>JAUCBL010000068.1:0-122500 GCA_033807585.1 Hydrophis major | reverse complement strand
AAGATAACACAGCAATGACAAGAAAATAAAAATAAAAAATTCCATCCTTTCTATAATTTTCTCCCTATTTACCCAATAATCTAGTCCACAAGTTGTCACTTTCCTGCTTCTTAATGATTTTTAATCTCAAAATTAATATTGCTAGAAAAGATGGGAAATGAAATTTCATTTCAGGTACAAGCAATTTTAAAACCGGCTGCAATTAAGATCAATATATGGGATTATGACATAAAACAGAATTCCAAACAGCGTCTACTCTTAACCTTGGGCAGAGTTCAAGGGTACCGATTGTCATTAGAAGACAGGCAACACTACCGTTAAATGGCATTAACTTAGAAAAGGCACCAAAATCCATAGCTCTGAGTGACCTTCCCCAGCAATCTCTGGAGACAAGAGGACATGCTGAACGACAGCAGAAGTCAATTCCCTGGGTGCTGAATTCTCTTCCCCAGCATCACTTTCTGGACTTGCCCTGACTGAGAAGGACCACAACCACAACAAAACAGTGACCCCAGGGGCATATCTGTAATTTTTACTAACATGGTTAATTCCAGCCTCTCCTCTGCAGATGGAGCCCGGAAAAAGTTCAGGATCCCAAGAGGAGAAGTTGCTTCTCACTGTAAT
The DNA here is from genome assembly GCA_033807585.1 of Hydrophis major. NCBI lineage: Eukaryota > Metazoa > Chordata > Lepidosauria > Squamata > Elapidae > Hydrophis > Hydrophis major. The sequence continues at coordinate 121,876 of JAUCBL010000068.1, read as the reverse complement.
TATGACCATCTGGGCCTTTGAGACCTGTGATGCTATATCTCCAGTTTTAGACTTCGATGTAGACATCAGATTGAAGCCACATGCAAAGGATCTTCTATCAGAAAAGGATAAATTCCTTGGGTGAAGCTCTCTGGGACCAAGTTTTGGGACAGGTACAGGCTCTGCTCTTGATTGCACCTTTCTCTCCTTTGCAGATGAAATAGTGGTTCTCAGTTTAGATCAGGAAAGCCACTGGCACTTCTCAGAGTCTTTTTATTTTTCCAACTGTTCCTGTTGTTTGTGTTAGAAACAGGAATTGGATTGATTAATGCCATGAATAATGGACCTCCTGCTTCTTCTTCTGCTGCTGCTGGTGTCCCCATCAGTCTGTGGGCAGCTGAGAAGGAAATGCCCATTGAGTTTGGAGCACCAGGATGGCTACAATCCATGGAGCTTTTACAGGCCTGGAGACCATCTCATTGGTGTGGTCACAACTGAAACATTGGTGTCACCTATAATGTGGCCTTTCAACAGCCCTCCTTCCATACCTTCTCCTTCGTAAGTCATGCAGGGTGATGGAGTTGCACTCCCTCCATATGCAATTCTAACACTCTCCTTCTTTTCTTCTTATGTCACTTATTTTTGTACTTCAGGACCTGTCTAATTTCCTGAATGATTTTGATTTCCATGGCTTCCCCTTTTTGCCTTACTTTGTGGAAGAGAGTAAAATCCAAAGATGGAGTTTTTAAAAAACCTGAATGAAATCCAGATTATTTTCCTTTCTCAGTTAAATCCTGAGTTCATCACTTGAATAATGACCTTTGTTTAAGTAGTGACTGAAACAATTGTAGTTGCCTCTCTCATTTGCATAATTGATCATTCGATTTGGATCAATGTTGGCCTAAGGCTTAGTAGGTTTGTGAAGGATTATATATTTTAAAAACATTTGTTGTTGCTATTGAATATAATAACATGAATATTGTTTTTCAATAGGAAGAGTTCTCCTCTAACAGATACTCTAATGTTAATTTCTCCTATTCAAATGGTCAGCAAGAATTCCCAGCTCCTGCATAATCTCACACTTGGTTACAACATCCATGACAACTATATAAGCACCTTCCGCACTTCAGATGCCTTGCTGGACATGCTCTCCACTGGAGAATCCAATGTCCCCAACTATGGCTGTGCGAGGAAGGAGAACCTCCTGGCTCTGGTTGATGCAGCTGCCAGGGACATCTCCATCCAGATGTCATCGTTTGTAGGCACCTACAAAGTCCCACAGGTTTGTGTGTTTTTCTCTATCTGGTATGGTGAGTGGGGTGGTGGGGATGAACAACAGATCCAATATCTTCATAGAATTCAAGAGCAGCTTTTCAGAATATTAGGAACATATCAACGATGTTTTAGTCTATTTGTTCATCTTCAAACTGACCATTAAAGGCCTGAAGAGCCATAAGGTCCCCAGAGGATATTCTACTGAATATTCTACTATTGAAATACTATCCAGGTTTTGAGGTCCTCCATTAGCATGTTCATTTTCACATATCAATAATATCTGCCTTATCAAATTGGAATCAAGTTGGCAATAGTCCTGTCTATGTATAAAAAATATTCAGACCAAGAAGAGTATCTTTGGGATGGATAAAAGGAGTCCAGCTCCTGCCCTCATAGATAATTGTTAATTTACACAATTTCTGCTTTGTATAAATTCAGGGTATATAATTCTTGGGTTAAAATTAAAGTGATGAAACAGACATATAGTCCCAAAACAGATAAAATTTCAATTAAAGACTTTTTGGATTGTACAATTGTCTACGATTGACCTCACCCATTTCCTAAGAGGTCTGTAGGGGGTGTGCATAAGCGCACCAATGTGCCTACCGTCATTGTCCTACTATTTCTTTTTATTTTTCTTATATGTATCCATTTCATGTACTCATAACTCTTCTGTTAGCAGTTGTGCTCTTGTACATCTAGAAAAGAAGCTGAAAAATTGCTTCACAAAGAATTTGGGATATAGAAGCTGAGAAAGAGGTTTTTGTACTCAAAAATAGCATATAATATAGCCCTATATCTTAGATCCAGACATTTTATCTAACATCTGCTAATTTGAATCTAATATTTGGAATTGTATGGGTGACACAGAAATTTACATTGCATTTTTTATTGTTTTTTTTTCTTTATATGATTTTGCGTTCCATTTTTATAGACAATCTTGTTAATATTCTTTCTTAAATATTTTAAACCGTGACTAAGGAACAAACTATTCTTTTATATTCATCAAAACAAAATTGGGTTTGTCAATAAGTACTATTTTGGAGTTCATCTGGACCACATTATAACACAGCATTCTTCATTACTTTTTCAGATCACTGTTCTAATTCCTTCAGAGGCTCTGAGTGATAAAAGGAGATTCCCTTTTTTTCACCAGATGCTCCCCAAAGAAGGATTCCAATACCCAGCAATTGTCCAGCTACTCCTCCATTTCAGATGGACCCTGATTGGTCTCTTTGCTTCAGACACAGAGAATGGAGATAATTTTATGAGGACTTTCCCTCCGATGCTTGTCCGGAATGGAATTTGTGTGGTTATATCACAACGAATCATAACAACTGGACAAACAGCACCCCTCAGGGAGGCCCTCTCTAAGTGGAGACAAATCAACGTCTTTGTCCACTTCATAGAATTTATTCCCATCTGGAACAGAATTTTTCCTTTCCATGAAGCACTTATGCATTTGCCAGGACCCATTGTAGGGAAAGTCTGGATCTTCACAAATTTTGCACCGTATACAGTAAAGAAGGACAAACTTCTCAAATACATCCATAGTATTTTGAATTTTGGTTATCTGTCCAAAAAAAGGCCAATAGATGCTGCCTTTGAACCCCATTTCTTTGTGGAAGATTCGTTTCAAGATCATTATTGTCGTGTCCGCGAAAAAACAGGTTCTGAGTCGGTGACTATCGTTAACAGCTCTTTATTTCAACAATTGAACCGAACCGGCAAAAGGCAAAAAGCCTCCGGCTTTTATACCTTTTGCCTCGGCAGCCGCGGCCAATGGCAGCGATTCAAGTCTCCCGCTCTTGGTTTGAGCCAATCGCGGGAGACTTCAATCGGGCCAATCGGCGCGGCTTTGCCTAGCCAATCAGAAATCCCTGCGCCTTAGCCAATCAAGGCGCAGGGATTTCGAGTAGTCCATTTTGATACATAACACCCCTCCCCTCTTGGTACGGTCCTTCACGTGGTGTAATCACGCAGGTAGGCGGGGCTCCGTCGGGTCCTAGTTGACCTGCGCAGTTCACTTCCTTGTTGTAACTCGGCCGGAGCGGTCATCTTTTTGGCTGCTCCTGGCTCTGTGAGAACCGGCTGGATGGTCGGGCCGGTTTTCTCGCCGTGGCTCCCGCCTGGGCCTACCGGGTCGGTTGAGTCACGGATTTTGCCGCTCCCGCTTGGCTTCTCCGAGTCGGTAGAGTCGGCTGGACGGCTCTTCTCCGGATGGGACTCGCGGAGGCTGCGTTCTGGTGAGTGTTTGAATTTAATATTTTCCTGCGTTTCTTTCATCGGGTATTCCCTCCCCCCTTGGTCCGTGTCTTGGGGGTTGAGGTTAGCCATTGCTCGCGACCGGAGCTGGTCGATATGTCGTTTCCAGGCTCGCCCATCGATGGTTTGGAGCCGGTACGACCGTGGGCCCGTGATTTGGGTTATGACGGCTGGGATCCATAGGGGGTCCCCTGTCATGTTTTTTGCGTAAACCCAGTCGCCTGGTTCGAAGGTTCGGTACCTGGAGCTGGAGTCTGGGGGTCGCTCTGGATTATAGGTGGGGTGCAGACGATCGAGTGGGGACCTCAGCTTCCTGCCCATCAGGAGCTCTGCAGGGCTTTTGTTGGTTGTGGTATTGGGTGTGATGTGTTGTATGAAAAGCAGTTTATTAATTTTTTCGTTGATCTCCTCGTGGTCCATTTTCCGGAGGGTCTTTTTTGTAAACTGGACCATCCGTTCCGCCCTACCATTCGCCGCCGGATGCGCCGGTGCTGTCAATGCGTGGCGGATACCTTTTTCGGCCAGGTAACGTTCGAATTCGATGGATGTAAATTGGGGCCCATTGTCTGAGACAACTATGTCTGGGAGGCCATGTGTGGCGAACAGTTTATTCAGCTCTTTAACTACGGCCTCTGTGGTGGTGGATTTCATGTCAGCCACCTCTAACCAGTTCGAGTATGCATCTACGGTGACTAGAAAAGTGTGTCCATTCGTGGGGCCGGCAAAGTCTAAGTGGATTCTGGACCAGGGTCCCCGTGGTATTTCCCAGTCTCGGATGGGCGCCGCGGGTGGGCTGGACCTGGTTTCCTGGCACCGGTGGCATTTGGCGACCCATGCTTCAATTTGTTTATCCATCCCCGGCCACCAAGCGTAACTCCTGGCCAGGGCTTTTGTCCTGACGATGCCAGGATGCCCCTCATGTAACATCTCTAGGACCCTGCTTTGCAATTTGCACGGAATTACCACCCGATCTCCCCACAGGATGCAACCCCTTAACAGTGAAAGTTCAGTCTGGCGCTGCCGGAACTTTTTAAAAGTCTCGTCAATGTCTCTTTCCGGCCACCCTTTTTCCAACCAATGCAATATTTGCGCCAATTGTTTGTCCCTACTGGTTTCCCTGGCAATATCGGACGCGGTTATGGGCAGGCTTTCGATACTCAGGGTGTTTGTTGTTGGCGCGGGGTCAGGTTCAGAGTCTGGTAAGGGCGAGCGGCTTAAAGCGTCCGCGTGCGAGATTTTCTTACCTGGCTTGTGTAATAGTTCGTAGCTGTAGGCTGCCAGGAATTCAGACCATCTAGTCATGCGTGGTGACAAGATGTTTGGCGTAGCCCGGTTTCCAGCGAGAATGCCCAGCAGTGGTTTATGGTCCGTGATTACTTTGAAAGGGCGGCCGTACAGGTACTCGTGGAAACGCTTTATGGCGGCAACTATAGCCAAAGCTTCTTTGTCCAGCTGGCTATAGTTCCGTTCCGGTTTTGTCAGTGTTCTGGAAAAAAATGCAATGGGCGCTTCTCTCTGGTCTGGGAGGGTATGGCTGAGGACAGCTCCGACGCCGTAGGGCGATGCGTCGCAAGTGACAGCTAAGGGCAAAGTCTCACTGAACTGCATTAGGACGGCATCGGAGGTGAGGAGGTCTTTGGTTCTCTGAAAAGCGGCCTGTTCTCGGCTCCCCCAAGTCCATGCTGCCTTCTTATCTAGGAGTCTATGCAAGGGCTCCGCCGCCGTTGCCTTCTGGGGTAGGAAGACATTATAAAAATTTAGTAAACCTAGGAATGCTTGCAGTTCTGTTTTGGACTTCGGGGTGGGGGCTTCCTTGATGGCCTTAACTTTTTTAGTTGTAGGGTGGATGCCCTGCCTGTCTAGGAGGTAGCCTAGAAATTCTATTTGTTTTGTACAAAGTTGACACTTTTCGCGTTTGACTTTGAGTCCTGTTTCTTTAAATTTTGTCAAAACTTGTCTTAAACGGTTCTCTAACTCGGTTTCGTTTGGCGCCGCTATTAATACGTCATCGAAATAGGGCACCACCCCCTTGATGCCTTGCAGTAAACGTTCCATCAGGCTCTGGAAAATGCCCGGTGCCACGCTGACTCCAAATTGGAGTCTGTTACACTTGAAAGCCCCCCGGTGTGTTACAATTGTCTGGGCTTCTGCCGTTTCTTCATCCACAGGCAATTGCTGGTAAGCCTGGGCGAGGTCGAGCTTGGCAAAAATTTTACCCCCTCCTAATGAGTGCAGTAAATGTTGCACTATGGGCACTGGGTAGGCGCTTTGCTGTAGCGCGCTGTTTAGGGTGGCCTTGTAGTCCCCGCAAATTCTCACGGACCCGTCTGGCTTTACTGGGGTCACTATCGGGGTCTCCCATCTGGCGTGGTCTATCGGTTTTAATACCCCTTGTTTGACGAGTTTGTTGATCTGCTCGTCGATTTTTGGCTTTAAAGCAAAGGGCACCCTCCTAGGTTTAAGCCGCTTGGGGGGAACCCTTGGGTCTAAGTCAAATGAAATAGGGGGCCCCTTGTACTTGCCCAATTCTCCATCGAAGACTTCCTGGAACTCCTGGACAAGCCGCTGTTCCCAGGCTTCAATGGAGACTTGGTTTACACCTGTCAGCGCGATGTTTAGCGGCGCGAACCATTGCAGTCCCAACAGGCTCGGGCGGTTACGATCGACTATTGTGAGTGGCAATTGTTCGGTGTGGCCTTTGTAGGTTATGTTAAAGTTCTTGGTGCCCACCACTGGAACGCGATTACCTTGGTAGTCCTTTATGATGATTCTCTGGGCGGCCACGTCTCTTCTTTGCAGAGTAGGCACTAGTTTTTTTATTTCGTGCCATGCAATCATGGAAAGGTAGGACCCGGAGTCCACTTCCATTTTGCATGGCCGGCCCTCGATGTGGACTTCTACATGGACCTTTCTGGCGCCGTCGGAAATGGCGTGGCCGATTGTCACCGTCTGGTGGGTGTCTTCTTTCCGCCGACCGTCTCCGCTTCTTTGGGGTCGTTGCTTCTGGTCCCATCTACCCGTTGGCTGACGCTCTCTGGCTCTGGGCGGGGAGTTCTCTCTCCTTCTATCCTGCTGTTCCCATTTTGGCGGGCTGCGGGTCTTTTTTTGGCGGCAAACTCGGGCGATGTGGCCCCTTCGGTCACAATGCCTACAGACAGCGTCGAAGAAACGGCAGTCCGACCTGGGGTGGTCGCCGCCACATCCGGCGCAATTAGTCCTCGACCTCCGACTGTATTGGCCCCGTTGGTTTCCGCGTCCCGTCTGCACGCGATGTATGTCCTCCTCATCATCTGACGTGCTGGAGGTTGACTGGTAGTCGCCGTAGTGTGCGGTCGCTTCGTTTCGTGCGTCGGCCGACCTCGCGGGGTTGTTGTTAGCGTTCTTTGCCTCGGACCTTCGCATGGTGTCTGCTGACGTGCGGGTTGCTTCCGCGGCTGCGGCTGCGGTGAGGGCGTCGGCCAGGCTGATGTCGCCTTTGGCCATAAGTCGGCTCTGGAGTGTCGGATCCCATAGTCCGAGCACGAAACGGTCTCTTATGAGACTGTTCAATCCTTCGAACTCACAGAGTCCGCCCAGGCGCCTTAATTCAGCGACGAAGTCGCTCAGCTTTTCGTCTGGTCTCTGGTTTCTTCGGTAGAATTCATTTCGCCGTATTAGGATGGGGACCTCGGGGGCGTAATGGCGCCTCAATATGGGTTCGAGGACGTCCCAATCCATGGCAGTCGCGTCTGCTGGTTTGGCCAATGCCTTGGCCATCTGGAAAACCTCTGGACCACAATGCGTCAGGAAAACGGCGCGCTTTAGCGGGCCCGGGGCGTCCTTCATGCCGGCGCATTCTAGGTACATACGGAATCTGTCTGAGTATGATTCCCAGTCTTCGGCGGCAGGGTTGAAGGGAGCGGGCAGTGCTATTTTCGCCATTTTGTTGTCGCTAGTTCGTTTACGGACACGGGGTTCGGTTCAGTGGCGAGATCCCACCCTCGTCGCCAGTGTCGTGTCCGCGAAAAAACAGGTTCTGAGTCGGTGACTATCGTTAACAGCTCTTTATTTCAACAATTGAACCGAACCGGCAAAAGGCAAAAAGCCTCCGGCTTTTATACCTTTTGCCTCGGCAGCCGCGGCCAATGGCAGCGATTCAAGTCTCCCGCTCTTGGTTTGAGCCAATCGCGGGAGACTTCAATCGGGCCAATCGGCGCGGCTTTGCCTAGCCAATCAGAAATCCCTGCGCCTTAGCCAATCAAGGCGCAGGGATTTCGAGTAGTCCATTTTGATACATAACAATTATTTTCGCTGTTCCCTTTCCAAGCACGTCTTTTCTGTCAAAGGCCGCAGAAGATGCACCCAGAAAGCCCCACTGGAGACCCAGGAGAAAAGAAACAGGAAACAAATCATAAATGACCCTCATCACTACAGTATCATTCAGACTCTGGCCCAGGCCATGAATGCCGCTTATTCCTCCAGATCAAGGAGGGGAAGGAAGGAGGGAGAAAAGAGGTTAGGGGCTCCGAGGCTGCAGCCGTGGAAGGTATGGAGGGGTCCCGATAGGAATCCATTCATCTGAGATCCTTTTGGAGAAGGAACCCAAAGGAGAAGGAGGGGAACATCTCAACCTTCTTGTGCTGAAAAAGGTCAAGAGATTTGCACCATCTAATTGCTCCTGTCTGACGCTCCGGAATAACAGGGAGCAGATCTGAAGTTTCTGTCTAGCCTCTGTTGGAAGAAATCTTCTTCTGGGTTCAGTTCCAAGTGGGGAAGAAAGATGCTGGAAACATGGTGACTGCTTGGAAGATGGTTTAATGGTGGACAGAAGCACATGCCTTGGTTGAGGAAAGAAGGGCTGAGATGCTGAGAGTGCAATTGTTTGATTCCCTCTGTTGGGATTTGAATTTGAGCTTGTATTCTGATTGATTGTCAGGCTCCCATGGGGCCATGCAGGGCCAACTCTGTGGGCTATCCTGAGTCCCAGGCTTGGTTGAGCCTGGCTGGATGATGGTGATGGCTTTGGGCAATTCCTATATAGCTTTACCTGGAGTAGATCTTTGTTATGTAAAATAGAGTGACCTAGGCCAGAGTAATGGTCCATTAGCAAAGGTGGGAGGGGGGCAGAGTTTCAGCCTCTCTGAGTTTCTACTTTTCTTGTTAGGGGAAATATATTATCCCTTTTTAGTATATCCTAAAATATTTCATTTTCCTAGGAGAGGGGAGGGTTTTAACTACTCCCAATGCCTCTCTCAGTCCTTGGAAGAATCTTGAATCCTCCCTTGTCCAACTGAGAGATTTTGTAAGTTGGAGAAGCTGCTCTCATAATCTCCTCCTCGTCTTCTCTCAAGACTCAGTTTCAGGTTGCAGTCAAGTACGATTTTGAGATTGTTTTCTAAAACATGTATTTATTTACACATAACTCAAGATAGCAAATGTCTCCAACACAGCTTCCTCCTTCATCCAGTCCACTTTTAGTAGAGTCAGAGACAAGCATTACAATTAATAATAATAATAATGGAGAAAAATAAAAATAAATGACAGTCAATGGGCAGTTGGAGTCTGCCTAATTCTGAGTCATGGGTGAATATGTGGCAATATAAATGTCCTAAATAAATAAATACATAATTTTGCGTTATGGCAGAACAGAATTTGGCCCCATTCAGAAAAATTCCTTCCTACTGATCTGATAACTGCGGTTGCACATAAAAGAGTTCCGAATTTCCCAGATATTTTATTAGGAGAGGCGTCACAAAGTGAATCCCTGAGTCCTGATAGGAGATGCCGCATAGCAGGCTGTGAACTCACTAGTGGGATTCAAATTTTTTTACTACTGATTCTGTGGGCATGGCTGTAATTTGTGGGCATGGCTTGGTGGTCACGTGGCCAGATGGGTGTGGCTTTGTGTCCATGTGACTGAGTGGGCTTGGCCAGGGGGCCATGTGACTGGCAAACCAAATACAATTGATCCTCGCTTAATGGCCGGTGTTATAATTAAGTGTTCTAATTTATGACTGATCTCCCCAGTCCTGTTTTTGGAGTTTTGACAACCATAAACACAAACACACATACACACACACTCACTCACACACATAGAGAGAGAGCTTTCTAACCCTGCTATTCTTTGACTCTGTAAGGATCTCCTGCTGGAGCAGGGGGTTGGACTAGATGACCTCCGAGATTCGTTGCATGCCAGCCCTAGATTGTTGTGTTGCTTCAAAGAGTCTACTGAAGCCAGGATTTGTGTCCTTCCTTCCTCTCCTTTTTTTCTCTCTCCCTCCCTCCCTCCTTCCATGTATTTATCTATCCATCCATATATTTCATTCACTTTCTCCATTCTCCCTCTCTTTCTTTCTCTCTTTCTCTCCCTCTTTCTTTCTTGTTCTTTCTTTCTTTTTTTCTTCTCTTGCCCCCCCCCCGCTCTCTCTCTCTCTCTCTGTCTCTCTCTCACACACACACAGACATACAGAGTGGGGGAGAGAGAGGGGGAAGATAGGGACCTGGTCTCTTCGCTATCTCCTACTGTTATGAACTAATAAAGGCGCTTAAATAAAGTTTTAACAAACCTTAAGAAAAAGCCTAATCCTGCACTTCTGATTGGCTGATAATAGCGATATCGAATTGGTCCGTTCTGAGGAATCTGATTGGCTGTTAACGAGCCACTCTCAATGGTTCAAGGGTTTAACACTTCCATGTTTCTCATTGGCTAATAGGTCAGCAGCCTACCCTATAAAAGGGCTGCTGCTGCCCTAGGGTTTTGCTCTGTTCAGAATGATTAATAAAGAGTTGAAGTTCACTGTTCACTGCCTCGTCTCCATTCCTTGCACCCATGCGCAGAACTTAACACTGACGACGAAGGTGGGATACGGAGACATCAGAACTGACTTAACACTACATAGCACGTGGCTGAAGGCGCATCGACAATGGAAACCATGTCCGGCGGCGCCATACCACCCGCTCCATTTGACCCGGCACAAGAAGCCTGGGACTCATACATAGACCAGTTCCAGATGTTTCTGGAGACCAACAATTTGAAGGATGCTACTACGGGGAAAAAGCGAGCAGTGTTCCTGATCCATTGCGGGCCTGCCGTCTTTAAGATAGCCAAGGCACTAGTGAAACTGGCTGAGGTGAAAACCATGGACTGGGACGTTCTCGCGCCCCTTCTACGGGCCCACTATGCACCCGCCGTACCAACACTTGTCCAAAGACATGAATTTTATCAGAGGGACCAGCGGAAAGGAGAGAGCGTTGCAAATTTCATTGCGGATCTCCAGAACCTGGGAGGCCTCTGTGGGTTTACAGACCTTGAAGAAGCTCTGAGAGACCGAATAATTCTGGGATTAGATGACCACACTACGCAGAGCAAGATCATGGCCAAAGGGGATATCAACCTTGCTGATGTCATCAAGGATGCTACTGCAGCAGAAGCAACCAGGAAGTCGGCCGCCCGAATGCGCTGCACCAACGCACCACTCCATCAACTCGCCAGCGATACCTCACCTCACTTAGAGAGGCACACAACAGCGACCCACCATGAGGACCACGAATTGCCATCAAAAAGTGACGAGGAGGAGGTCAACCGGCTCCAGTCTGAATGTGACCAACGTCACCAGCGGAATCAAAGACTACCGCACCAATGCGCGGGTTGTGGAGCAAACCACCCGCAATCAGACTGCAAATTCCTTGATGCTCTCTGCCATTTTTGTGGGAAAAGACGCCACATCAGGAAGGTCTGTAGAAGCAAGCAAGGATCCAGCCCACTTCAGAGGGGAAACGACTACCGCCAGACCACAGGGAATCGTCCTGTGAGTCGGGAACATTTGAACCACCAATGGAACAACCACTCCTACAGAAATAAAACACTGGCCACTTCAACGAGACGAGAAGAGGCACACCAAACCATTACAATCAGTCACGCCTCATCGCTAGATACAAAGAAGATCCGAGAGAAGGTCGCCATTGAAAACCAGCCTTGCGTGATGGAAGTCGATTCAGGATTGTCTCTCTCGATGGTTTCCTGGAAGACCCTTAAACAATTAATCCCTGCCATCTGGCATCAAGACCTCAGAGCCCAAAGAATCATACTCAAAGATTATCAGAGGAACCGAATTCCAGTCGTTGGATCCAGCCAAGTCCAAGTATCATTCAAAAATTATACTGCGTCATTACGACCATTGTCGACAGTGACTGGCCTAGCTTGTTAGGCCTTCAATGGTTCGCCCGACTCGGGATCGAGGTAGCCGGCATTCACCAAAACAGAAGTGACGACTGGGAGGAGGCCCTCGTCCAGGAATTCCAGGACGTCTTTGCAGACAAACTAGACGAGTACAAGGGGACCCCAATATCATTTAACCTTAACCCTGAAGTAGCCCCCATCCACCTTAAGCCTCATCGAGTACCTTTTGCCCTTAAACCAAAGATTGATGAGCAGCTTGATAAATTAATAGCCCAGGGTGTTTTAGAACCAACTGACCACGTTCGTTGGGAAACCCCAATTGTAACACCCATCAAACCGGATGGATCGTTAAGGATTTGTGGGGACTACCGGGCCACCCTTAATCACGCCCTTCAACAAAACGCTTACCCAGTGCCAGTAGTACAACACCTTCTCCATTCCATGGGGGGCGGAAAAGTCTTCGCTAAATTGGATTTAGCACAGGCCTACCAACAACTGCCTGTAGATAAAAAAAAAAAAAACGCAGAGGCACAGACGATCATTATGCATCGAGGCGCCTTTAAATGCAACCGACCCCAATTTGGAGTGAGCGTAGCCCCAGGGATTTTTCAAAGTCTGATGGAGAGACTCTTGCAAGGGATCAAGGGGGTCGTGCCATACTTTGATGACGTTTTAATTACGGCCCTGAATAGAGAAGTACTAGAAAAGCACCTTAAAATGGTTCTCCAGAAATTTAAAGACTCTGGCCTTAAGGTTAAAAAAAATAAATGTCAACTATGTACAGATAAAGTAGAGTTCCTGGGGTACCTAATCGATAAACAAGGCATTCACCCCACTAAAAGCAATCAAAAAAGCCCCAAGACCCAGGAATAAGTCTGACCTCCAAGCTTTCCTGAGGCTCATTAACTTTTACAACATCTTCTTGCTCCAGAAAGCGACTGTAGCTGAGCCCCTACATAGACTTCTCGACAAAAAAGCAACCTGGGTCTGGGGACACTGAGAGGAACATGCATTCTGATAAGTGAAAAACTTACTAACCTCAGATGCTGTTTTAATGTAGTATAACGAGACTTTGCCTTTAACAATTACATGTGACGCGTCACCGTTTGGAGTAGGAGCCATTTTGAGTCATGTGTTACCAAATGGTAGTGAGGCCCCAATTGCCTATTTTTCAAGGACCTTATCGAAGGCTGAACGTAACTATAGCCAGATTGACAAAGAGGCTCTTGCTGTTGTATCTGCTGTGAAACAGTTTCATGAATATGTGTATGGAGGAGTTTTTACTATTGTTACCGATCACAAACCTTTGCTAGGGATTATAGCGGAAGACAAGCCAACCCCCTATATATTGTCACCTAGAATGACTCGCTGGTCGGAGTTCTTAGCTGCGTACAACTATAAATTACAACACCGCCCAGGGAAAGCCATTCCCCACGCTGATGCATTGAGCCGTGCCCCACTTCCGGAAACTGTCGATGACCCAGCTCCAACCCTTATGACACTCCAGATTGGAATGCTACATTCACCGCCGCTAACAGCCAGAGACATTGCGATCGAAACAAAACGAGATCCTGTCCTGGCACGAGTTCTTAGCTGGGTCGAACGAGGATGGCCAGTAGAATAAACCCCTGACAACTTCACCCCTTTCAGAAACCGGCAAACAGAACTTTTTTTGCAAAAAGGCTGCATCTTATGGGGAGATAGAGTTGTCGTCCCAGAGCGGTTACAACGAGCAGTATTGAAAACATTGTATGACGGTCACCCCGGCATCGTGCGTATGAAAGTGCTCGCACGAAGCTACGCGTGGTGGCCGGGCATCGACAAGCAGATCGAAGCCTGGGTAAAGACTTGTCTAAAGTGCCAAGAAGTCAGCAGTGCCCCACCTAGAGCAACTCCAACAGAGTGGGAAACCCCCCGGGGGCCATGATCCCGCATCCACGTTGACTTTGCGGGACCTACTAAGGGACATACGTTCCTCCTAACAGTGGATGCCTATTCCAACTGGCTCGAGATTCACGAAATGAAGAATACTACAACCGAGTCCATCATCCGAAAATTGAATAGGCTATTCACAACGCATGGGCTGCCAGACGTTCTGGTCTCTGACAACGGACCCCAGTTCACCGCCCTGGCATTTGAACAATACATAGCGGATCAGAGGATCTGCTATGCGCTAACTTCACCAGCACACCCTGCACCTAATGGCAGGGCCGAGTGCATGGTACAATTTGTTAAAAAAAACTCTCCACAAAATGGACTATGGGGACATTGATGAAAAACTAAACAGAATACTCCTACTCCAACACATCACTCTGCACAGCGTCACCAACAAGACTCCAGCTGAACTGTTGATGGGACGCAAGTTCCGTTCCTGCCTTGACCGGCTCCACCCATCCTATGAGCCAGAGAAACCCTGTGGATCTAGTGGAAAATGACACAAGTTCAAGGTAGGTGACTTAGTTTTCGCTAAAAACCTCTCTGGCAAACCATTATGGGTCGAAGCAACTGTAATTGAAACCACCGGGCCCAGATCGTACCGTGTGCAAACCTGGGACGGAAAAATATGGAAACGCCATATAGAATAGCTTCGCTCTAGGTTACAACCCAGTTCCCACGACTTCTGTGACTCCCAAACTGAGGGGGGAGGGGATGTTGAAGAAACTGAATTCGAGATGGTGGAAAGCAAAAGCAAAGGAAGTCAGAAATCGGGCGCGATACATGAAGAAGAATCAGGGAGGGGATTGGCCTCACCACAGAGGAATACCTCAACAGAGGCAAGCTCGCAAAGATCGTAGGACAACAACAACAGAATTAGCGGCACTGAGTCGTCCAGTGAGGATGCAGAACCGCCTGTACCAGATATGTCCAGAAACGTCCCGCCGAAACCGGACTACACACAGGAACTGGTGGGACAGTGCAAATCTAATAGACAGTTAAAACAACCTACATATCTTAGGGATTACGTCACCGTACCCCTCAAATGGAACCCGGGGGGAAGGGGTGTTATGAACTAATAAAGGCGCTTAAATAAAGTTTTAACAAACCTTAAGAAAAAGCCTAATCCTGCACTTCTGATTGGCCGATAATAGCGATATCAGATTGGTCCATTCTGGGGAATCTGATTGGCTGTTAACGAGCTACTCTCATTGGTTCAAGGGTTTTACACTTCCATGTTTCTCATTGGCTAATAGGTCAGCAGCCTACCCTATAAAAGGGCTGCTGCTGCCCTAGGGTTTTGCTCTGTTCAGAATGATTAATAAAGAGTTGAAGTTCACTGTTTACTGCCTCATCTCCGTTCCTTGCACCCATGCGCAGAATTTAACACCCACTGTCCCCCTTCCCTTCTCAGCCCAGGTGAGAGAGGGGAGGGGCAGGGCCAGCTGCTTCAGGCAAGGTAAAGAGGCATCGACCAAGCACGGGAGAGTAGAAGCCTGGGAATGGCGGCTCCCGGCTCAGCTGGCCTGAGGGGCTCCTGCAGGCATATAGCGACAAGGAGGGGCGAGAAGACCTGGGACATCCGCCCACTCCCCTGCTGGATGGCCGGGCTGGGCTGGAGGAGGCACATCCACTGGGAGAAGGAAGAAAACATGATCCGGGAGGGCAGGCAGGCAGGCAGATGTCCCAGGGCTGCTACACATGTGCACTGCATTAGTAGCACACGCACAGCTGCACATTCAGTGCACATGTGCAACAGCCCTGGGACATCTGCCCGATCTGTGCCACAGCCACCATGTGGTAGGGAAAGCTAGGAGAGCAACTGGGATAAGTGAGCGACCTGATTCGGGGGTGTGGCCAACCAGGGGTGACCACCAGTTCACCTCAGCCGGTAAGAACCGGTTGAATACCACCTCTGCGTGAGCTGCAGTTCAAGTGGCCCCTTGTCCTCAGGGCCCCAGTCTCAGCTCAGGCGCTCTTTCTTTGTATCGGCCCCCTGAAATGACTCTGGGAACTCCGTTGCAGCTCTCGGAGGTTAATTCCCTTTGGACTCTTGGCAGGTTTATTCGATATAAATATCTTGTTGCTCTAAAGGCTGCTCAAATAAACATTCTTGGGAAGAGCAGCCCCATCTTGTTGGATTTCCAGATCTTTGAGACCTTGTTTGAGTTCACTAAGTGCACTAACTCATCCCCCATCCTTAAAAGCCCTTCCCTGCAAAAGCCACGGGGGCTGAGTACCAATGAGTAGTTGTGTGTTCATTTTCCCCACAACAACAACCCTGTGAATTGAGTTAGGCTGAGAGACTGGCCCCAAATCCCCCAGTCTGCTTCATGACCAAGGTTGGACTTGAACTCACATCCTCTTGCTTTCTACTTCGGGGGTGCAACCAGTAGACCAAACTGGGTCCCTTACATACTTATCAAGCTTGGCACAATCCTTCATCCAGTGCATCATTAATGTTCTTGTATGAGATACTATAATTTATCAAATCCTAAAACCCAGGTAGTTTTCTACTGCTTTTTAATCGTACAGTTGTTTCTAGGAGGAATTCATCAATATTTTTCTGGAAAGTTGGTAATGTTTAAATAATATAAAAGTATATTTGCCTGAGAATTGTTATAAATTTTGTATAATAGTGATTTATCAACACTATTATATTAATGACAAAATAGAAAAATTGATGATTTAACGACAAAATGTTCTATCTTCCCACTTTCATGACAAAGATTAAAAAAACTAAAGATTATTTGAGTACCATTTTTAAATCAGTTTTTATCTACTTAATTATCATACCATCCACCCCTCACTTAACTAGGTTTCTGATCACATCACAAAATTGTTTGTTACTCTTTCCTGAGATCGAGTTATATCAGCACTATTTCCATAATGTATTTGGGAAATGAAATAATATGTGAGGATGGCTGGCTTGCATAGAGCACATAAATTATATCCCCCCCTTTCCCACAACCCATTTAGAAAGGGCAGTGATAGGAGGGAATGACTTTTGGGGGGTGGAGGAGAGATTCTGCCTGGGGAAGAAGCAGATAAGAGGAGGAGCCCTACAGCTGCATAAAAAAAGGGTCCGTGGCAGATTTGCACTTTCTGACTCCCCAAATCCTGTCAGTGCAGCATTACAGCGAAGTGGACCTAGCTCAAGTTTCCTGTCTGGGCTTCCTGGGAGAGGATTACCCTGGCAATTTTCTTCTTGACAAATCCGTGTTTCTGATAACCAACCTGTTGCTTTCAGAGAGTTCATAAATCTCCTTTTTTCTGTTGTTCAACTATATTTTGTCAAAATCTATATTGTCAAAATATGATTGACAAATTTTTGTGAACTTTTTCCCTTCACTTGTAATGAAGTATGTCTGTAAATTAGACAACTACAGAAGAAAGATTAAATATTGAAAAAGCATCTGGGATAAGAAACAAAGTTTTCTGCTTTTAAAATTGCTGCATGTTCCCATTCTAGTTCTATCCTTTCCTGGAAAAGAATGAGTTTCTCAATATTTCAGAGATTGAATTGTACAAGGACCCAAATGGAGAGATAGCAGCAGATCTGGGCATTACGACCTTCTTGGTTCTTCCCAGGGATGATCCCAGGGAAGAGACTGTGGCGTATTTTGTAAGACAGAGACTTTATATTGAGAAAGATATCCTTTCCTGGCTAAAGTTGCTCAACAAGGTAGGAGAAACTTTGGTGTCTTCTCTCCGTTTTCCAAAGCCTGAGGTCCCATTTCAAGAGGGCTGATGCTATTCCCCAAAGGTGGTTGACCTTCACCGAGAATTGAATCTGGGCAGTAGAAACCGGATTTTTTCCCTTTGGCTGCTTGGGAGGCATCGCTATTGTTTCATTTTGTGGACCCCGTACAATTAAGGGTCTCCATCGAATGGGTGAGAAACCCACAAGGGCTGGAGAATGTGTCCCTAGTAGCTTCTGGTTGTTTGTTCCTTGTGCCCAGAATAGCAATGAAGGCGGCAATTTTGCTGACCGGGGCCTGAATCCAGGCTTGGACTGTATCGGATGGGATTGAATCGTGAGTGGTTGGAGATCCTTTTGGTCCCATTGGGGGAAAGAAGCTTCCTCTTGTCCTGCTTGGGGAAAAGTGTCCCCTGAAGGGGCTGGTTTGTAATCTGGGAGGCTCTTAAGGAGGCCGGACCTGGCCAGAGCTCCCCATGCCTCCCTTTCACCCTCCCTGGGATGGAGCAATGGGCCTTCTTCTCCTAGGAAGCAGCTCCAAGGCTTTCAGTTCACCTGAAATTATCAAAATTGTTCTGATATCACACCTTAAAATTAAGGGTCTGAGAAGAGGAGAGAAATGCGTGTCAATGGGGTCATGAGAAGTAATCAGCTGGTTATCACTTAATGCTGAAATCTTTTCTCAGTTCCATCCAGGCGTGGGATTCAAATTTTGTAACAACCATGGGCGTGGCTTAATTTATGGGTGTGGCTTGGTGGCCATGTGATTTGCAAACCAAATAGGATTGGTTCTTGCTTAATGACCAGTTGCTTAGCAAGTGTTCTAATTTATGATTGATCTCCCCAGAGCTGCTTGACCTGTTTTTGGAGTTTTGACAACCATAAACACAAACACACAAACACACACACTCTTCTAACCCTGCTATTTTTGATTCTGTAAGGATCTCCTGCTGGAGAAGGGGGTTAGACTAAATGACCTCCAAGATCCCTTGCAGCCCAGCCCTAGATTGCTGTGCTGCTTCAAAGAGTCTTCTGAAGCCAGGGTTTGTGTCTTTCCTTCCTCTCCTTTTTTCTATCTCTCCCTCCCTCCCTCCTTCCATGTATTTATCTATCCATTCATATATCTCATTCATTTCTCCTCCCTTCATTACTTCCTTTCTTTTTCTTTCTTTGTCTCTTCCTTCCATCTCTCCCTTTCTTTGTCTATCCCTTTCCTTCCCTTTCCTTCCCTGTGCTTCCTTTCTCTTTTCTTTCTTTCTCTTTCTGTTTTCTTTCTTGTCTCTCTTTTCCTCTCTCATTCCCTCTTTTTCTCTCTTTCTCCCCTCTCTGTATCACTCTCTCTCTCTCTCTCTCTCTGCGTCTTTCCCTATCTTCCCCTCCCACCAGTGTGTGTGTGTGTGTGTGTGTGTGTGTGTGTGTGTGTGTAAAAGAGAGGCATGGATAAGTCTGACCAGGTCGGGTCTCTTTAAGAACCTCCCCAACTATGAACCGGATGTTTCAGGGGACACTTTTCCCCAAGTAGGACGAAGGTTCTCTCCCAATGGAACCAAAAGGACCTCCACCCAATCATGATTCAAATTCATCTGAATTCAGGCCCTGGTCAACAGAATTCCCTTTTTTCTTTGCTAGTTTGGGCACAAGGAGCAAACAAACCTGAAGCTCTTAGTGACACATTCCTCAGCCTTTGTGGGTTTCTCACCAGTTTGAAGGAGATAAAAAACCGTAGATGGTTCACAAAATGGAGCAGTGCGAGAAGGTAAGGGTGATCGTGGGGGATAGCGAAGAGGCCGGGTCCCTATCTTCCCTCTCTCTTTCTCACTCTCTTTCTCTGTGTGTGTATCTGTGAATGTGTGTGTGTCTCCCTCAAGCCAGCAAGCTCTCCTTGGTGCTCTTCACTACTTCTTTCATTTCTTCTTTTTTGAATCCAGACTGGCTGAACAATGATTGCCAGACTGCGGTGGAAGCGTCCATTCGGGTGACGCTCCTCCTCCTCCTCTTCCTCCTCCTCTTGCACCCGGCAGCTGTGGATGGATCAGGAGGGTGCAGTTGTGTGGGGAAATGCTCACTCCTCAAGTGAGCATCCACCCGCCCCGTGTTATGTTCTGCACATGGGCGCTAAGAATGGAGACGAGCCAGTGAAAAAGTGAACTTCAAAACTCTTCATTAACATGGTGTAACAGCTCAGCTCAATGGCCGCAACGGCCCCCTTTATATAGGCAAGCTATTGAGTATTTAACCAATGAAAACACAGGGAGCGCTAGCTTTGTTAACCCATGGGAGAGGCTCGTTAATAGCCAATCAGATTCTCCTGAACGGACCAATCTGATGTCGCTATTAACGGCCAATCAGAAGTGCAGGGTCAGAACCCTGCACTTTACTTCAAGCTCTCAATAATCTTTATTAAGCACATTTATTAATTCACAACACCCCTTCCCCCCAGGTTCCGTTTAAGGGGTGCGGTTACATAGTCTTTGAGGTAGGCAGGTTGTTTTGTTAGTCTATTTGATTTCCGTTGTACTCCCGGTATTTGGCTACAGTCTTGTTGGGGTAGGACGTTATCTGGTGAAAAGGGTGCCTCTAGTTCTGTATTCAAATTTTCGTTGTCGATAATGTTTTCGGCATCACCTTGAGGCGAGCTCATCCCCATCCCCGATCCTTCTTCACGTGTTGCCTCTGTGCAGTCATTACTTAAGCTTTCTGCCGTTTCAAATTCATCTTCCTCGGTATCTCCTCCCCCCTCAGTTTGGAAATCAGAGATCCCTGACTGTAACCTTGAACGCAGCTGATCAATATGGCGCTTCCATATTCTATCGTCATGACATCTCATGCGGTACGATCTGGGGCCGGTTACTTGGACCACAGTTGCCTCGACCCACAACGGATCGCCCCAAAAGTTCTTAGCAAAAATCAAGTCGCCTACCTGGAAGTTACGGCATCTCCCGCTGGATCCGTGTGGTTTTTCAGGTTCATACGATGGGTGCAAATGGTCGAGGTGGGAGTGGAGCTTCCACCCCATCAATAACTCAGTGGGAGTTTTGTTGGTGATGCTGTGTGGAGTGATATGCTGCAAAAGGAGTATTCGGTTAATCTTGTCTTCGATATCACCATAGTCCATTTTATGCAAGGTTTTCTTAATGAATTGTACCATGAGCTCGGCCCTTCCGTTGGCCGTAGGATGCACCGGTGAAGTCAGTGCATGGCGAATACCGTGGTCCGCCAGGTACTGTTCAAAGGACAGCACGGTAAATTGGGGCCTGTTGTCGGATACCAGAACGTCTGGTAATCTGTGTGTTGAAAATAGTCTGTCTAGTTTCCTGATGACCAATTTGGTTGTTGTATTTCTCATCTCATGGATTTCAAGCCAGTTCGAGTAGGCATCCACCATTAATAAGAATGTGTGGCCTTTGGTAGGTCCCGCAAAGTCCAGATGAATACGGGACCATAGTCCCCTCGGTGTTTCCCATTCAGTCGGGGTTGCTTTCGGTGGGGCGTTGCTTACTTCCTGGCATTTGTGACAAGCTTTTACCCATGTCTCGATCTGCTTGTCGATGCCCAGCCACCACGTGTAGCTTCGTGCGAGGGCTTTCATGCGCACGATGCCTGGGTGGCCATCGTGCAAGGTTCTTAGTATCGCTTGTCGTAACCGCTCTGGGACAACGACTCTATCACCCCAGATAATGCAGCCCTTCTGGGAAAACAGTTCCGTTTGTCGATTTTTGAATGGGATGGAGTCATCAGGTATCTGGTCCAATGGCCATCCGCGTTCGACCCAACTGAGGACTCGTGCTAAAATGGGGTCACGTTTCATTTCCATCACGATATCTCGGGCTGTTAGTGGCGGTGTTCAATGTGTCTTGATCTGCAGTGTTGTAACTGTTGGAGCGGGGTCATCAATGGTCTCCGGAAGTGGTGCATGGCTCAATGCGTCGGCATGGGGAATGGCCTTCCCCGGGCGGTGTTGCAACTTATAATTATATGCAGCCAAGAATTCTGACCAGCGAGTCATTCTGGGGGATAATATGAAAGGGGTTGGCCTATCTCCCGCTATTATTCCCAGCAAAGGTTTGTGGTCAGTCACTATAGGAAAGGCTCGGCCATACACATACTCATGAAATCTCTTAACAGCAGACACAATAGCAAGGGCCTCTTTATCAATTTGACTGTAATTGCGTTCTGCTTTTGATAGCGTCTTTGAGAAATAGGCAACAGGGGCTTCACTACCGTTTGGCAAAACGTGGCTCAAAATGGCGCCCACTCCGAATGGTGATGCATCACACGTGACCATTAAAGGCAAAGTCTCGTTATACTGCATCAGAACAGCATCAGAAGTCAATATTTTTTTCACATTTCGAAATGCCTGCTCCTCTCTGTGTCCCCATACCCAGGTTGCTTTTTTGTCCAATAAACGATGTAGGGGTCCGGCTACGGTTGCTTTGTGAGGCAGGAAAACGTTATAAAAAGTGATAAGGCCTAGAAACGCCTGGAGGTCGGCCTTATTTCGGGGTTTTGGGGCATTTTTGATTGCCCTAAGTTTGCTATCGGTGGGGTGAGTGCCATGACTATCAATTAAATATCCGAGAAATTCTACACGATCCGTACATAGTTGACACTTGTTCTTTTTAACTTTGAGACCTGAGTCTTTAAATCTCTGGAGAACCAACCTCAGGCGATCCCTTAGTACTTTTCGAGTCGGGGCAGCGATTAATACATCATCAAAATATGGGACAATGCCTTTTATCCCTTGTAATAGTCTTTCCATCAAACTTTGAAAGATTCCCCGGGCTATAACAGATTAGGCCAATCCCTGTTGATTACAGTCAGGAGTAGGAATGCTGTACAGTTCTTAAACAATACCCGGACTCGGCTGGATCCAACGACTGGTGTTAGGGATAACATTGTTTTACCCTAACTGGTTTAGGTAAATAATAATATGTAATCATAGTTTGTATGTTAAAGTGTCTGCAACTTTAACTGTGGGATAGTAATTAAGGGAGTGGTTGTGAAAGCACTTTAAAAGAAGCAAGGCTGCAGCTTGCTCTCTCTCTGGCTTTGATGATCCCTGATTACTGCAAGGAAAACAAGACTGCATTGCTCGAACGGGAGAGAAAACAAAGGACTGGCTTGTAAGTGAACTGACATAGGATATTTCTACACGGACTTTGCTAACTGAATATCCCTGAATGGACTGACTAAATGATACATGACTATTGGACTGTTATTTTGACTATGCTATGAACTCATAATGGAATAAACTATATATTTGATAGCACAAGCGTATCTGTCATTTTTACTGTATGTTAATAAACATACAAGCTTAGCTCACTCATTTATCTGTGTGCCTATTTGACTAAGCTGCACATTCTGTTTAGCTTGTCTCCCTAACCCTGGTTGGGGAAACCAGGCTTAACACTGGTTATGGGCCCAGAGGCTGCAAAGTCAGTTTAACTAGGATAAAACAGATTTATGTAAAAGTGAGAGTTTGTGCTGTTATACATTACAGTAAACAGACAGCTGTGTTTTATTAATTATAGTTTTATATCCATATAAGAAAACATGGCACAAGTCAATATTCAAAGTTTGTCCCTTATATCCAAGTTGGATGGAACAAACTATGTATCATGGTCTATGAAATGTAGTCTGCTTCTACGAAGAGGTTTGTGGAACATAATTGAAAATCCACCAAACGTAGAAGAATGGGATCCAGAGGATGAGGAAGATAAACTAAAGATAGAAGAATTTATGCATAAAAATCAGCAAGTTATTTGCATTATTGCTTTAACCTTAACTGATATGCAGCTTGTTTATATCCATGGAGAGAATACAGCTGTTGGGTGTTGGCAGAAGCTGAAGAGGATTTATGTTCGAAATAATGTTGGTGCTCACATAAATCTAACACGGAAACTTTTCAGTACACATCTCCATAAGAATGGTGATATGCTGAGTCATTTGAAAACTATGCAAAGCATTTTTCAAGAACTGCACGAAAAAAAGCTTATTTTCTCTGAACTACATCAAGTCTATATAATTCTATCTTCCCTTAATGAAAGCTATGACAACTACGTAAATTCACTTGAAATATTGCCAAAGGAAAGCCTAACTTTAACTGATATAACTGGCAGATTGATTGAAGAGGCCAGAAGAAGGCTTGAAAGAGACGAGTTAAGGAGGCAGCAACCTCAAAAAGAAGATAATGAAACTCCTACTGCATACGCAATTAAAAAGTGTTTTAATTGTGGAGGAAGAGGACATTTGGCAAGATTTTGTAAAAAGGCAAAACGCCAGAACGCTGGCCAGAATACTAAAAGTCATCAAAATAAAAATAAAAATTTAGAGTTAGCCATGTATACTAACGAAGCTGTAAAAAATAATTTATGGGTGGTTGACAGTGGAGCATCTCATTGTATATCAAATGATAAGAAAAATTTTATTAAAATGTCCAAGAGTACACAGCAGATATCGTTAGCCAATGGCTGGAAACTGAAAGCTAAAGGTCAAGGTATAGCATATTGTTCTTTTATAAAAGAGAATGTAAAAATGTTATATGTACCATAACTTAAGTTTAATTTAATTTCAGTAAGAATTTTGGTTAAACTAGGATATGTAGTTACATTTAAAGGAGATAACTGCATAATTGAGAAAGAAAATAAGAGAATTACTGCATCTTTAAGAGGTGAATTATATGTGTTAAATGATGATGGTTTAAAGGTGGCTAACACGGTTTATGAAAATAAGAAACCTCATGATGAATGTATTCACTTGTTACATCGAAGGCTAGGGCATTTAAATTTTAAAATGCTTAAGAAAACTGTTGAATTATCTAAGGGGATAAGTTTAAAACCTTGTAATAAGTATTTGCAATGTAATATTTGCAATCAAAGTAAGAGCAGGGTTACACCTGATAATAGAGTTGATGGATTTACTACCAAAGAACCTTTAGAAGTAGTATTTGCAGATTTAATAGGTCCTAAAAAACCAAGTATAGGAGGAGCTCGTTACATATTAAGTATAATGGACCACTATTCTAGATATGGGTTTTGCTATTTAATGAAGAGCAAAACTGAAACGTATCAAAATCTCTTTAATTGGATTAAATTTGCTGAAAGGAAAACTAAAAAGAAATTAGTAACTCTTATAACAGATAATGGTACAGAATTTACAAATAATAAATTCCAGAACAGACTAAGAATGTTAGGTATTCAACATAAAATGTCTGCACCATATAGGCCACAACATAATGCCTTTATAGAGAGAAGAGGCCAAACATTACAATCAATGGCACGAACTATGATGTCTGATTCAGGATTACCTGACAATTTGTGGGGAGAAGCAATAATGTGTGGTAATCATATATTAAATAATGTTGTTAATTCAACAACAGGTGAATTACCATTCACATTGTGGCATGGTACAAAACCTGATTTAAGTTACATGCACACATTTGGAGCACCAGCATGGGTGCATATCCCTTCACAACTTAGACACAAAGGACAACATAGAGCTAAAAGATTATATTTTGTAGGATATACATCTAATCATAGATCTTAAAGATTCTGGGAACCAGGTACATCTAGAGTTTACACCAGTGCTAGTGCTAAATTCCTAGAACATGTAGGATGGAATAGATTAGAGCAAGATTTAAATAATAAAGTAATTATTGAACCCTACAAAAGGCAGAAAGAACAGAATAGTTATAAGAAGAGTCCAATTAAAGAAGAAGTCCACGAAGAGCAAATAGGACCAGAACAAGAGGAAACAGTTGATCAGGAAGAGTTAGATAATCAAGAAGAGTTAATAAATGAAAGTCCACCTGTAAGTCCTGTAATACTTAGACGTACTACAAATGTAACTAGACCACCTGATAGATATCAAGCAAGTATAGTTTGCCAAGTAACTAAAGTTCCAACTAGTGTAGATGAACTTAGGATGTATCCTGCTAAGGATCAGGAGAATTGGCAAAAGGCAATGGAAAAGGAACTAAATTCATTAAAGGTAATGAAAGTTTATGAAGATGCTAAATTACCTCCAGGAGAAAAATCCATTGGGTGCAAATGGATATTTAAAGTAAAAACTGGAAATGATGGGACTGTTACCCATAAAGCTAGGTTGGTAGCTCAAGGATTTAATCAAACTGCATCTGATTATGATGAAGTTTTTGCACCAAGTCTTAAAGCAACATCTTTAAGAGCAGCATTAGTGTGGGCAGCTAAGAAAAACTATGTCATTAACCATTTAGATGTAGAAACTGCTTATCTACATGCACCATTGCAGCACACTATATATTTAAGAAAACCAGTAGGTATAAAAGACAATAAAGTAAATAGTAATGATTGTTGGAAACTCAAAAAGAGTCTTTATGGGTTGAAACAATCTGGGTTTGAGTGGAACCAATATATTGTGAAAGAGTTAAACAATATAGGTTTTAAATCTGGTTTAGCAGATCCATGTGTATTTAAAAGAGAAAATAATGGAACGGTGTCATTATTATTATTATTTACAGATGATATTGCTTTGATAACTAAGACTAATAATGAAGCTAATGAGATTATATCATTATTAGCCAAAAAGATAAAATTAAAGCATTTAGGTGAAATTAAAAAGTATCTAGGATTGACAATTAACAAAACAAAAAATGGTTTTAAGATATCTCAAGAAGATAAAATTTGCCAATTAATTAAAACGTTTAAAATGGAACTTTGTAAACCGGCAAAGACTCCAATGAGTCAGGAAGTTTGCCAAACTGATGATCAAAGTCCCAAATTTGATAAGTCTATATATCAATCTTTGATTGGAAGCTTATCATATATAAGCAATTGGTCAAGGCCAGATATAGCTTATAGTGTAAATCAACTGGCTCGTTTTAATTCAGATCCACAACAATGTCATTGGCAAACATTAAAGAGAATTTTAAGATATCTTAAAGGAACAATGAACCATGCATTGTATATAGAACCAAAGGGTGATTTGATTCTTAGTGCCTATGCAGATGCAAGTTTTGCAACTGATATAAACACTAAAAAATCAACATCTGGGATGGCTATATTATTTGGTAAAACACTAATAGGGTGGAGGTCAATCAGACAACAGCATATCAGCTTGTCCACGATGGAAGCGGAATTTTCATGTCTGTCATTATTATGCACTGACTTGATTTTGTACAAACAGTTATTATTAGACATGGGTATAACTGTAAAAGATTCCATTATTGTGTACGAGGATAACCAAGCAGCTATAAAATTAGCTACTAGTATTGATGTAAAAACTAGATCAAAGCATACTGATTTAAGATACTTAAATGTTAGAGAATCTGTAAAGAATGGGCTAATTAAATTGGAATACTGCATGACGGAAGAAAACATTGCAGACCAATTTACAAAAGCTCAAGGAGTAACTAAGTTTAAAGAGAGTTGTAACAAATATGATTTGAAGATGTAAATAGTTATATTATTATTTCCTAAAAGGGGAGAATATTAGGGATAACATTGTTTTACCCTAACTGGTTTAGGTAAATAATAATATGTAATCATAGTTTGTATGTTAAAGTGTCTGCAACTTTAACTGTGGGATAGTAATTAAGGGAGTGGTTGTGAAAGCACTTTAAAAGAAGCAAGACGACAGCTTGCTCTCTCTCTGGCTTTGATGATCCCTGATTACTGCAAGGAAACAAGTCTGCATTGCTCGAACGGGAGAGAAAACAAAGGACTGGCTTGTAAGTGAACTGACATAGGATATTTCTACACGGACTTTGCTAACTGAATATCCCTGAATGGACTGACTAAATGATACATGACTATTGGACTGTTATTTTGACTATGCTATGAACTCATAATGGAATAAACTATATATTTGATAGCACAAGCGTATCTGTCATTTTTACTGTATGTTAATAAACATACAAGCTTAGCTCACTCATTTATCTGTGTGCCTATTTGACTAAGCTGCACATTCTGTTTAGCTTGTCTCCCTAACCCTGGTTGGGGAAACCAGGCTTAACAACTGGAATTCGATTTCCTTGATAGTCTTTGAGTATGAGTCTTTGGAATCTGAGGTCTTGTCACCAGACCGTGGGGATGAGCTGCTTGAGGGTCTTCCAGGAAACCATCGAGAGGGATGATCCTGAATCGACTTCCATCAGGCAAGGCTGGTTTTCGATGGCCACTTTCACTCGGATCTTCTGGGCATCAAGAGATGAGGCGTGACAGGGGTTTCCGGTTTCGCGTGGCTTCGGGGCAGCAGGAATTCGCGACAGCTCGCGATTCCTGCTGTGCTAGCCGTCGAGGTACCCCCGATCCAGATGGGTCAGGGGGATATGGCTGCCCTGTAGGGACAGCTGAAGAGAGAGGGGAGTCGGACAGGGGGGTGGGGGTGTCGCAGACCCCCCCTTCTCCGGAAAAACCCCTTTTTCCCAAGGCGGTGGAGCGGCGGTCAGCAATGGCCGCCACGAAGAAGCCAGCAACCGGGTAAGATTGCGCTGGAGGAAATGAGAAGAGTGAAAGTGTTGTCTGAGCCGGGTCAAGTAACATCTTTTAAATTGCTTGGAACTGAGCTGTTTGAATTGCTGGAGGATACATTGTATCCCTAAGAAGAGCGAAAGCGGCGGAGAAGCTGTTAAAGGGAACTTTTTTTTTCTTCACTCTCCCACCCCATGGAAACAGCAGAAATGTTTGGATATATTGGACATTGAAAGTGAATTGTTTTGAGAGTTGAAGCTAAGGGACAAAAAGATTTTTGGACATTGAAAGATTTAAGAAATTGGAAAACCCTTGTTGGAGGTATGGATTTCTGATTATTTAAAATTGATATTGCAAGTGGGAAGGGAGAGCGAAAAAAAATGGAGCAGAAGCTGAAAAAGGAGGAGATTGCCTAGAATCCCAAAGAAAGATATATGGTAATTGGACCTCTTTGATTAAATATTAACCCCAGAAAGAGAAAGAGAAGAAGGAAGAAAAGTATTAACTTTTGGAACTTTTTTTGAATTGTTTTTGATTAAAAATACTTGTGGTTGTTTTGGGAAAAGTTTATCTTTTCATAATGGCATCGCTTGTGGATGAACTAAAGACTGAATATCAAAAATATAAAAAGGAAGATACTTTGGGCGCTTTGTTTCAATTCTTAGAAATGGCGTTATGTACTTATGAAAAGTTGATTATGCAGCAGAAGGACTGGGACAAGGAAGAAGAGGAAGAAGAAGCCATCTTTGATGAACAATGGGTCCTTTCCGGAGAGGAGGAAAAAAAGGATAAGAAAAAGGGGATTTTAAGAATTATAAAAACAACCAAAGAAGAGAAAAATGAGCGAAAAGGTGGAGGCAAGGTTAGAAAGCAAAGGAAAAGGAGTAGGAAAAGGGAGGAGGAAAAACAAAGGGGTAAAAAGGGCAAGGAGAAGAATAAGCAAGAGAGAAAGGGGGGGAGGAGAAGCCTCAATGGGGGGAAGCAAGATCTAAAAAAAAAAGTTTATTTAGAGACAATGGGTGAATTTAATTTAGGATAAAAGAGGGATTCTGGAGGGTACATAAGATTGTGTTTTTATATGTGTATTTAGAGTATAAAATTCATTATGTAATTTTAGAATCTTTAAAACAGAATCCCAAGAAAAATTGTTATACGAAGTACTTTTAAGTTAGGGTAATGAGTTATAGACGTTACTCCAATTGGTATATAGGAGAAGTATAGTAAAAGAAAAAAGATGAATGGATAGTTGGAAATAGAACAAACAAAGAATGTTATTGAAAATGGTAATAAGATATGAAAGGATATGTAAAGGTTTTGTTATGGGTTTTTTTTTTTTTTTGGATTTTGTATATTGATAAAAGGCAATAAAATTTTAATTAACAAGAAATAATTTGGATGAAAAGGAGAAGTAGGGATAAGATATGAAGTTAAATAGATAAAGTATTGATACTATAATTTGGAATTGTTATGTTCTATTGGTTTTTTATTATTATTTTTTCCTAGAAAAGAATTTATAAGCTGTTATGCCTTGATTCTTTGTGCATTGTTTTTATAAAATTGATAAAAATGGTTCATAAAAAAAGAAAATGATAATAAGATATGGAAGGATATATAAAGTGAATATGATGTTTGAATTTGTGTCTTTGCGAAGAGTTTTAACCCGGGATCAGACAACCTTCAGAAAAGATCTTTTAGTTTTGTTTATGTTTTGTGTTTTGTATGTTTGTATATTGTGTTTTCTGTAAAATTAATAAAATTTGTTTAAAAAAAAAAAAAAAGAGATGAGGCGTGACCAATCGTGATGGTTTGGTGAGCCTCTTCTCGCTTCGTTGAGTGGTTTAGGGTTTTGTTTCTGTAGGAGTGGTTGTTCCATTGGTGCTTCATGGGTTCCCGCTTTACTGGACGGTTTCCTGTCAGTTGGCGATAGTTAGCCCCCCTCAAGGGCTGGCTGGGTCCTAGCTTGCTTTTACAGACCCGTCCGATATGGCCTCTTTTCCCGCACACATGGCAGAGCGCGTCGAGGAATTTGCATTCTGATCGGGGGTGGCTTGCCCCACAACCAGCGCATTGGTACTGAGATCTCTGGCGTTGGTCTCGTTCGGACCGAAGTCGGTGGACCTCTTCTTCATCGCTTTCTGACGACAATTCAAGGTCCTCGTGGTGGGCTGTCAGAAGCTGTCCTTCTGACTGAGGTGAAATTTTGCGGACGAGTTGGTGAAGTGATGCATGGGTGCGGCGCATTTGGGCAGCCGACTTCCTGGTTGCTTCTGCTGCAGTAGCTTCGGCAATGGCATCGGCAAGGCTGATGTCGCCTTTCGCCATCAACTTGCTTTGGGTGTGCGGTGATTCTAATCCCAGAATTATTCGGGCTCTCAGGGCTTCTTTGAGGTCGGCAAAACCGCATAGGCCCCACAGATTCCGGAGATCCGCTATGAAATCAGCAACACTTTCGCCCTTCCGCTGACTTCTCTGGTAAAATTCATGCCTTCTAATGAACATTGGCATGGTCGGTGCATAGTGGGCTCTCAGCAGGGGTTCAAGGACATCCCAATCCATAGACTTTACTTTTGCCAGTTTCGCTAGTGCCTTGGCCATCTTGAATACGGTCGGCCCGCAATGAGTTAGGAATATCACCCGTTTCTTTCCGGTAGTGGCATCCTTCAAATTGTTGGTCTCCAGAAACATCTGGAAGCAATCCATATATGAGTCCCAGTCTTCTTGCGCCGGGTCGAATGGAGCGGGTGGTATGACGCCGCCGGACATGGTTCCATCGTTGGTGTGTTTCAGCCACGTGCTCTGTTATCATTCTTCGTCGTTCAGTCAGCTCTGACATCTTCACATCCCACCTTCGTCGCCAGTGTTATGTTCTGCGCATGGGCGCTAAGAATGGAGACAAGCCGGTGAAACAGTGAACTTCAAAACTCTTTATTAACATGGTGTAACAGCTCAGCTCAATGGCCGCAACGGCCCCCTTTATATAGGCAAGCTATTGAGTATTTAACCAATGAAAACACAGGGAGCGCTAGCTCCGTTAACCCATGGGAGAGGCTCGTTAATAGCCAATCAGGTTCTCCAGAATGGACCAATCCGATGTCACTATTAACGGCCAATCAGAAGTGCAGGGCCAGAACCCTACACTTTTCTTCAAGCTCTCAATAATCTTTATTAAGCACATTTATTAATTCACAACAGTTTTGCTGTGCTTTGGCATTTGCTTGAGGAGCATCTCCCCGTGCGCATGCACCCTCCCAGCCCTGCCACAACAGCCGGTTATGAGAGGAGGAGGAGAAGAAGAAGGAGGAAGAGGAGAAGGGTCGCCCGAAGGGATGCTTCCACCATGGCCTGGGGATCATTATTCAGTCAGTCTGCATTCCAATAAGAAGAAATGAAGGAAGTAGTGAAGAGCGCCAAGGAGAGCTTGCTGACTTGGCCATGCCACAGCTTTCAGGGAAACACACACATACAGAGTGGGAGAGAGAATCAGGAAGATAGGGACCCGGCCGCTTCACTATCCCCCGCCATCACTCTCACCTTCTTAGGCCAGGCGAGGGAGGGGCAGGGCCAGCTGCTTCAGCAAGGTGAAGAGCAGGCGACCAAGCACAGGCGACTAGAAACCGGGGAACGGCAGCTCCTAAAGGGCTTTGAGGTCGGATGACCTGGAGCAGCCGAGATCCGAGTGAGCATTGCACCACAGGTTCACCTGATCGCCCACTTCTTTGGTGTTGGCTTTACGGAGCCAAAGCGTGAGGTCTGGGCTGACATGTGACAGCAGTGCCTTTAGCTGTGCTTGCTTGTAAGTGTCCAAATAATTTGGTGAAGACAGTGGAGGAGTCACTCAGGTAGACCACCCCCATCCTCAGTCCTCCTCCTGCAGAAAATGGCCATTCCCTGAGCTAAGAAGGCAAAGAGCTGCACCTCGACTCACCTAATTCCTAGGACTACCCCCAAATGGTCTCAATTTGGCACGGAGAGGGTAGCTCTCCCTGGCAGTTCCCCTTTCCCTCACTGCTCTGACTTCCTGTGGCTCACCTCAGCCTGAACACCAGGTTGGACCACCAGAAGGCCACATTCCCACTTTTCAATGTGCCGACCACTGCAGGACTCTTCTTCTCCATCTCTTTCTCCAAATTTTCCCTTAACTTTGAAATGACAACACCTGTTGCCGACATGGGTACGACTGGGCTGCCAGTCACCTTTACCCCCAACCCCACTTGCCTTTTGCTGCTGCCACCTGGACCCCTAATCCCCAGCAGTTAAGGCCCAGTACCTGCGGTGAATCCCAGCTAAATTTCACTGTACTGGAGGACATGTGGATAGGCTCATGTTCTCCTGCTGCTGGGAAAGCAAGAGAGTCTTTCCTGGCACAGTGAAAAGTTTGCAACTTCCTCTCCAATAGGGAAACAGGCAGATCTGGGTGGCAGAGATGCAGCCCGCTTGAATCCAGTTTATCTCTGCCTCCTGGAGCTGTGCCGGGAAAGACTCTCTTGCTCTCCCAGCAGTAGGAGTACATGAGTCTCTCCACATGTCTTCTAGTACAGCAAAATGTAGCTCAGGTCCCCAAAAGTCTGCATCTCGCCCACCACCTGGAGTCATCACAGCTGTTGGGCCTTATCTGCTGGGGGTTAGGGTGGCAGGTGGCTGCAGCAAAAGTCAAGTGGTGTGGTAGGTAAAGATGACTGGTAGTGGCAGGTAGGCATCTGGGCCCCGGAGCTTGCAGAGCCTCACTCACCCAGGGAAATCAGGCAGGGCCACAGCAGAAGGCATGATCAATGGCTGGCCTGGCAAGTGGGCAAAAGCAGGCTGTAGGCAATGCTGCGCATGCACAATAAGGACTGACTGGGAGCGGAGGGAAGGGGCAGGCAGAGAGGGGCGGGGCCAGTCAGTGGTGCAAGTTGCTGGTTCTCTAAACTGTGCAGAATCATAACAACTGGTTCAATAGAACTGGACAGAATCAGTAGAATCTGACTTCTGGTTCCATCTCTCCAGACTTTTCCAATTAATAAAGTCCTTTTTTTTATAGCAATGTGAGATGCCAAAAGCAAAAGAGAGGAACTAAAGGAAGAATCTTCCAGAAGTTATATCTCCAACCATTTGGAAATAGTGAGAGATTTTGCTTACTTAAGTGAAGACCAGAGGCTAGTAACTTGTCTAATATCCATTTTTACCTCCATTTTCCACATATTTCCTTTGCAATCTTGTTTTTTTCCTGCTCAGTCCTTTCCTCAATCTGAATGTGTGGAAAGTTGTCATCCTGGATTTGTCAAGAGAGCTCGAGAAGGAGAGCCAGTTTGCTGCTACAACTGCATTCCTTGTCCGGAGGGGACCTTCTCCACTCAGAAAGGTGGGTGACACCAGAGGAAAGGACGGCCTGGTGGAACTGGATCCATTCAGAGAATTGTCATGAAAGTGTGAATTAAAACACACTTTGAAGCTGAATTGGTTTCTTCCTTATTTCCAAAATGCCCCATTTCTTATCTAAACAGAAGAGCAAAAAGACTGTGAAGGAAGGGCTGGATAGAGACAGGTGGTGTGGCAGATTGGGCCGGCTTTACTACTGCCAGAGAAAATATTTCTTCTTTTTAGCTTGGATGTATCCTTCCTTCCACATTTACTTCTCTAGGAACACCTGAGTTCCTTGAAACACGAGGAATTATTTTAGGTCCACCTCCTGAAAGGCGGATTGCAATGCAGTGTACATGGGTTCCCTTTGAGGAACATTGAAAAGGTATTTCTGAAATACGAGATGCACAATTTGGTGGCATGGACAGTTATGCCTGTTTCTGGCTGCACCCATATCACCACTGCTCCAAAGGCCATTCCAAATTGTTTGGAGCAATCATTTGATCTGTCAGCCTCCTCTGAGGCAAGTATGAGAAGAATTGCCACCTGACAGATAAGTTTCTCTTGAAAGATTAAGTGATTCATTATTTATCTTTAGTAATGGAGGTTCCTATCAATATTCTGAACATTACAAAAGAAATCATTCAAGTCCTAAGCCTTCCCTCAATTTCATAGCCCATCAAAAATATACTGTAACTATATTTTTTTAACAAGTGATACACTTATTTTTTGTCTCTGGAGATATTAATAAATCCATCCCAGAAAATGCTCCTGATAATCACTCATTCCCAAAGAATGTATAATACATGTTGAAATGCAAAGGACAAAGAAATATGGGTTTGTTTTTTTCTCAGATACAGAAAAATGCACCAAATGTCCAGATGATAAATACCCCAATAAAGAAAGAGTCCAATGTATCCCCAAAGTGATAACCTTCCTGTTTTATGAAGAACTTCTGGGCATCATCCTGGTTTCTTTTGCCCTATTCTTGTTCCTAACCACAGGCCTTGTTTTAATCGTCTTCATTAAATACCGAGAAACTCCCCTTGTCAAAGCCAACAACCGGGACCTCTCCTACATCCTCCTGGTCTCCCTCCTGCTTCGCTTCTTGTCTTCTTCTCTCTTCATTGGTCAACCAAGGAAAGTCACCTGCCTTCTCCGACAAACGGTCTTCAGCATCATCTTCTCCGTTGCCATTTCTTCTCTCTTGGCCAAAACCATCATGATGGTGCTGGCTTTCCTGGCCACAAAACCAGGAAACCGAGCAAAGAAATGGTTGGGGAAGAACTTGCCCAACTCCATCATCCTGTCTTCTTCTGGTGTCCAAGTTATCATCTGCTCCATCTGGCTGGGAGTTTCTCCCCCCTTCCCTGACTCTGACCTCTCCCAGCCTGGAGAGATCATCCTGCAGTGCAACCAAGGGGCCGTTGTCATGTTCTACATCACCCTCAGCTACATGGGCTTCCTGGCTGCCGTCTGCTTCACAGTGGCTTTCCCAGCCAGGAATCTGCCTGGGGCCTTCAACGAAGCCAAGTTGATCACCTTCAGCATGCTGGTCTTCTGCAGTGTCTGGGTGACTTTTGTGCCCACCTACCTGAGCACCAAAGGGAAACACATGGTGGCTGTGCAGGTCTTCTCCATCCTGGCCTCCAGTGCTGGTCTGCTGGTCTGCTGGTCTGCTGGTCTGCATCTTCATCCCCAAGTGCTACATTATCCTTCTGAGGCCAGAGCTGAACACAAAGGAGCATATCACAGCCAGAACAAATGTAAAAACATGAGATATAACATCATTATGATAGTGGAAGAATTGTTAATGTTTCTTTTATTTGATTTCCATTTTGATAGTATGCAGGAGTCAAAGAAATTTATATCTGTATGTTACAAAATGGGTAATTATTGAACGACTGGAATTCTTGCAGTTCCCTCCCATCTCAATAAATATTACTAAAGAGACCACTGTAAAATTCAGAGGAATGCAGCTGTTCAGCAACAGCTACTGAACATGATACCTTATAAAAATGATTGATGCACTTGTTCCCACTGACAGCAGGTAAATATATGGGTGGGTGGTGAGAGAATGTGTAGGAAAATAGGTCAGGAGGAAGCTGTGGGAACCAAACACCAGCCTGGTTGCCTGATCCTCTCCCTAAAAATGCCAGAATGATGTGAAATGCCATGTTTGTCTGGCTCTCACCTGAGGAGGGAAATCTTCATCCCTCTTATGAGTCTTTCTTGATTTCCTGATAAAACCTCCTTTGGAGAAAGATTTTAGCAGAACAGCTGTCTGGGATTTCAGTTTGGGATTGTTTATATTTTGGTATGTACTTCACAGCAAAAAAAAAAAGGAAATAAAAAAATGAAGTGTGTAAAGAAATTTCCACTGTATTTTTTTTTTCTTTCATCAACCAGAGAAATAAAATAGCTGTTTTCAGGCTCTTTTAGTTTTCCACTCTACAATTTGTACCTAAAGTATTTCTCTGCTCCTCCTCCAAGCCTGTCTCATCTGTGAAGGGCTGGAGAAGATATCTAGAGAAATGTTACCTTGGGTCTCTTCCCAGGAGGAGGTTGCAGGGATCCTGTCTGAAGGCAGCCGCATCATTGACCAGGTCACAAACCTGCAATGCTGCACAATATTCATCCTGGTCCAAGAAGGGGCTGAATAAGTGTGGGGGGGGGGAATTCTAGGTTTCTAGGAAGAGGCACCCATGGAAGCTGCTCTGCTCTCCAACCACAGAGATTGCTGATCAATTGGGCATCCATTTTTATGTCTCATAAAGTCTCCTAACTGCGAATAGGATCCCTTTGCAAATTCCATTTTAAGGAGATAAGAAAAGCTCTGGTGGATCAGAAGAAGGTCAGTCTAAGATTCACACAAATCCCCTCTGGTTCTTGCACAAGCAGTGGAAAAAGGCTGAGACTTGTGGCTTTGTGCCACATGGAAGAGGCGTTTATCCAGAGGTGGAATTCAGTAGGTTTTGACCAGTTGTGGAGAACTGGTAGTGGAAATTTTGAGTGGTTCGGAGAACTGGCAAATATCACCTCTGACTGGCCTCGCCCCCATCTCTTCTCTGCCTCCCACTGAGTCCCAGCTGATCGGCTGGATTGGTTGCCCTGCACAGGAGAACGAAGCTGGAAAACAGGTTAGTCGGGAGAGGAAGGAATGGGCTTTTGAAGTAACTTTCCACTGCCACACCCACAAAGCCATGCCCACAGAACCAGTAATAAAAAAGTAATAATCCCCACCACAGCGATTATCCCACAATTTCACTTTCCTCCATCACTACCCACAACATTGGACACTCGGCCATCTCACAATCTAGAAATCTCCAATTTTAGTATCTCACATTAATCTGAGAAAATGTTTCCAAATTTCCCACCCCAAATTCAATAAGAACTAAGGCAGGACTGGAATTCAAAAGTCTCCTGGTGATCTGCTCAAAGTCCCCCAGGAAGTTTTCCTGCCTGAGGGAGGATTAGAACTCAAAGCCTCCCAAATCTTGGCCGATAAAACCAACAAGTCCTAAATCAATTATTGTCAGGAAGCTCACTCAAATTGATTGGCAATTCATGCAAAAAATTAGGCTGTGTGTTTCCCAGAAGATGGCTAGGCTCCATAAACAATGCCATTGTTTCATTTGAGGAATGAAGGCGGAGATGGAAGGTTCTGGAAACGCAATTTTACAGGATGCACCTTCTTTAGGCCCGATTGCACCTGTTTTTCTTTGTACAACTCCTGAGCTAAGGAATCTCTGAAACATTGTCTTGGGTTTAGGTCCAGGGGCCACAGGAGAAGTCTCCCATCCTAAAACGTATCCTGATCCCTTTCTATTTTGAGTGCACCATGGTGGGTCTGTCCCCATTCTTGGGAAGGGGACATATTGTATGGGTGTGTTTGCTATGTATTTTGACAACAGACAATTTTTAGGGGAAGCTTTGAAAGTGAGCTCAGTCTGCTCCTAAACTGTGAGCCCTATCTGACCATCACAACACCCAAAGGACATCCAGATATACACAAAGCCTTGTTTTTCTGTGCTTCAAGCATGGACATCAATCTGATCATCGGTCCACTCATATTTTATTTTTTTGGAATGTGCAGTAAGTTGAACACATACTAAATCTCACACATGCTCATTTTGCCATTCTTGGCCGTTCTGCTTTTTTCTATCAGCTGCCTCTTGTCTTTCCACCTTATTCCTTGGTGGGCTCCAAAGACCACAAAGCTAGAACTTCTTGGAGAAATCCATCACTTGTTTGTGTCAAGAACAATCCAAGTTCATTTGCCCAATTTTCATGGTCCAACTCTGCCCTTTTCATCCCAGTTTCATGGTGGGCAATACAAATTCAGCAAGGAGATGTAATGGTGTAGCCACTGGATGCAGATATTTGCTTGTAATAATACAAGAATGTTGCGTTGGTCTGGCGTGAGTGAGCAAAGAGATGGGATTCCCCTGCTTCCTCCCTAAAACATTTTTAAATAAATACTATTCTTTCTTATCTGCATGATTGGCCTTCAGGGGACATGATTGTAGATGACCAGGGAGAAAAAAGGGAAGATTACCGAGTTTATGTAGGAATCCTCAGATCTAGCTTTGCTTTCGCTGTGACCACTTGAGTTTAATGAAAGCATACCTTTTACTAGATGCAACTCGATTGCAAATGGAGATGAGTCTTTCTTTCCTGAAGGTCCAAGCTGGGCCGGGCCTGATAACGACTCACCTGCTTGGCTTCAATGCCTTCTCTTTGGCTGTGGGTAGTTCTCTTGTGGATGTCCATGCATCTGGGAAAGGTGAGGAGATGGCTGCTGCAGCTTTTGAGCAAAGGGCCATAGGGGACAGGAGATATCGGAATAACTCAACTGGGCCCAGGAGTTTCTGGACGAAGCCGCTTGCCACTCTTTGCCTCTTCCTTCTTCTGAAAACATCATCAGAAATCTCAAAAGGCGAACAGTAACAATGATTTGGGTCTTATTAACCAGAGCTGGGGAGGAGAGAGATGACTGGAGAATATTGGAGGGCCTCTTCTAGAAGAAGGGATGAAAACAAACAAACAGAAAGAAAAGTGAAAGCTTTCAGGCTTTCTACCGCCCACCTTTTCATTTGTGGCCCAAAATGTCTTCATCATCAATGTTTGCTAGGCCAGCCCCTTTTGGCACCCCAGGGAACCCCACAGTTGTATTCAGCAGGCAACTTGAAGAAGAAGAGGGTGTAAGTCCACGAACAGAGATTGGACAGCCACTTGTCTGACATGGTATAGGGCAGGGGTGGGATTCAAATGTGGGGGTGGCTGGGGGTGTGTGGCTTCTTTTT
Organism: Hydrophis major; assembly: GCA_033807585.1. Lineage (NCBI taxonomy): Eukaryota > Metazoa > Chordata > Lepidosauria > Squamata > Elapidae > Hydrophis > Hydrophis major. The sequence continues at coordinate 83,470 of JAUCBL010000068.1, read as the reverse complement.
TGCAGAATCCCCCCTTGTTTGGGGGGCTCCTGGACCTCAGGGAAGCCTCCTGGGGGTGTTTTTGCTCCCAGAAATCTTCCCTGGGGCCCAAGAAGGCACAAAATGGAGCACAGGGTGGGGCACGCAGCATACATACACATCCCACACCCCCTTTTGCCTCCTGGGCCTCAGGGAAGCCTCCTGGGCAAAGCAATAAGACAGCGAGGGGGATCCCAGCACAGCTGATCATCGGGAAGGGAAAAAGAACCTGAAAAGATTCCTTCAGGAGTGACTGGGTGGGGAAGGACGCAGTCAGTGATGTCGGGAAGGCACAATAAAGACTGACTGGGAGGGGAGGGTGGAGAGGGGCGGGGCCAGCCAGGGGCATTATTTGCCAGCTCTCCAAACTGTGCAGAATCATAACAACCAGTTCTATAGAACCGGTCCGAACCAGTAGAATCCCACCTCCAGTATAGGGTCTCCTGCTTGAGCAGGGGGTTGGACTAGAAGACCTCCAAGGCCCCTTCCAGTTCTATTCTGGTTGGTTAATAAAGGGCCAAGTCCAGCAAAAGGAGCTGGAGACTCACCGAGAATTCCAATCCCATCAAGGAGTGTCCAGAAGACTCCACGGCTTTGATCCCCAACCTGTGTCCCCTGAGCACTGACAGTCTTCCCTTTCCTAAAGATAGAATTTCTCCTCCTCTCTTCTACAACCCAACACCTGGCTTTTAAGGGCAATGGCAGAGCCAGGAGAAAGAAAGAAAGAAAGAAAGAAAGAAAGAAAGAAAGAAAGAAAGAAAGAAAGAAAGAAAGAAAGAAAGAAAGAAAGAAAAGAAAAGAAAAGAAAAGAGGAAAGGAAAGGAATGGAAAAATAGAAAGAGCACAGTCCCGCCTAAAAGTCTCAACCAGAATTCCTCTCGTTCCTGAGGTTTTCTTTTTGCACAAAATGTTCCCTTTCCTTCCTTCTCTTTATTTTTATTTGTATCCCTTTCATTCTACCACACAACACACACATACACACACACACACACACACACCTCTATTCTTACCTTCTGTTCCCGGGCTTGCTTTTTGTTAGTCATCTTGTACAACTTATTGTCAGCCTTCAAGATCTACTACTGCTTTGCATCTTTTGGCTGCCATAAGTATTGGGGGGAGGAAGGGGGTTGATGTCTGGGAAGAGAGCTGGAGGTGTTACATTCTTGTGTTGTGTAAATGAGGAGTGAGGGGGGGAGCATAGATTCCTGCGTTTAGGTTTCTATTTCTCGCTTAGCTTTCTTTTCTCTGTGCAGCTGCAAACCTTAATCAAAATATGTCAAGGTCAATGGACAGAGGCCTCCTCACCACCTGAAGATGTCCACATGATCATATTCTGAACTTTTCATTGGAAGAATCTTTTGAACTATGGGGGGTGGGAACATTTCCATCACTTTGTACATATGATCTGTGCGCCTTATTTCTCAGATTCAGAATCCTACTGATACTACCACTTCATTTTCAGTAAAAGAAATCTTTTCTCTAATCTGAAGAGTCTAAGTATTTCTTTCTTGGATTTTGAATGGAGCATCGATTGACATTATTCTGAATCTCCTCCCCAGCCCACCCGGAGAAAATATCCAGTTTCTTTCGAGGGGGTCTGAACATCATGTCATCTCCAGCGAGTGACCAGGAGGGCCTGAGCACCATGGGAGGGCAACCTTCTTTGCTGATACCAGAGGTACCAGCAGCTGAATTGTTGGCAGAGCTCAATCTGGAAGAGATCCCAGCTGTGAAGCCCAGATGGTCCTTGGGGTTTGGCTAGAAGGATCCAGAAGAGCCCCCCCCCCCCCGAGTCACCACCACCCGACGGCGTGGGAGAGAGGAGCCATGGCAAGAGAGGGAAAGGAGAGATCTTTTACTGGACCAAGCGAGGCAACTCCTCAATGAGGCGTTTGGACAACCCCACGCTGCACAAAGGTATGAAGGGGAAGTGGGAGCAGCCTCAGCCAGAGGCAGCCAAGCTGCCCCCCACCCCCATAAATCAGCCTGAGCCAGCGCAGCAGCCAGCTGCAGCCCCAGGGCTCCCAGCGGGAGGTGTGATTCCTAGAAGGCGCAGAGCTCTCAAGCTGCCTCCGTTAGAAGTGAAATTTGGGGGAAATCCCAAAGACTTGGGTTTCTTCCTAGCCCACGTTTGGAGCTATATGGAAGAATACGGAGGGGAGTTTACCTCAGAAGCAGCCAAAGTGAGATGTGTTACCAGGGCTCTGGAGGGAATAGCTGCAGAGTGGATGGTGACTTTCTATAATGATAACTCCCCCCAACTGCTGAACTATAATGTATTTATGACCGTGCTGTGGGCAGGATTTGAGGACCCACTGGCAGAGCGAAAGGCCAGGATCAGGATGAAAACCATAAATCAAGGGAGGAGGTCAGTGGCCGATTACACCCAAGAGTTTAGACAGCTGGCATGCCATATCCAAGGCTGGTCCCAGGGAGCCCTGATAGAAGCATTTAAAGATGGTCTAAATGAAGACGTATACCAGAGATGTATTTCCAGAAGGGACCCCAATGATTTGCAGATGTGGTACTTGCTGGCAGAGGAAGTGGAAATAGATTTGACCTGAAGCAGATGCCAGAGGGGCTCTGGGTGGAGCAAGCCTTTCCCCCTACGTTTCCAAGAAGCCCCAAAGCCCCCAAGAGGAGGAGTGATGGCAAGACCCATATCCTCTGCCTGTTTCCAATGTGGGAAGGAGGGCCACCGGACTGCGGACTGCAGGGTCAAGCTGCATCCAAAGGGGGTGCCAAAAGGAGGGAAGAAGCCTGAAAACCCCCCAGCCAAGCCTTGCGAAACCATGCTAAAGATGGGGGAGATTGTAGAGGTCGCCCCTCCGGGAGGAGAGGAGCTGGGACCTCTGACCTCCCCTGAAGAGAGTGAATCTGACTCGGACTTCCTGGTAAGTCCAAACAAGGGCGCCATGACCATTCCAGTAAAATTGAGGATACCCTCTTCAGGGGATGAAGGGGAGATGCTAGCCTTGCTGGACTCTGGGTGCATGAGGTGTGTAATCAACATGAGAGTAGTTGAGGAAATGGGCATCCGACTGAAAACTTTAGAAACGCCCATAGCTTTTTGCCAATTGGATGGATCAGTGGCGGGAGGTTGCCCTGCACGTTTCATAACAGAACCCCTAGATATGACCATGAGGGGGCATAAAGAGACTCTGTGCTTTATTGTGGCCCCTGTGATGGAGCAACCGTTAATTCTGGGATTGCCCTGGCTTCAGAAGTGGAACCCCCATGTGAACTGGAAGAAGGGGTCATTGTGCATATGCACCAATCAGCGACTGGAAAGGGAGGTGCGATCCCAGCAGAAACTTCAGAATCTGATTGAGCTAGCCTCCACAGGTACCGAGGACTTGGAGGGGGAGGAAAAAATTCCAAAAGAATATTGGGATTTAAAGATAGTGTTCAGTGAAAAGGCTTCAGATGAGCTTCCCCCTCATCGGTTAACAGATTGTAGTATTGAAATTTTGCTTGTATATTTATGAAAGAAAGTTGGATGTTTTTATGTTTTATCTGTTTTGTTTGCTTTTAAAAATCAATAAAATTGTTTTCAAAAAATCAAAACAATTGCCTGGGGTGACGCTCCTGAAACCGAAGCTATATTCGATGACACCACGGGAATTGGAAGAGTTGAGATTGTTTATCGATAAAAATTTGAAACTTGGTTTCATCCAACCTGCTAGACCTCGGGTAGCGGCCCCAGTGCTGTTCCGTGAAAAGAAAATGGCTCCAAACGTTTGGTAGTGGAGTATAGAAACCTGAACGCAATTTCCATGGAAAACGTGTACCTCCTCCCCCTGATGAAGGACATGCTAGCCCACCTGGCTAAAGGGAAAATTTTTACGAAGTTGGACTTGAGGGAAGCGTACTACCGAATTTGAATTAAAGAAGGAGATGAGTGGAAAACCGCTTTTAACTGCCCAATGGGTTGTTTCCAGTTCAACGTTCTCCCATTTGATCTACAAGGGGCTCCAGCCGTATTCATGCAGATGATCAATCAGGTGTTACATGAATATTTATACAAGTGTTTTTTGGTTTACCTTGAAGACATCCTTATCTACACAGAAACTTGGGATGAACATGTGAAACTGGTGTGTTCAGTGCTACAGAAACTGTGAGCCACTAAATTGTATGCTAAATTGTCCAAATGTGAATTCCATCAAGAGAAAATCGACTATTTGGGGTATCGCATTTCACACAAGGGCATTGAAATGGATCCAGGGAAGGTGCGGGCTGTGTTGGAGTGGGCCCCACCATGCACCCAAAAACAACTTCAAAGCTTCTTGGGATTTGCCAACTTTTACCGGCAATTCATCCCGTTTTTTCCTAAGATAGCAATGCCTATCGCCAATCTCTTAAAAACTAAGGGGGAGGTGAAACCGAAGCCTAGCAAACCGCTGGAGTAGTCCATGGGATGCCAAGCCACCTTTGAAAAGCTGAAATGACTGTTCACTGCAGAACCAGTGCACCTGGACATGGATACCCCTTTCATAATCCAAGCCGATGCAAGTGATGTGGCCATTGGAGCGGTATTACTTCAAATCAATGAGAAAGGAACTTTACAACCCTGTGCCTACACCTCCCGCAAACTGACTGAAACTGAAAGGAGGTGGGCCGTCTGGGAGAAGGAAGCGTTTGCAGTTTGCTGGGCCCTATTGACGTGGAGACATTTCTTGGAAGGAGCAAAACGCCCGTTTGAGGTATGGACTGACCCTAAGAATTTGGAGGCCTTAAAAACACCTCGCAAATTGTCTCCTAAACAAATTAGGTGGGCCCAATATTTTAAGCGGTTTAACTTTTCACTGAAGTACATCCTGGGGGGAATAAATTTTATGGTGGATGCTTTGTCTAGACTGCCTCAATATAACAGTGTCTGTCAGGAAGTGGTATGACCGATTGTTTCAACCAAACAATTAGCCACCCCGGTGGTTACTCGAGCACAGAAGAAGAAACAAGAGGTGGATTTATCAAATGATTTGATGGCGCAATTGAAGGAGGCCCTAAAATTGGATGAATGGTTCCTGACTCATTCAAATAACTGTACAATTAGAGATGGGTTGGCCTGGATGGGGGAAAAGTTGTATGTACCAGAAACCTTGAGGAGCCAAATATTGCAACAGGCCTATGACTCTAAAGCAGCTGGTCACTTTGGATTCATGAAGACCTTACACCTTGTTAAGCGACAATTCTGGTGGCCTTCATTGAAAAAGGACATTGAGACTTACGTAGCTGCTCAGTTTGCGCATCAGCAGAAAGGCCTCCTGGTAAGCCAGCAGGTCTGTTCCAAAATGTGGCCAGGCCAACAGCACCGTGGAAGGAAATCTCTAGGGACTTTATAGTAGAGTTACCTGAAAGCACTGGACACACGGTTATTTGGGTAGTAAGTGATTTGTTCTCCAAAGAATTGCATTTCATACCTTGCTCTAAGATTCCCTCGGCAAAATCATTGGCTAAACTATTCATACTACATATCTATAGACTGCATGGCATTCCTGAATGTATAATTTCTGACTGAGGGGTTCAATTCACCTTGAACTTTTGGAGGGAATTCCTGAAGTTAATAGGCTCCACCCAGGGCTTAAGCTCCGCCCACCATCCCCAAATTTATAGGGCCTGTGAGAGAACTAAAGCAGTGTTAGAACAATACTTCAGATGTTACTTAAATTATCAACAGGATAATTGGGCTGACTTACTGCCATTTGCTGAGTTGGCATACAACAATTCTGTCCATAGTAGTACTGGGTTCACCCCCTTTAAAGTGGCGTCAGGACAAGACTTTGTACCCATACCTGAGCTTCCTCGTGAAAGACCTAACATCCAGTCACTGGCTGAGGAATTCTGGGAGTTGAAGTCCACAAGTCTTAAAGTTGCCAAGGTTGGACACCACTGTGCTAGACAAATGGATATCTCAACTCCAATTTAACTAGCCAGTTGCCCGTAAAGGATTAGATGATTCACATCAATCTCATAAGAAGTTTGCAGACAAAAAGAGAACTCCACAGAAGACCTATCAAGTGGGCAACAAAGTTTTCCTGTCCACCAAATATTTACAAACCACTCAAAAGTCAAAGAAACTTGGTCCTAAGTATGTAAGTCCTTTCACGATTGAATGGATCGTAAATCCTGTGACAGTCCAATTGAAATTACCAAAAACTCTTCGATGAATTCACCTGGTTTTCTGTGTTAGCTTGTTGAAACCTGAACACACTTCTGGTTTGAGACCAACCCAGACTGATCCTCCTATACCATTGCTGATTGAGGGTGAACAACATTTTGAAGTTAAAGAGATTTTGGACTCTCGTAAATGGAGGGGTCGTCTCCAATACCTTGTTGCTTGGAAACATTTCCCATCTTCCCAAGCTGAGTGGGTAAATGAGAAGGATGTTAGAGCCCCTAAGCTGATCAAAGACTTTCGCACAAAGTATCCTGATAAACACTAGAAATGTATATAATTATTAACCAGTGTTTTTTATGTTGTTATCTCTTACAGGACTAATGTCTTTTTTTCCAGGAGGGCCGAATGTCAGCCTTCAAGATCTTTTCTACTGCTTTGCATCTTTTGTCTGCCATAAGTAACAGGGGGAGGGGATATGTCTGGGAAAAGAGCTGGAGGTGTTACATTCTTGTGTTGTGTAAATGAGAAGTGGGGGGGAGTATAAATTCTTGCTCTTAAGTTTCTATTCCTCATCTAGCTTTCTTTTCTCTGTGCAGCTGCAAATCTTTATCAAAATATGTCAGGATCAAGGGACAGAGGCTTCATCACCACCTGAAGATGCTCACATGATCCTATTCACAACTTTTACTGGGAGACTCATTTGGACTATGAAGGATGGGAATGTTTCCAACACTTTGTATATGTGATCTGCGTGCCTAATTTCTTAGATTCAGAATTCTATTCAATGCTACCACTTCACTTTCAGTAAAAGATTTCTTTGCTCTAATCTAAAGAGTCTAAGTTTTTCTTTCTTGAATTTTGAATGGAGCACACCTGACATTCTCCCTCCCTCCCTCCCTGCCCCCTCTCTCTTGTCCAGATGTTCCAATCAGATTTGCGAGTCAGGAGTCTTTTTGAGTTTGGAGGTCTAGGGGAAGAGGCAGAACCTGGGGATGGAGTTAAAAGAGGAATCGCCTAGAATCTCTACATAGCCACAAGCAAACAGTCCAACTCCCCTTGAATACCTGCTGCAATGCCTCAAATGAGATGCGTCTCCAATTGTTGAATTCCCCTATGTGGAAATATGTTGTTAAATATGAGTGTTAAAAACAAAATCCACATTTTAGTCTAAACCCCTAGAAAACCACAATACCGGCATTTGCAGTAGTCAAGAGAAGTAGCAGACTGGTCATGCCATGCTTGCATCAAACTCTGCAGACTTTATCTTGGGAGTCTTCATCATTCAAGTTTGAAGTGAGACATTTTTGTGCAAGAGGGAACTTTTGGGCCCCAGAAGAAAGCATCTCTCCATCACTGCTTCTTTGGGGCATCTCTTTCCTCCGGCATGAAAAGTCTGGGCTTCTGGCCCAGCTCCTAAAAAGAGAAAATTAAAATAGCTGTTCACCTCCTTTCAGGAATCTATGGGTATTTGCCTCTAAGTTTACTGAATTTAACACCAAGAAAGTACATAAGTTGTAAAAGATGACTAGCAAAAAGCAAGCCCAGGAATAGGAGGTGTGTGTGTGTGTGTTTTGTGTTATGTGTTGTGCGGTAGAATGACAGGGATACAAATATAAATAAAGAGAAGGAAGGAAAGGGAACATTTTGTGCAAAAGAAAACCTCAGGAATGAGAGGAATTCTGGTTGAGACTTTTAGGTGGGACTGTGCTCTTTCCTCTTTCTTTCTTTCTTTCTTTCTTTCTTTCTTTCTTTCTTTCTTTCTTTCTTTCTTTCTTTCTTTCTTTCTTTCTTTCTTTCTTTCTCTCTCTCTCTCTCTCTCTCTCTCTCTCTCTCTCTTTCTTTCTTTCTTTCTTTCTTTCTTTCTTTCTTTCTTTCTTTTCTCCTGGCTCTGCCATTGCTGTGTTAAGAACCAGGCGTTGGGTTGTAGAAGAGAGGAGGAGAAATCTTATCTTTAGGAGAGGGAAGACTGTACATGCTCAGGGGACACAGGTTGGGGATCAAAGCTGTGGAGTCTTCTGGACACTCCTTGATGGGATTGGAATTCTCAGTCAGTCTCCAGTTCCTTTTGCTGGACTTGACCCTTTATTAACCAATCAGAATAGAGCTGGGAGGGTCCTTGGAGGTCTTCTAGTCCAACTCCCTGCTCAAGCAGGAGACCCTATACTGGAGATGGGATTCTAACAGTTCGGACCGTTTCTATAGAACTGGTTGTTATGATTCTGCACAGTTCAGAGAGCCGACAAACCCACAGAACTGGTTGTTAAAACAATTGAATCCCACCCCTGCCCTATACCATGTCAGACAAGTGGCTGTCCAATCCCCATTGATGGAGTTACACCCTCTTCTTCTTCAAGTTGCCTGCTGAATGCAACTGTGGGGGTCCCTGGGGTGCCAAAAGGGTCTGGCCTAGCAAATGTTGATGATGAAGACATTTTGGGCCACAATGAGGAGTGGGCGGAAAAAAGCCTGAAAGCTTTCACTTTTCTTTCTGTTTATTTCTTTTCATCCTTTCCTCTAGAAGAGGCCCTCCAATATTCTCCAGTCATCTCTCTCCTCCCCAGCTCTGGTTAACAAGACCCAAATCATTGTTACTGTTGGCCTTTTGAGTTTTCTGACAATGTTTTCAGAAGAAGAAGGAAGACACAATGAGTGGCAAGAAACTCCTGGGCCCAGCCAAGATATTCCGAGATATTCCGATATCTCCTGTCTCCTCACCCTTCCCAGATGCATGGACACCCACACCAAAGAGAAGACATTGCAGCCAAGCATGTGAGTGGTTATCAGGCCCGGCCCAAATTGGACCTTCAGGAAAGAAAGACTCGTCTCCATTTACAGTCGAGTTGCATCTAGTAAAAGGTATGCTTTCACTAAAGTCAAGTGGTCACAGCGAAAGCAAAGCTACATCTGAGGATTACTGCATAAACCTGGAAATCTTCCCTTTTTTCTTCCTGGTCATCTACAATCATGTCCACTGAAGGCCAATCATGCAGATAAGGAAGAAAAGTATTTATTTAAAAATGTTTTAGGGAGGAGGCAGGGGAATCCCATCTCTTTGCTCACTCATGCCAGACCAACGCAACATTCTTGTATTATTACAAGCAAATATCTGCATCCAGTGGCTACACCATTACGTCTCCTTGCTGAATGGCTGTTGCCCACCATGAAACTGGGATGAAAAGGACAGAGTTGGACCATGAAAATTAAGCAAATGAACTTAGATTCTTGGTATAAACAAGTGATGGATTTTTCCAAGAAGATCTAGCTTTGTGGTCTTTGGAGCCATCCAAGGAATAAGGCGGAAAGACAAGAGGCACCTGATAGAAAAAAGCAAAAGGGCCTAAAATGGCAAAGTGACCATGTGAGATTTACTATGTGTTAAACTTACTGCACATTCCAAAAAGATAAAATATGAGTGGACCGACGATCAGATTGATGTCCATGCTTGAAGCATAGAAAAACAAGGCTTTGTGTATATCTGGATGTTTTTGGGGGTTGTGATGGTCAGATAGGACTCACAGTTTAGGAGCAGATTGAGCTCACTTTAAAAGGTTCCCCTAAAACTTGCGTGTTCTCAATACACACAGCAAACACACCCACACAATATGTTCCCTTCCCAAGAATGGGGACAGTCCCACCATGGTGCACTCAAAATAGAAAGGGATCAGGATACATTTTAGGATGGGAGATTTCTCCTGTGGCCCTGGACCTAAACCCAAGACAATGTTTCAGAGATTCGTTAGCTCAGGTGTTGTACAAAGAAAAACAGGAGCAGTCGGGCCTAAAGAAGGTGCATCCTGTAAAATGGCATTTCCAGAACCTTCCATCTCCACCTTCATTCCTCAAATGAAACAATGGCATTGTTTATGGAGCCTACCCATCTTCTGGGAAACGCACAGCCTAATTTTTGGCATGAATTGCCGATCAATTTGAGTGAGCTTTCTGACAATAATTGATTTAGAGCTTGTTGGTTGTTTTGGCCAAGATTTGGGAGGCTTTGAGTTCTAATCCTCCCTCAGGCAGGAAAACTTCCTGGGGGACTTTGAGCGGATCACCAGGAGACTTTTGAATTCCAGTCCCACCTTAGTTCTTATTGAATTTGGGATGGGAAATTTGGAAACATTTTCTCAGATTAATGTGAGATACTAAAATTTGAGATTCCTAAAGTGTGAGATGGCCGAGTGTCCAATGTTGTGGGTAGTGATGGAAGAAAGTGAAATTGTGGGATAATCGCTGTGGTGGGGATCAATTTTTTTTACTACTGGTTCTGTGGGCATGGCTTTGTGGGCATGGCTTTGTGGGCATGGCAGTGGAAAGTTACATCAAAAGCCCATTCCTTCCTCTCCCGACTAACTTGCTTTCCAGCTCCGTTCTCCTGTGCAGGGCAACCAATCCAGCCGATCAGCTGGGACTCAGTGGGAGGCAGAGAAGAGATGGGAGTGAGGCCAGTCAGAGGCGGTATTTGCCAGTTCTCCGAACCACTGAAAATTTCCACTACCAGTCCTCCACAACTGGTCAAAACCTACTGAATTCCATCTCTGGATCAACATCTCTTCCATGTGGCACAAAGCCACAAATCTCGGCCTTCTTCTACTGCTTGTGCAAGAACCGGAGGGATTTGTGTGAATCTTAGACTGCCCTTTTTCTGATCCACCAGAGCTTTTCTTATCTCCTTAAAATGGAATTTGGAAAGGGATCCTATTTGCAGTTAGGAGCCTTTATGAGAGATAAAAATGGATTCCCAATTGATCAGCAATCTCTGTGGTTGCAGAGCAGAGCAGCTTCCATGGGTACCTCTTCCTAGAAACCTAGAAGTCCTCCCCCACTTATTCCGCCCCTTCTTGGACCAGGATGAACATTATGCAGCATTGGAGGTTTGTGACCTGGTCAATGATGTGGCTGCCTTGAGACAGGATCCCTACAACCTCCTCCTGGGAAGAGTCCCAAGGTCCCCTTTCTCTGGACATCTTCTCCAGCCCTTCAAAGACGAGACAGGCTTGGAGGAGGAGCAGAGAAATGCTTCAGGTACAAATTGTAGAGTGGAAAATTCAAAAGCCTGAAAACGGCTATTTTATTTCTCTGGTTGATGAAAGAAAAAAAATATACAGCGGGAATTTCTTTACACACTTCATTTTTTTTAATAAACAAGTTTTATTGGTTTTTAAAGACAAACAAAAACAAACAAACATAAAAACATCCAACTTTCTTTCATAAGTGTACAAGCAGTGTGTCGGTTGGTTTACAAAGTTATTTGTATGAGTTATTATGCAATATAACTGGAATTGAGACTATGAAATAATTGCACAAAAAATTTACACACTTAATTTTTTTATTTACTTTTTTTTGCTGTGAAGTACATACAATCCCAAAGTGAAATCCCAGACAGCAGTTCTGCTGAATTCTTTCTCCAAAGGAGGTTTTATCAGGAAATCAAGAAAGATTCATATAAGAGGGATGAAGATTTCCCTCCTCAGCTGGGAGCCAGTCAAGCATGGCATTTCACATCATTCTGACATTTTTAGGGAGAGGATCAGGCAATCAGGCTGGTGTTTGGTTCCACAGCTTCCTCCTGACCTTTTCCTACACATTCTCTCACAACCTACCCACATGTTTAGCTGCTGTCAGTGGGAACAAGTGCGTCAATCGTTTTTTATAAGGTATCATGTTCAGTAGCTGTTGCTGAACAGCGGAATTCCTCTGAATTTTACAGCGGTCTCTTTAGCAATATTTATTGAAAGGGGAGAATTCCAGTCATTCAACAATTCCCCATTTTGAAACATATAGATATCATTTTCTTTGACTCCTGCATACTATCAAAATGGAAATCAAATAAAAGAAACATGAACAATTCTTCCACTATCATAATGATGTAATATCTCATGTTTTTACATTTGTTCTGGCTGTGAGATGCTCCTTTGTGTTCAGCTCTGGCCTCAGAAGGATAATGTAGCACTTGGGGATGAAGATGCAGACTAGCAGACCAGCACTGGAGGCCAGGATGGAGAAGACCTGCACAGCCACCATGTGTTTCCCTTTGGTGCTCAGGTAGGTGGGCACAAAAGTCACCCAGACACTGCAGAATACCAGCATGCTGAAGGTGATCAACTTGGCTTCGTTGAAGGCCCCAGGCAGACTCCTGGCCAGGAAAGCCACCGTGAAGCAGACGGCAGCCAGGAAGCCCATGTAGCTGAGGGTGACGTAGAACATGACAACGGCCCCTTGGTTGCATTGCAGGATGATCTCTCCAGGCTGGGAGAGGAGGTCAGAGTCAGGGAAGGGGGAAGAAACTCCCAGCCAGATGGAGCAGATGATAACTTGGACACCAGAAGAAGACAGGATGATGGAGTTGGCCAAGCTCTTCCCCAACCATTTCTTTGCTCGGTTTCCTGGTTTTGTGGCCAGGAAAGCTACCACCACCATGATGGTTTTGGCCAAGAGAGAAGAAACAGCAACTGAGAAGATGATGCTGAAGACTGTTTGTCGGAGAAGGCAGGTAGCTTTCCTTGGTTGACCAATGAAGAGAGAAGAAGACAAGAAGCAAAGCAGGAGGGAGACCAGGAGGATGTAGGAGAGGTCCCGGTTGTTGGCTTTGACAAGTGGAGTTTCTCGGTATTTAATGAAGACGATTAAAACAAGGCCTGTGGTTAGGAACAAGAATAGGGCAAAAGAAACCAGGATGATGCCCAGAAGTTCTTCATAAGACAGGAAGCTTATAACTTTGGGGATGCATTGGACTCTTTTTTTATTTGGGAATTTATCATCCGGACATTTGGTGCATTTTTCTGTATCTGAGAAAAAAACAACAACCCCATATTTCTTTGTCCTTTGCATTTCAAGATATATTATACATTCTTTGGGAACAGGTGATTATCAGGAACATTTTCTGGAATGGATTTCTTAATATCTCCAGAGACAAAAAATTAGTGTATCACTTGTTAAAAAATATAGCTATGGTATATTTTTGAAATTGAGGGAAGACTTAGGACTTGAATGATTTCTTTTGTAATGTTCAGAATATTGATAGGAACCTCCATTACTAAAGATAAATAATGACTCAATTAATCTTTCTGGAGAAACTTATCTGTCAGGTGGCAATTCTTGTCATACTTGCCTCAGAGGATGCTGGCGGATCAAGTGACTACTGCAAATAATTTGAAATGGCCATTGGAGCAGTGGTGATACGGGTGCAGCCAGAAACAGGCATAACTGTTCCTGCCACCACATTGTGCATCTCGTATATCAGCAATACATTTTCAGTGTTCCTCAAAAGGAACCCATGTAGACTGCATTGCAATTCTACTTTCAGGTGGTGGACCTAAAACCATTCGTCACATTTCAAGGAACTCAGGTGTACCTGGAGAAGTCAATGTGGAAGGAAGGACACATCCAAGCTAAAAAGAAGAAATATTTTCTCTGGCAGTAGTAAAACTTGCTCAATCTGCCACAGCCACCTCTCTTTATCCAGCCTTTCCTTCACAGTCTTTTTGTTCTTCTGTTTAGATAAGAAACGGGGCATTTTGGAAATAAACCAGAAACCAATTCAGCTTCAAAGTGTTTTTTAATTCACACTTTCATGACAATTCTCTTGATGGATCCAGTTCCACCAGGCCTCCCATTTTCCTCTGGTGTCACCCACCTTTCTGAGTGGAGAAGGTCCCTTCCGGACAAGGAACACAGTCGTAGCAGCAAACTGGCTCTCCTTCTCGTGCCCTCTTGACAAATCCAGGATGACAACTTTCCACACATTCAGATTGAGGAAAGGACTGAGCAGAAAAAAAAATAGGATTGCCAAAGGAAATGTGTTAGGACTCCCCGTCCATGGAAAATGGAGGTAAAAATGGATATTAGACAAGATATTAGGTATTAGGCTCTGGTCTTCACTTAAGTAAATACAAAATCTCTCACTAATTACAAATGGTTGGAGATACAACTTCTGGAAGATTTTTCCTTTAGTTCCTCTCTTTTGCTTTTGGCATCTCACATTGCCAAAAAAAAAAAAAAAAAAGGACTTTATTAAATAGAAAAGTCTGGAGAGATGGAACCAGTGATGGGATTCTACTGGTTCTGTCCAGTTCCATAGAACCAGTTGTTATGATTCTGCACAGTTCAGAGAACCAGCAAATCGCTCCACTAACTGGCCCTGCCCCTCTCTGCCTGCCCCTCCCCTCCGTTCCCAGTCAGTCCTTATCGTGCAAGCGCGGCATCGCCTGCAGCCTGCTTTTGCCCACTCACCAGTCCAGCCATTGCTGCATGCCTTCCGCTGTGGCCCTGCCTGATTTCCCTGGGTGAGTGAGGCTTTGCAAGCTCCGGGGCCCAGACGCCTACCTGCCACTTACAGTCACCTTTACCCACCACCCCACTTGCCTTTTGCTGCTGCCACCTGCCACCCTAACCCCCAGCAGATAAGGCCCAGCAGCTGCGGTGACTCCAGGCAGGGGGCGAGATGCAGACTGGTGGGGACCTGAGCTACATTTTGCTGCACTGCAAGACATGTGGAGAAGCTCATATTCTCCTTCTGCTGGGAGAGCAAGAGAGTCTTTCCTGGCACAGCTCCGGGTGGCAGAGATAAACTGGATTCAAGTGGGCTGCTTTTCTGCCGCTCAGAGCCACCCATTTCCCTATTGGAGGGGAAGTTGCAAACTTTTTGCTGTGCCGAGAAAGACTCTCTTGCTTTCCCAGCAGCAGGAGAACATGAGCCTCTCCATATGTCCTCCGGTACAGTGAAATTTAGCTGGGATTCACCGCAAGTGCTGGGCCTTACCTGCTGGGGGTTAGGGGTCCAAGTGGCAGCAGCAAAAGGCAAGTGGGGTGGGGGGTAAAGGTGACCGGCAGCTCTGTCGTACCAATGTCGGCAACAGGTGTTGTCATTTCGAAGTTGAGGGAGAATTTGGAGAAAGAGATGGAGAGTCCTGCAGTGGTCGGCACAGGAGTGCCATTGAGAAGCGGCGACGTGGCCTTCTGGTGGTCCAACCTGGTGTTCAGGCTGGAGGCGAGTCACAGGAAGTCAGAGCACTGAGGGAAAGGGGAACTGCCAGGGGGAGCTACCCTCTCTGTGCCGAATTGAGACCATTTGGGGTAGTCCTAGGAATTGGGTGATTCGAGGAACAGCTCCTTGCCTTTTTAGCTCAGAGAATGGCCTTTTTCTGCAGGAGGAGGACTGCGGATGGGGGTGGTCTACCTGAGTGACTCCTCCGCCATCTTCACCAGATTATTTGGACACTTACAAGCAAGCACAGTTAAAGGCTCTGCTGTCACATGTCAGCCCAGACCTCACGCTGCGGCTCCGTAAAGCCAACACCAAAGAAGTGGGCGATCAGGTGAACCTGTGGTGCAATGCTCACTCGGATCTCGGCCGCTCCAGGTCATCCGACCTCAAAGCCCTTTAGGAGCTGCCGTTCCCAGGTTTCTACTCGCCTGTGCTTGGTCGCCTCCTGTTCACCTTGTGAAGCAGCTGGCCCTGCCCCTCCCTCGCCTGGCCTAAGAAGGTGAGGGTGACGGCGGGGGATAGCGAAGCGGCCAGGTCCCTATCTTCCTGATTCTCTCTCCCACTCTGTATGTTTGTGTCTTCCTGAAAACCGTGGCATGGCCAAGCCAGTAAGTTCTCCTTGGCACTTTTCTCTATTTCCTTCATTTCTTCTATTTGGAATCCAGACTGGCTGAACAATGATCGCCAGGCCGCAGTGGAAGCATCCCTTCGGGTGACCCTTCTCCTCCTCCTCCTCCTCCTTCTCCTCCTCCTCTCATAAACAGCCGTTGTGGCAGGGCTGGGAGGGTGCATGAGTATGGGGAGATGCTCCTCAAGCAAATGCCAAAGCACAGCAAAACCGAGTATGGGGTGGGTGGCTGCTAACTTGAGAAGCGAGCGTCTCCCCACACAACTGCATCCTCTTGATCCATCCACAGCTGCTGGTTGCAAGAGGAGGAGGAAGAGGAGGAGGAGGAGGAGGAAGGGTCGCCCAAATGGATGCTTCCACCACGGTCTGGCAATCATTGTTCAGCCAGTCTGGATTTGAAAAAGAAGAAATGAAAGAAGTAGCGAAGAACACCAAGGAGAGCTTGTTGGCTTGGCCGAGCCACAGCTTTGAGGGAGACACAAACACATTCACAGACACATACACAGAGAGGGGGGGGAATAGGGACCTGGCCACTTCGCTATCCCCCACCATCACCCTTACCTTCTCACACTGCTCCATTTTGTGAACCACCTATGGTTTAGTATCTCCTTCAAACTGGTGAGAATCTCACAAGGGCTGGGGAATGTGTCATTAAGAGCTTCAAGTTTGTTTGTTCCTTGTGCCCAAACTCGCAAAGAAAAAAGGGAATTCTGTTGACCAGGGCCTTGAATTCAGATGAATTTGAATGATGATTGGGTGGAGGTCCTTTTGGTCCCATTTGGAGAGAAGCTTCATCCTGCTTGGGGAAAAGTGTCCCCTGAAAGTGCCGGTTCATAGTTGGGGAGGTTCTTAAAGAGACCCGACCTGGTCAGACTTATCCATGCCTCTCTTTTACACACACACACACACACACACACACATTAAGTGGGTGGGGTGAGAGGGGAAAGAGGCAGAGAAAGAGAGAGACACAGAGTGATACAGAGAGGGGAGAAAGAGAGAAAAAGATGGAATGAGAGATGAAAAGAGAGATAAGAAAGACAACAGAAAGAGAAAGAAAAGAGAGAAAGGAAGCAAAAGGAAGGAAAGGGATAGACAAAGAAAGGGAGAGATGGAAGGAAGGGACAAAGAAAGTAAAAGAAAGGAAGAGATGGACGGAGGAGAAAGCGAATGAGATATATGAATGGATAGATAAATACATAGAAGGAGGGAGGGAAGGAGATAGAAAAGAAAGGAGAGGAAGGAAGGACACAAACCCTGGCTTCAGAAGACTCTTTAAAGCAGCACAACAATCAAGGGCTGGCATGCAACGAATCTCGGAGGTCATCTAGATCTTGGAGATCTCAGAGATCCTAACAGAATCAAAGAATAGCAAGATTAGAAGTGTGTGTGTGTTTGTGTTTATGGCTGTCAAAACTCCAAAAACAGGTCAAGGAGCTCTGGCGAGATCAATCATTGATAAGAACACTTGCTAAGCAACTGGTTATGAAGCAAGGATTGTATTTGGTTTGCAAATCACATGGCCACCTGGCCACGCCCACCCAGTCACATGGCCACCAAGCCATGCCCATAAATTAAGCCACGCCCACAGAACTGGTTGTTACAAAATTTGAATCCCACCTCTGGATGCAACTGAGAAAAGATTTCAGCATTAAATGATAACCAGCCGGTTCCTTCCCATGACCTTATTAACACGCATTTCTCCCCTCTTCTCACACCCTTAATTTTAAGGTGTGATATCAGAACAATCTTGATAATTTCAGGTGAACTGAAAGCCTTGGAGCTGCTTCCTAGCAGCAGAAGGCCCATTGCTCCATCCCAGGGAGGGTGAAAGGGAGGCATGGAGAGCTCTGGCCAGGTCCAGCCTCCTTAAGAGCCTCCCAGATTATGAAGCTGCCCCTTCAGGGGACACTTTTCCCCCAGCAGGACGAGAAGAAGCTTCTTTCCTCCAATGGGACCAAAAGGACCTCCATCCACTCACGATTCAATCCCACCCGATACAGTCCAAGCCTGGATTCAGGCCCCGGTCAGCAAAATTGCCACCTTCATTGCTCTTCTGGGCACAAGGAGCAAACAACCAGAAGCTGCTAGGGACAAATTTCCCAGCCCTTGTGGGATTCTCACCCGTTTGATGGAGACCCTTAATTGTATATGGTCCACAAAATGGAACAATACTGATGCCTCCCAAGTAGCCAACGCGAAAAAATCCGGTTTCTCTTGCCCAGATTCAATTCTCGGTGAAGGTCAACCACCTTTGGGGAATAGCATCAGCCCTCTTGAAATGGGACCTCAGGCTTTGGAAAACAGAGAGAAGACACCAAACTTTCTCCTACCTTGTTAAGCAACTTTAGCCGTGAAAGAACATTTTTTATGATATAAAGTCTCTGTCTTACAAAATATGCCACAGTCTCTTCCATGGGATCTTCCCTGGGAAAAACAAAGAAGCCCGAAATGCTCAGATCTGCTGCTACCTCTCCATTTGGGTCCTTGTACAATTCAATCTCCGAAATATTGACAAACTCATTCTTCTCCAGGAAAGGATGGAACTAGAATGGGAATATGCAGCAATTTTAAAAGCAGAAAACTTTGTTTCTTATCCCAGACGCTTTTTCAATATTTAATCTTTCTTCTGTAGTTGTCAAATTTACAGACATGCTTCGTTAGGAAAATGGATGTAACCACTATCTTACAAGTGAAGGGAAAAAGTTCACAAAAATTTATCGATCATATTTTGACAATATAGATTTTGACAAAATATAGTTAAACAGCAGAAAAAAAAGGAGATTTATGAACTCCCTGAAATCAACAGGTTGGTTATCAGAAACACGGATTTCTGAAGAAGAAAACTGTCAGGGTCCTCTCCCAGGAAGCCCAGACAGGAAACCTGAGCTAGGCCCATTTCGCTGTAATGCTGCACTGACAGGATTTGGGGAGCCAGAAAGTGCAAATCTCCCACCGACCCCTTTTTTATGCAGCTGTAGGTTTCCTCCTCTTATCTGCTTCTTCCCCAGGCAGAATCTCTCCTCCATCCCCCAAAGGTCATTCCCTCCTATCACTGCCCTTTCTAAATGGGTTGTGGGAAAGGGGGGGGGATATAATTTATGTGCTCTATGCAAGTCATCCTCACATATTATTTCATTTCCCAAATACATTATGGAAATACTGCTGATATAACTTGATCTCAGGAAAGAGTAACAAACAATTATGTGATGTGATCAAAAACCCAGTTAAGTGAGGGATGGATGGTATGATAATTAAGTGGGGTAAAAACTGATTTAAAAATGGTACTCAAATAATCTTTAGTTTTTTAAATCTTTGTCATGAAATTGGGAAGATAGAACATTAAGTCATCAATTTTTCTATGTTGTTGTTAATATAATAGTGTTGATAAATCGCTATTATACAAAATTTATAACAATTCTCAGGCAAATATACTTTTATGTTATTTAAACATTACCAACTCTCCAGAAAAATATTTATGATTTCCTCCTAGAAACAACTGTATGACTAAAAAGCAATAGAAAACTATCTGGGTTTTAGGATTTGATAAATTATAGTATCTCATATAAGAACATTAATGATGCACTGGATAAAGGATTGTGCCAAGCTTGATAAGTATGTAAGGGATCCAGTTTGGTCTACTGGTTAAGCCCCGAAGTAGAAACCAAGAGGCTGTGAGTTCAAGTTCCTCCTTGGTCATGAAGCAGGGTGGGGGATTGGGGGCCAGTCTCTCAGCCCAACTCAACTCACAGGGTTGTTGTTGTGGGGAAAATGAACACAACTACTCATTGGTACTCAGCCCCCATGGCTTCTGCAGGGAAGGGCTTTTAAGGATGGGGGATGAGTTAGTGCACTTAGTGAACTCAAACAAGGTCTCAAAGATCTGGAAATCCAACAAGATGGGGCTGCTCTTCCCAAGAATGTTTATTTGAGCAGCCTTTAGAGCAATGAGATATTTATATCGAAAAAACCTGCCAAGAGTCCAAAGGGAATTAACCTCCGAGAGCTGCAACGGAGTTCCCAGAGCCATTTCAGGGGGCCGATACAAAGAAAGAGCGCCTGAGCTGAGACTGGGGCCCTGAGGACAAGGGGCCACTCGAACTGCAGCTCACGCAGAGGTGGTATTCAATCGGTTCTGTTAAGCCTGGTTTCCCCAACCAGGGTTAGGGAGACAAGCTAAACAGAATGTGCAGCGTTAGTCAGATAGGCACACAGATAAATGAGTGAGCTAAGCTTGTATGTTTATTTACATACAGTAAAAATAACAGATACGCTTGTGCTATCAAAAATATAGTTTATTCCATTATGAGTTCATAGCATAGTCAAAATAACAGTCCAATAGTCATGTATCATTAAGTCAGTCCATTCAGGGATATTCAGTTAGCAAAGTCCGTTTAGAATATCCTATGTCAATTCACTTACAAGTCAGTCCTTTGTTTTCTCTCCCGTTTAAGCAATGCAGTCTTGAGTCCTTGCAGTAATCAGGGATCATCAAAGCCAGAGAGAGAGCAAGCTGCAGCCTTGCTTCTTTTAAAGTGCTTTCACAACCACTCCCTTAATTACTGTCCCACAGTTAAAGTTGCAGATACTTTAACATACAAACTATGATTACATATTATTATTTACCTAAACCAGTTAGGGTAAAACAATGTTATCCCTAACAGGTTCTCACCGGTTCAGGTGAACCGATGGACACCCCTGGTTGGCCACACCCCTGAACCGGGTCGCCCACTTGTCCCAGTCGCTCTCCTAGCATTCCCTACCACATGGTGGCTGTGGCGCAGATTGGGCAGATGTCCCAGGGCTGTTGCACATGCATACTCTGTGTGCAGCCATGCGTGTGCTACTGATGCAGTGCGCACGTGGAGCAGCCCTGGGACATCTGCCTGCCTGCCCGACCTCCCACATTACGTTTTCTTCCTTCTCCCAGCGGATGCGCCCCTTCCAGCCCAGCCCCGCCCGGCCAGCCAGCAGGTGGGTGCATGGTTGTCCCGGGTCTTCTCACCCCCTTTGTCATGATATGCCTGCAGGAGCCCCTCAGGGCAGCTGAGCCAAGAGCTGCCATTCCCAGGCTTCTACTCTCCTGTGCTTGGTCAATGCCTCTTCACCTTGCCTAAAGCAGCTGGCCCTGCCCCTCACCCTCCCCTCCCTCGCCTGGCCTGAGAAGGGAAGGGGGACGGTGGGGGATAGCGAAGAGGCCGGGTCCCTATCTTCCCCTCTCTCTCTCCCACTATCTGTGTCTGTTTGTGTGTGTGAGAGAGAGAGACAGAGAGAGAGAGAGCGGGGGGGGGGGAACAAGAGAAGAAAGAAAGAAAGAGCAAGAAAGAAAGAGGGAGAGAAAGAGAGAAAGAAAGAGAGGGAGAATGGAGAAAGTGAATGAGATATATGGATGGATAGATAAATACATGGAAGGAGGGAGGGAGAGAGAGAGAAAAAAAGGAGAGGAAGTTTGGACACAAACCCTGGCTTCAGAAGACTCTTTGAAGCAACACAACAATCTAGGGCTGGCATGCAACGAATCTCAGAGGTCATCTAGTCCAACCCCCTGCTCCAGCAGGAGATCCTTACAGAATCAAAGAATAGCAGGATTAGAAAGCTGTGTGTTTGTGTGTGAGAGTGAGTGAGTGTCTGAGTATGTGTGTGTGCATGTGTGTTTGTGTGTTACTGTTTGTGGTTGTCAAAACTCCAAAAACAGGACAAGTAGCTCTGGGGAGATCAGTCATAAATTAGAACACTTGCTAAGTAACCAGCCATTAAGCAAGGACCAATTTTATTTGGTTTGTCAGTCACATGGCCCCCTGGCCAAGCCCACTCGGTCACATGGCCACCAAGCCACACCCACAAATTCGAGCCATGTCCACAGAATCAGTAGTAAAAAATTTTGAATCCCACCAGTGAGTTCACAGCCTGCTATGCGGTATCTCCTATCAGGACTCAGGGATTCACTTTGTGACGCCTCTCCTAATAAAATATCTGGGAAATACGGAACTATTTTATGTGCAACTGCAGTTATCAGATCAGTAGGAAGGAGTTTCTCTGAATGGGGCCAAATTCTGTTCTGCTGTAATGCAAAATGATGTATTTATTTATTTAGGACATTTATATTGCCACATATTCGCACATAACTCAGCATTAGGCAGACTCTAACTGCCCATTGACTGTCGATTATTTTTATTTTTCTCCATTATTATTATTATTTATTGTAATGCTGGTCTCTGACTGTACTAAAAGTGGACTGGATGAAGGAGGAAGCTGTGTTGGAGACATTTGCCATCTTGAGTTATATGTAAATAAATACATGTTTAAGAAAACAATCTCAAAATCGTACTTGACTGCAACCTGAAACTGTGTCTTGAGAGAAGACAAGGAGGAGATTATGAGAGCGGCTTCTCCAACTTACAAAATCTCTCAGTTGGACAAGGGAGGATTCAACACTCTTCCAATGACAGAAGGAGGTGTTGGGAGTAGTTAAAACCCTCCCCTCTCCTAGGAAAATGAAATATTTTAGGATATACTAAAAAGGGAGAATATATTTCCCCTAAAAAGAAAAGTAGAAACTCAGAGAGGCTGAAACTCCGCCCCTCTCCCACCTTTGCTAATGGACCATTACTCTGGCCTAGGCCACTCTATTTTACATAACAAAGATCTACTCCAGATAAAGCTATATAGGAATTGCTCAAAGCCATCACCATCATCCAGAAAGGCTCAACCAAGCCTGGGACTCAGGACAGCCTACAGAGTTGCCCCTGCATGGCCCCATGGGAGCCTGACAACCGATCAGAATACAAGCTCAAATTCAAATCCCAACAAAGGGCATCAAACAGTTGCACTCTCAGCATCTCAGCCCTTCTTTTCTCAACCAAGGCATGTGCTCCTGTCCACCATTAAACCATCTTCCAAGCAGTCACCATGTTTCCAGCGTCTTTCTTCCCACCTTGGAACTGAACCCAGAAGGAGATTTCTTCCAACAGAGGCTAGACAGAAACTTCAGATCTGCTCCCTGTTATTCCGGAGCATCAGACAGGAACAATTAGATAGTGCAAATCTCTTGACCTTTTGCAGCACAAGAAGGTTGAGATGTTCCCCTCCTTCTCCTTTGGGTTCCTTTTCCAAAAGGATCTCAGATTAATGGATTCTTATTGGGACCCCCCCATACCTGCCACGGCTGCAGCGTCGGAGCCCCCAACCTCTTTTCTCCCTCCTTCCTTCCCCTCCTCGATCTGGAGGAATAAGCGGCATTCATGGCCTGGGCCAGAGTCTGAATGGTATTGTAGCGATCAGGGTCATTCATGATCCGTTTCCTGTTCCTTTTCTTCTGGGTCTTCAGTGGGGCTTTCTGGGTGCATCTTCTGCGGCCTTTGACAGAAAAGACGTGCTTGGAAAGGGAACAGCGAAAATAATGATCTTGAAATGGATCTTCCACAAAGAAATGGGGTTCAAAGGCAGCATCTGCTGGCCTTTTTTTTGACAGATAACCAAAACTCAAAATACTATGGATGTATTTGAGAAGTCTGTCCTTCTTTATTGAAAACATTGCAAAATTTGTGAGGATCCAGACTTTCCCTTTAATGGGTCCTGGCAAATGCATAAGTGCTCCATAGAAAGGAATAATTCTTTTCCAGATGGATACAAATTCTATGAAGTGAACAAAGACGTTGATCTGTCTCCACTTGGAGAGGGCCTCCCTGAGGGGTGCTATTTGTTCAGTTATTGTGAATCGTTCTGATATAACCACACAAATTCCATTCCTGACAAGCATCGGAGGGAAAGTCCTCATGAAATAAACTCCCTTTTCTGTGTCTGAAGCAAAGAGGCCAATCAGGGTCCATCTGAAATGGAGGAGCAACTGGACAATTGCTGGGTATTGGAATCCTTCTTTGGGGAGCATCTGGTGGAAAAAAGGGAATCTCCTTTTATCACTCAGAGTCTCTGAAGGAATTAGAGGAGTGATCTGAAAAAGTAATGAAGAATGCTGTGTTCTAATGTGGTCCAGATCAACTCAAAATATTACTTATTGACAAATCCAATTTTGTTTTGATGAATATATCAGAATACTTTATTCCTTAGTCATGGTTTAGAATATTTAAGACAGAATATTAACAAGATTGTCGATAATGATGGAATGCAAAATCATATTAAACAAAAAAAAAAAACAATAAAAAATGCAATGTAAATTTCTGTGTCACATTTCCAAATATTAGATTCAAATTTGCAGATGTCAGATAAAATGTCTGGATTGAAGATATAGGGCTGTATTATATGCTATTTTTGAGTACTAAAACCTCTTTCTCAGCTTCAATATCCCAAATTCTTTGTGAAGGAATTTTTCAGCTTCTTCTCTAGATGTACAAGAGCACAACTGCTAACAGAATAGTTATGAGCACATCAAATGGATACATATAAGAAAAATAAAAAGAAATAGTTGGACAGTGACGGTAGGCACATTGGTGCACTTATGCACGCCCCCTACAGACCTCTTAGGAAAGGGTAAGGTCAATCATAGACAGTTATACAATCCAATAAGTCTTTAATTGAAATTTTGTCTGTTTTGGGACTATATGTCTGTTTCATCACTTTAATTTTAACCCAATAATTATATACCCTGAATTTATACAAAGCAGAAATTGTGTAAATTAACAATTATCTATGAGGGCAGGAGCTGAACTCCTTTTTTCCATCCCAAAGATACTCTTCTTGGGGATGGATAAAAGTCTGAATATTTTTTATACATAGACAGGACTATTGCCAACTTGATTCCAATTGGATAAGGCAGATATTATTGATATATGAAAATGAACATGCTAATGAAGGACCTCAAAACCTGGATAGTTTTTCAATAGTAGAATATTCAGTAGAATATCTTCTAGGGACCTTATGGCTCTTCAGGCCTTTAATAGTCAATTTGAAGATGAACATAATAGACGAAAACATCATTGATATGTTCTCTAATATTCTGAAAAGCTGCTCTTGAATTCTATGAAGATATTGGATCTGTTGTTCATCCCCACCACCCCACTCACTTTACCAGATAGAGAAAAACACACAAACCTGTGGGACTTTGTAGGTGCCTACAAACGATGACATCTGGATGGAGATGTCCCTGGCAGCTGTATCAATCAGAGCCAGGATGTGCTCCTTCCTCCCACAGCCATAGTTGGGGACATTGGATTCTCCAGTGGAGAGCATGTCCAGCAAGACATCTGAAGTGCGTAAAGTGCTTATATAGTTGTCATGGATGTTGTAACCAAGTGTGAGATTGTGCAGGAGCTGGGAATTCTTGCTGACCATTTGAATAGCAAAAATTGATTTTAGGGAACTTGTTAGAGCAGAACTCTTCCTATTGTAAAAACAATACTCGTGTTATTATATTCAATAGCAACAACAAATGTTTTTAAAATATATAATCCTTCACAAACCTACTAAGCCTTAGGCCAACATTGATCCAAATGGAATGATCAATTATGCAAATGAGAGAAGCAACTACAATTGTTTCAGTCACTACTTAAACAAAGGTCATTATTCAAGTGATGAACTCAGGTATGAACTGAGAAAGGAAAATCATCTGGATTTCATTCAGTTTTTTAAAAACTCTATCTTTGGATTTTACTCTCTTCCACAAAGTAAGGCAAAAAAGGGAAGCCATGGAAATCAAAATCATTCAGGAAATTAGACAGGTCCTGAGGTACAAAAATAAGTGACATAAGAAGGAAAGAAGGAGAATGTTAGAATTGCACATGGAGGGAGTGCAACTCCATCACCCTGCATGACTTACAAAGGATAAGGTATGGAAGGAGGGCTGTTGAAAGGCCACATTATAGGTGACACATATTTTTCACTTGTGACCACACCAATGTGATGGTCCCCAGGCCTGTAAAAGCTCCATGGATTGTACCCATCCTGGTGCTCCAAACTCAATGGGCATTTCCTTCTCAGCTTCCCACAGACTGATGGGGACACCAGCAGCAACAGAAGCAGGAGGTCCATCATTCATGGCATTAATCAATCCAATTCCTGTTTCTAACACAAACAACAGGAACCATTGGAAAAATTCAAAGACTCTGAGAAGTGCCAGTGGCTTTCCTGATATAAACAGAGAATCACTCAGTTTCATCTGCAAAGGAGAGAAAGGTGCAATCAAGAGCAGAGCCTGTACCTGTCCCAAAACTTGGTCCCAGAGAGCTTCACCCAAGGAATTTATTTATGGAAGATCCTTTTCATGTGGCTTCAATCTGATGTCTACATCGAAGTCTAAAACTGGAGATCACAGGTCTCAAAGGCCCAGATGGTCATAATTACAGTGAGAAGCAACTTCTCCTCTTGGGATCCAGGGATCCATCTGCAGAGGAGAGGCTGGAATAAACCATGTTAGTAAAAATTAAAGATATGCCCCTGGGGTCACTGTTTTGTTGTGGTTGTGGTCCTTCCTTCCTGTCAGGGCAAGTCCAGAAAGTGATGCTGGGGAAGAAAGTTCAACACTCAGGAAATTGATTTCTGCTGTCTTCAACATGGCCTGTTGTCTCCAGAGATTGCTGGGGAAGGTCACCCAGAGCTATGGAGTTTGGTGCCACTTCTAAGTTAATGCCATTTAACTGTAGTGTTGCCTGTCTTCTAATGACAATCGGTACCCTTGAACTCTGCCCAAGGTTAAGAGTAGGCCCTGTTTGGAATTCTGTTTTATATCATAATCCCATATATTGATCTTAATTGCAGCCGGTTTTAAAATTGCTTGTACCTGAAATGAAATTTCATTTCCCATCTTTTCTAGCAATATTAATTTTGAGATTAAAGCTCATTAAGAAGCAGGAAAGTGACAACTTGTGGACTAGATCGTTCTGTAAATAGGGGGGAAATTATAGAATGGATGGAATTTTTTATTTTTATTTTCTTGTTATTCCTGTATTATCTTACCATGTTCCTATAATACACCAAGATTCTTTATATATTTATTTTTCTTATTTTTTAAAATAAAGAATGGATTGTAAGTTCTGCAGGTGCTATCTATCCATCCCTATCTTTCTATGTGTCTGTCTATCTCTTTATCTCTTTATCTATCTATCTATCTATCTATCTATCTATCTATCTATCTATCTATCTATCTATCTATCTATCTATCTATCAACCTATCTACCTACTTACCTACCTACCTACCTTCCTACCTACCTACCTACCTACCTGCCTACCATGTTTCTCACAAAATGAGGCCAGGACTTTTTTTTTTTTGACCCCCGAATAAATGGCTAGTCCATCTTTTCGGGGGTAACTCCCCCACCTAGAGGGGCCCATATGCACGTACCTCTCCACGAGGCTGTTTCTATCAGCTGACAAAAGCTCCCCCGAAGGCAGACTCCCCAGCCACTTTGGGGCAAGTTATGGTTGCCCATGTCCCCTCGCCATTAGGCAGTGTCTTTCGGGCGATGGAAGCTCCCCAAGGGCAGTCACCAGCCACTTTGATTGGCTGGTAGAAGCGGTCTTGGGGCAAGCGCACACGCAAACTCCCCTCACTGGGAGGCCGCTTCTATTAGCTGATCAAAGTGGCCAGTAACTGCCCTTGGGGAGCTTCCATCCCCGAGAGACACTGCCTAAAGGCGAGGGGACACGGGCAGCCACGCTTCGTCCTGAAGCGCCTGGGGACTCTGCCTTCAGGGAGCTTCTATTGGCTGATGTTCTCTCAGTAGATCGGGGTATTCTAGCCTAGGCTACCTGCAGGGCACTCCTAAAGGCAAGTTTTCTCCCCACCCACCCCCGCCCTTCCCCCCATTTCTCTTCACCTCATGTAGTTCTAATGAACGATGTGAGAAATGGTGGGGAAACGCACAGGCCTAAATTTTGGGAGTGGGGCTTAATTTCACCTCATGCCTAGAAATCATGCTGGGTCTATTGGTGGAGGCCCAAATGTTGGAGAAAAATGGTATCTATCTATCTATCTATCTATCTATCTATCTATCTATCTATCTATCTATCTATCTATCTATTTAATCAACCATATCTATCTCTATCTATCTCTATCTATCAATGATCTTTATCTACCCAACCATCCCTATCTATCTGTCTGTCTGTCTGTCTGTCTGTCTGTCTGTCTTTATCCATCCATATCTATCTCTATCTCTATCTCCCCATTCATATGTATCTATCTATCTATCTATCTATCTATCTATCTATCTATCTATCTATCTATCTATCTATCTATCTTTCTATCTCTCTTTCTATCGTCTATCTATTATCTATCCATCCATCCATCTATCGATCCAATTTACTGGCCACCCATCTTATTACAGAGAAACCCTACAAAGATGGCGGTGATTCCCACAGTGTGGTGGATGGTGCAACCTGATTTCTAGCTACAGTATTTCTGGAGATCTGGTGGCTCTTTCTCTGTTGTGGGGATCTTCTATTTGGGGGGGGGGGAACCCCTCTGACCTTCCCAATTTCTGGGGCTGACACTTTCTATCCCAAAAAAGGTGCTGTTGTTCCTTTGTTCCTGGTTTATTGGCATCCGTTGTTCAGGGAGGATGTATCTTCACTGGGGGAGAGATTAATATGGACTTCTTGGCCCAGAAGGGGAACTGGGGGGCTGAGTGGGAGGGGGAACTGAAGGGACAGGCAGGCCCACCCTGGCAGGGAGGAGCAGAGGAAGGCCCGTATCCCAGGTCCACCGCTTGGAAGTTCTCCCCCTGAACCTCCCTCAGATTCTGCTCTCAGGGCCTGCAGACCAGATCCTGGGTGGCTCTGGGTTCAAGCTGTGGCTTTTCAGGGCCAGGTTGATGTGCAATGAGGCTCTCTTCTCCCCCAGGAGCTTCCCAGCCATGTCTGACCGAAGCCGGGTGAGGCCCAGAGGGGAGGAAGCCCACCCCAACTTCTGGGTTTGTCCCAGGGGGACCCCAGAGGAGGGAGGAGGGGGGCTATGGTCATCCAGGGTTTCTCACCTGCCTTGAGGAGGCTCCATGTGGACCTCTGGCTTCTCTCAGGGGGGCTGCGAGGACTCCGGCCTGGTCAAGCATGTTGTGTGAACAGGGTCCTTGCCAGAAGAAAAGGGTCCCCAATACAGGTAGTCCTCAACTTATGACCACAACTGAGCCCAACATTTCTGTTGTTAAGTGAGACATCCATCAAGTGAGTTTTGCCCCATTTGATGGCCTTTCTTGCCACAGTCATTAAATGAATCATTGCAGTTGATATGTTAGGAACCCGGTCATTAAGTGAATTTGGATTCCCCATTGACTTTGCTTGTCAGAAGGTCGTAAAAGGGGATCACAATGGCCCTGGGATGTTGGTGCCATTATAAACATGAAACTGTGGCCAAGCACCTGAATTCTGATCCCTGCATTTGATGCTGCAAAGGTCATTAATTGTGAAAAATGGTCTCAAGTTCCATTTCTCAGTGCAGTTGTAACTTGCATAGGTCACTAAATGAATGATGGGAAGTCGAGGCCTGCCTGTGTATCTCCTCTTGATCAGCTTCTCTTCCAGGAATTCATCTTCTTCCGAGTTCCCATTGATTACTCGGCCAAATGGTTCAACCTCGGGAAACAAACCATGGTTAAGAGGTGTGGAAAGGGAACTTCATGAGGACAGTGGTGTCACCCAAGCAGGAAAAGCCCAAAGGGAACATCAGGCCAGCCATAAAACAAACAAACTTGCATAGGAAAAGGAATCAGATAAAGGGTATTAAAGAAGCCCCTTAGACAAAAACCCAAATAATTAAGAAAAGTAGGGAAAGAAAGAAAAGAAAACCCTTACAAACACAAGACATGCCAAATCAGCCAAACAAACAGACAAAAGGCACAAAATATATGACAAAGGAGACAGACAGGAGATTGCCACAAAACAAATATAAGAAACCATTAAGCAAAAAAAGATTAGGACAAAACCAATAAAACAATCAAACCACCCCACAAAGTTTGCCTTCCGCACCCTGCGGAGTTTCCTCTCTGGCGGGAAGAAAGACAACCCCTGACACGATTTAAAACATTAAAAAAATACAAAGACAAGCACTCACACAAAAGGGTATAAAAATCAGGGACTTACCATTTGAAGATAGCTAGCCCAGGAACGCAGACTTCTTGCTATCTCTTGCCTTCCTGAAAAATAAAAATATCCAGCTTTCAAGCAGTTATCCGTATCCTTGCTCTGGAGCTCTCCCAGCAGGAAAATCGAATCCTTAGAAGAAAGGCATTTTGACAGCCTTTCAACAGAGGTGCAAATGTGAATGCGGCCACTGGGGAAGAGACCGGGTTCAGAGGGTCATGTGGATCCCACCAGAGTCAGTTGGGTGGCTGGGGCTTCAATCTGTTGTGGGAGGGGGCTGAGTTCCAGTCCTGCCTGGGGAGCCAAGCCAGCTAGGAGGCTCTGGGCCAGCCCCTCTCTTGGAGTCCTGGGAAAGAGGCAATGGCAAAGGCTTCTGAGCAGCCTGGCCAAGATCTCTGGGCCAGCTTTCCCTGGGGGCTTCTGGACCACCTTCCCACCCATCTGGCCTACGCTGAGGGGCCTCTGGGCCTGGCTTCCTCCTTGCCGGTCAAGCAGCCAATAATGGGCTGGATTCGGGGAGGGTTTGGCAGGGAGTCTGTGCTGTGAGGAGGGTGCATGGAGGGGTCCTGCAGGGCCAGGGAAGGGTCTGTGGGGGGTCTGCCCCCTCCCTAGTGAGGGCAGGGAGGGAGGGGGGCTGGGGGAGAGGGAGGCAGGGGGAGCCCCCAATCTGGTCTGGGCAGTTCAGATGCTGTTGGAAAGCCTGCCTCTGAGGGAGGGGCCCTCCTTGGGCTTGGCTGGGAGGGAGAGTGACTCTGCTGTCACAGATGGGGGACAGTTGGAGCTCCCAGGTGAGCTCTGGGCACTTTCAGGCCAGGTGGGGCTGGTGGGGTCCATGGGGAGGGGAGGTCAGCCTGGGGCCCTGCTACCAATTTCCCCCTGGGCCAGCCAGGGGCTTCTTCCTCCTCCTGCTCTGGGAAGTGGGGTGCCCCCTGGAGGGGGCTCCTTCTGGCCTTGCTGGGCAGGTAGGGGTATCTGCCCCATGGGGGCCCAGGGCAGGTGGGGAGTGAATGGGGTGAGGGTCCCCAGGTTGCATCTCTTGCCAGGATCTGAGTCTGGTGTGCCAGCTTTGCACCTGGCAGGTGGGGGCTACTTTTCCCCCAGGTGTGAAGCCCACCAACTCCTGGTCCCAGCCAGAAGGAAGGGCCGAGGCTGGAGGAGAGTCTCGTGATCCTTTCAGAAGTCAGAAAACAGCTTTCCGGGTAAAAGGACACCCCAAAATCAGGGAGGTCAGGCTGAACCCCCCTGAATGTCCAGCTCATTTCCCTCAGAACCCCGAAGGGGCTTCCAGGCCATTTCTTTCCCAGGGAGGTGGAGGAGGAAGACGGACGGACGGAGGGAAAAGAGGCAGGAGGGGAATCGGGTGGAAGGAGGAGGAGGAGGAAGAGGAGGCTGGGAGAAACTTCCCTGCAGCTCTGCCAGGACTTATCAAGGAATCCTCCTCTTCCCTCCCTCCTGTGACGGTTTTGCTCTTTCCTGGCAGAGGGTCCTCGACCTACAGCTGTTCCATTTAGTGACCATTCAATGCCACAGTGGCACTGAGAAAGGTGACTTAGGGCCCCTTTCCACACTGGCAGCCCTGGCAGTCTCCCTGGGGCCTCAGGATTTACATTTAGACAACAGTCTGACATGTATGATGGCCACAATGTCCCGGGGTGTGTGTCACATGATCCCCTTTCGCGAGCAAAGTCAGTGGAGAAGCCGGATTTGCCTAAGAACCGTCTGGGTGACTTAACATCTACAGTGATTCGCTTTGCAAACAGGGCCAGAAATGTCATAAAGTGGGTCAAAACTCACTTAACAACCATCTCCCTCAGCAACATGAGTGTTGGGCTCCATGGTGAGGACTTCCTGCCTTGTCTGTCTGGAGGTCTCAGGGCTGCCTTTTGAGGTTGCCTTTTGAGGCTTCTCCAGGCTGCCCTGAGTTGGGCGCCCCACGTCTCTTCTTGCCAGGCTCCCCAAGAAAAGGGGTTGGGGGTGCCTGGAGGCCCCAGGTCTTCTGGTTGTGAGGATGTGGCACTTATAGTGGGCTCTGTGGCCCCCTTCAGCCTTGTTAGATCTGGGGTGGATCGGTTCGAAGGAGACATGAGACCATTCAGTGATTTCAGCACTTTATTGTAGATGAGAATAGCCTGGAGAATGCAAGCTCCGGCAGCCCTTCAAATAGGGTTGGCTCGCGGCTTGTCAGCCAATGGCAGCGCTTTGAATCTCCTACGATCGGCACAGCCAATCATGGCAGATTCCCAGTGCTCCAATAATGGCCAAGTATTCGACCAATCAGGTCACTGTCCGTTTGGACCAATCAGCTAAGAGGATTTGGAGTATGGTAATATCGTACACCCCTCCCCTCTTGGTTTCGCCCATCAGTGCGTTGTGATGTAGGTAGGCGGGGCTTCGTACCTGCCTACTTGACTTGCGCGGTTCAGTTCTGGTATGGTCGTCGACTGGTTCGGATGCCTTCCCTGTCGCTCCGGTTCCTTGGGATGGAACCACCTGGAACGTTGAGCTGGGCCTTTCTGGGTAGCTCCCTCCCGGTCTACCCGGGCTGGTTGAGCTGCCGTTTCTGTTGTTCCCGCCGGATCTTTCCAGGCTGTTTGAACTGGTTTGGCTGCTCCTCCCAGGTGAAGATTCCGGGGTTTCATGTTCCATGGGTCCTGTGTCTAAAGGTGAGTAGCATCTGTTTATTGGTGGTGTATTTATTGTGGGTGGGGGGTGTTCTGTTTGTTAGTTGGTTCCCTTCGTCTCTTTCTTTTTCACTTGCTGTTCCCCCCCCCCCTTTCTAGTTACCTTCTCTGGTAGTTGGTTGTTGGTGACAGCTATCCTCGATCTTATCTGGTTGATGTATCATTTCCAGCTTTTTCCGTCGCTTGTCTCTAATCGGTATGATATGGGGCCGGTTATCTGGGTGATTGTTGCTGGTACCCAGAGTGGTTCTCCTGACAGGTTTTTTGCATATACCGTGTCCCCTATTTTAAATGTTCTGTGTTTGCTTGAGGAACCCGGGGTTTGTCTGGGTTGTATGTTGGATGCATTCTATCTAGGGTTGACCACAGTTTCCTGCCCATCATCAGTTCTGCTGGGCTTCTATTTGTGGTTGCGCTAGGTGTGATATGTTGTATGAGGAGCATTTTATTAATTTTGTCCTGTATGTTGGCTGCATCTATTTTTTGGATGGCCTTTTTAGTGTATTGGACCATGTGTTCCGCTCGTCCGTTCACCGCTGGATTTACTGGTGCGGTTAATGCATGGCGTATTCCTTGGCCTGCCAGAAATTGCTCGAATGCTAGGGCGGTAAATTGGGGCCCGTTTTCTGATACTATTACATCTGGCAGGCCGTGCGTGGCAAACAGTTTGCTCAGTTTTCTGATTACCGCCTCTGTTGTGGTAGATTTCATGGTGCTTACCTCCAGCCAGTTGGAGTAAGCATCCATTGTGATAAGGTACATGTGTCCCTTGGTTGGCCCCGCAAAGTCTATGTGAATCCTAGACCACGGGCCCCTGGGTGTTTCCCATTCTTGGGTTGGGGCTGCGGGAGGGTTAGATCTGGACTCTTGGCATTGCTTGCATCTGGCCACCCAGGTTTCGATCTGTTTGTCCATTCCTGGCCACCATGCGTAGCTTCTAGCCAGGCTTTTCATTTTGACCATCCCTGGATGCCCCTCATGCAGCATCCCCAATACCCTTTCCTGTAATGTTTCCGGGATTACCACTCTATCCCCCAAAGTATGCAGCCCTTCTCGGTAAAGAGTTCAGTTTGTCTGTTCCAGAAGGGTCTGAATAGTTCATCTTTGTCACCTTTAAGCCACCCTTTTCCAACCCAGCTCAAGACTCGCGCAAGCCACTTGTCTTTATTTGTTACTCTGGCAATGTCTGGCACGGTCACGAGTGGGTTGGATATTGTCTCTATTTGGATTACCTCTGTTGTAATCCAATGCTGGGTCGTCTTCTCAGTCAGGTAGGGGTGAGCGGCTCAGGGCGTCTGCATGGGTAATGTCCTTGCCGGGTCGGTGTATCAGCAGGTAATTGTATGCTGCTAGGAATTCGGACCACCTAGTCATTCTTGGCAATAGAATGTTTGGTGTGGCCCTGTTTCCCACCAGGATTCCTAGCAGCGGTTTGTGGTCTGTGATGATTGTAAAAGTCCTACCGAAAAGGTATTCGTGAAATTTTTTGACACCGGCAACGACTGCTAGAGCCTCTTTGTCGAGCTGGCTGTAGTTCTGTTCTGGCTTTGAGAGTGTCCTTGATGAGAAAGCGATGGGTGCTTCCCTCCCATCTGGTAGCTGGTGGCTGAGGATGGTGCCGATCCCAAATGGTGACGCGTCGCAATTTACCATCAATGGCAGGGTCTCGCTGTACTGGATTAGTACCGCGTCGGATGTTAGCAGGTTCTTTGTGTTGTTGAAGGCGCTCTCTTCCCGTGCTCCCCAGGTCCAGGTGGATGTTTTATCTAACAGCCTATGCAGCGGTTCCGCCACGGTCGCCTTTTGAGGTAGGAAGACATTGTAAAAGTTTAACAGTCCCAAGAAAGCCTGTAATTCCGTATTGTTTTTGGGTCGAGGTGCTTCCCTTATGGCTCTCAGTTTCTTTTCTGTGGGATGATCCCTTGTTTGTCTAGGAGGTACCCTAGAAATTTGACCCTCTCGGCCCATAGTTGGCACTTCCCCTTCTTGACTTTAAGCCCCGAGTCTCTGAATTTCTTCAGTACCTCACTCAATCTGGCTTCTAGTTGTTTTTCATTTTTCACGGCCTCCAAGACATCGTCAAATTAGGGTACAACCCCTTTTATGCCCTGGAGGAGTCTTTCCATAAGGCTTTGGAAGACCCCGGGTGCCACACTGACTCCAAATTGGAGCCGGTTGCAGCAGAAAGCCCCTCGGTGCATTACAATGGTTTGGGCTTCTGCTGTTGTGGTGTCGACCAGCAACTGCTGGTAGGCTTGTGCCAGGTCGAGCTTTGCGAAAATTCGGCCTCCCCCCAGTGAGTGCAGAAGATGCTGGACTACTTGGATGGTGTATGCACTTTGTTGGAGCGCATGGTTTAGGGTGGCCTTGTAGTCACCATAAATTCTCACAGGCCCATCTGGCTTGATGGGGGTGACAATTGGGGTCTCCCACCAGGCATGATTGATCGGTTCTAGCACTCCTTGTGCAATGAGCTTATCTAGTTGCTCATCGATCTTGGGCTTGAGTGCAAACAGCACTCGCCTGGGCTTAAGGTGGATTGGCGCGATGCTCGGGTCTATGTTAAATGACATAAGGGACCCCCGGTACTTGCCTAGGCTGTCATTGAAGACTTCCCGGAAATCCCTCATGAGCGCCGCTTCCCAGTCTGCCTCTCCGATGTGGTGGATGCCGGTTACTTCGATGCCCAGGGGTGCGAACCACTGGAGTCCCAACAGGCTCGGGCGATCTCGATCGATAATCGTCAGGGGTAGCACTTCTGTGTAGCCCTTGAAGGTGACCTTAAAATGGCCTCTGCCAACTACAGGGATTCGGTTCCCCTGATAGTCTTTGAGGGTTAGTGTTTTGTCTTCCAGTTCTTGGTGGCAGATGGTGGGAACCAGGGCTTGAGTGTGCACCAGGAGACCATTGAGAGGAAGGACCCTGCGTCCACCTCCATGTTGCATCGCTGGTCTTCTATCCCGACTGTCACATATACTTTCCTGGCATCGCTGGTGGAGGAATGGTCGATGACGACGGTCTGGTGTGTTTCCTCTCTTTGTCTCATCTCCTGGAGTCGCCTATTCTGACCTTCTCAGCTCCAGCAGTTCTCCATCTGATGATCGCAGTTCCTGATGGGAGTGCTTTCTCTCCGTTGGGGGCTGGCATCTCATCGTTGTGGGCTGTAGTGTTTTTTATTCTGGCACACTTTGGTGATGTGCCCCTGTTTCTCGCAATGCCTGCAAATGGCATCGAGAAAATGACAGTCCGCTCAGGGGTGATCGCCGCCACAGCCGGCATACTGGAACCTCGACTTACGACCTCGTGGTTCCTGCCACTCCCACGCTGATTGGAGGCGGTGGATCTCCTCCTCCTCATCTTCGGTTTCCGAGAAGGAGTCGATGTCGCCGTGGTGTGTGGTTGTGTGGTCTGCCTCTGGTCGCCTCTCGGGGGTCGATGTTGCCTCTCCAGCCGCCCCTCGTGGCATGATGCTCGATTGTCACATCCGAGCTGCTGATTTCTTGGCCACTTCCATTGCAGTGGCTTCGGTGAGGGCATCAGCAAGGGAGATGTCTCCCTTTGCCATGATGTGGCTCTGGAGGACAGGGTCCTGATTCCCTTCATTAGCCACACCTGGGAAGAGAGTTTGAAAGAGATGCAAGCTGAGCACGGCAGCCACTGGGAGCAAACATGAGTTGACTTTGTTTATCTGTGTTCCTGGAATCCTCCCAACTGGGTTGATTTACTGCCATTCCTTCACATCTAGAATTCCTTCTCTTGCCCTGCTGGATTAATTACCTCATCTTGCCTTGATTGTACTTATAATTAAAGTTTTTGTTGACAATGTTTTGGACTTATTTATTTTTATTTGATTTATTTATTTGATTTGTCAAGCAATTATAAGATAACAGGTATAAGTATAAACATAGTTATGAATACATGAGATGGGTACGTATAAGAAAAATAAAAAGAAACAATAGGACAGGGATGGAAGGCATGTTGGTGCACTTATGCATGCCCCCTACAGGCCTCTTAGGAAAGGGGTGAGGTCAATCGTAGAAAGTCTAAGGTGAAAGTTTTTGGGGTTTGGGAAGAAACCACAGAGTCAGGTAGAGTATTCCAAACACTGACCACTTTGTTGCTGAAGTCATATTTTCTGCAGTCAGGTTTGGTGCGGTTTACCTTAAGTTTGTATCTATTGTGTGCTCTTGTATTGTTATGATTGAAGCTGAAGTATTCATTTGCAGGTAGGACATTGCAATGTATTATTTTATATGCTATATTTAGATTGGACCGAAGGTGGTGTAGTTCTAGGTTTTCTAGG
The DNA here is from genome assembly GCA_033807585.1 of Hydrophis major. Taxonomy (NCBI): domain Eukaryota; kingdom Metazoa; phylum Chordata; class Lepidosauria; order Squamata; family Elapidae; genus Hydrophis; species Hydrophis major. The sequence continues at coordinate 46,717 of JAUCBL010000068.1, read as the reverse complement.
TCTAAAATTTCAAGTCTGGTGGGCATAAGTTATTCTGCAATGAGTAGAGGAGCGGAGAACTCTTCTTGTGAAATATTTCTGGACTTGCTCAACTGTGTTAATATCAGATACATACTGTGGGTTCCAGACTGATGAGCTGTATTCAAGTATTGGTCTAGCAAATGTTTTGTATGCTCTAGTTAGTAGTGTGATATTAGCAGAGAAAAAGCTATGTAGGATTAGGTTAATAATTCTTAATGCCTTTTTGGCTATGTCGTTGCAGTGGGCTCTAGCACTTAGATCATTAGAGACTTGATTCTCTGCAGCCAAAGGCTGTTCCTGGGAGAGTTTTTCTCCAGACTAGGAACAGCCTTTGGCTGCAGAGAATCTCTAATCATCTAAGTGCGAGATCCTCCTTCGGTCCAATTTAAACAGGTCAGCAACAAGGAGGAAATGGTCACACAGACAATTTCTTTGGTGATCTCTCAGTGACCACTGATGGTCCCAACTTCCAGGTTGATGAACTGAGGGACTCCTTTGACTTTCAGACCCAGGAATTCCAGAGAGACAATCAGTGGATGAAAGATCAGCGCAGCTGCCTCCAGGAGAAAGTGGATCAACATAGGACCACAACGGAAGACCTGCAGAAAACCTGAAGAAGGTCATGCCATCAGTTAGAGCTGGAGAATGAATCCTTGGTGAAACACATTGAAGAACTCCACAAAGGACGACATGAGGTTGCTAGCCAAATGTCCATGGAAGACTTTCTTCTTTCCCCACCTGACACCCATCAATTCCTCAATGGGATTTCTACCTTGCTTGGATGGGGGAGGTATAACCATGGATCTCCTGAATGGAGATTTGGTGGCTATGCTGATCTTCTGGGCAGCTCCACAGGGAGGGAGCAAAGGAGAAATTAAATTCTGGAAGCAAAAGTCAGGTTTGCTGACTAAAAGTTTCTCACCTGCTCAACTGTTCTCCAAACTCTTCAATGAGGTCCTTTTTTTCAACTATTAGTTCGAAGTTCTCATACCTCTATTTTTTAATGTTTCCTTTCAGTTCCTCATTTTCTTTTATAATTTTTGAAATTATTGACGTTTTTCTGTAAATAATGAAAATCAGAGAGAAATTAGCCCGCTATATTTTTAACCGATCACCAACTATTAAGTCCTTAATTTTTTTTCACTTTTGCCTTTGTCTTATAAACACACACACACACAAACATATTACTATGTGAGTAGGTGATTATAGACAGAAAGAGAGACAGGCAGACATATGGATAGATAAAGATATGTGAAAAAAAGTCATATATCTTTTATTCTGTATGTTGTTTATACCTGGCCTCAGTGCTAGCAAATAAATTTGAATTTCTTTTTATACTTTTGCTTTTGTCTTATAAACATACATACACACATAAACAAGCATATGTATAGGTAGATAGATAGCATTGGAAGCAATATCCTCCTGGGTTCAGTTCCAAGTGGGGGAAAAGGCCCTGGAAACATGGAGGCTGTTTGGGAAGAGGGTTTAATGGTGGACAGGATAACATGGCTTCGAGCTCCTGGGCAAAAAGGGCGACCACATGCTTCCAGGTGTTGGGCGCAGGAAAAGAAGGGAGGGCTGAGATGCTGAGAGTCCCTTATATACCCTCTGTTGGGCCCCACCTTAGTGCTTCCTGTTCCCATTGGCTGCCAGACTCCCAGGGGCAGGTCTTAGCTATCTTTGTAGGCTTTGTCTGGAGCTGAAGGGGGGGCAGGGAACAGCAGAGAGAGAGAGAGAGAGAAAGGGAGAGAAAGGGAGAGGGTGTTAAGTACTGAGCGTGAGCGCGAAGAATGGAGACGAGCCGGTAAAATAGTAAACTTCAAAACTCTTTATTAACATGGTGTGACAGCTCAGCTCAATGGCTGCAATGGGCCTCCTTATATAGGCAACTTCTTAATTTTTCAACCAATGAAAACTTGGGAGCGCTAGGTCCGTTAACCAATGGGAGAGGCTCGTTAATGGCCAATCAGATTCACCTGAATGGACCAATCTGATGTCACCATTAACGGCCAATCAGAAGTGCAGGGCCAGAACCCTGCACTTGACTTCAAGCTCTTGATAACTTTATTAACACTTTTATTCATTCACAACACCCCTTCCCCCCGGGTTCCATTTAAGGGGTGCGGTTACGTAGTCCTTGAGGAAGGCTGGTTGTTTTGTTAGTCTATTTGATTTTCGTATTGCACCCGGTATTTGGCTGCAATCTTGTTGAGGTAGGACGTTATCTGGCGAAAGGGGTGCCTCTAACTCTGAGTTCAGATTTTCGCTGTCCCCAACATCCTCAGTATCACCATGAGGCGAACTCACTCCCATCCCCAATTCTTCTTCACGTGTTTCCGTTTCGCCGTCATTTCTATCATTAAAACTTTCTGCTATTCCAAGTTCATCTTCCTCCGTATCTTCTCCCTCCTCAGTTGGGATATCAGGGGACTCGGAGATTCCTGACTGTAGCCTTGATCGTAGCTGATCAATGTGGTGCTTCCATAGTCTATTATCGCGACACTCCACAAGGTACGATCTGGGGCTGGTTACTTGGACCACAGTCACCTCAACCCACAATGGATCGCCCGACAAGTTCTTAGCGAATACTAAGTCGCCTACCTGGAAGGTACGGCATCGCCCGCTGGATCCGTGTGGTTTCTCAGGTTCGTATGATGGGTGTAGTCGGTCGAGGTGGGAACGGAACTTCCGTCCCATTATTAATTTGGCGGGAGTTTTGTTGGTGACGCTGTGCAGAGTGATATGCTGCAAGAGGAGTATCCGGTTTATCTTTTCTTCGATATTGTCATAGTCCATTTTGTGTAGTGTTTTCTTGACGAATTATACCACAGGATGCACCGGCAAAGTCAGCGCATGGCGAATACCGCGGTCCGCCAGGTACTGCTCAAAGGACAACGTGGTAAATTGGGGTCCGTTATTGGATGCCAGAACGTCTGGTAATCCATGTGTTGTAAATAGTTTGTCTAGTTTCTTGATGACCGCTTCGGTTGTTGTATTCTTCATTTCGTAGATTTCAAGCCAGTTCGAGTAGGCATCTACTATTAGCAAGAATGTTTGACCTTTGGTAGGTCTCACAAAGTCCAGATGAATACGGGACCAGGGTCCCCGCAGTGTTTCCCATTTGGTTGGGGTCACTTTCGGTGGGGCGTTGCTTACTTCCTGGCATTTGTGACAAGCTTTGACCCACGTCTCGGTTTGCTTGTCGATGCCCGGCCACCATGCGTAGCTATGTGCGAAGGCTTTCATGAGCACGATGCCGGGGTGGCCATCGTGCAAGGTTCTTAGTACCGCTCGTTGTAGCCGCTCTGGGACAACAACTCTATCTCCCCAGATAATGCAGCCTTTCTGTGAGAACACTTCCATTTGTCGACTCTTGAATGGGGTGTAGTCATCAGGTATCTGGTCCAATGGCCATCTGCGCTCGACCCAACTGAGAACTTGTGCTAAGGTGGGGTCACATTTCGTTTCCATCATGATATCTCGGGCTGTTAATGGTGGTGTCCGAAGTGTCTCAATCTGCAACGTTGTCACCGTAGGCGCGGGGTCATCAATGGTCTCTGGAAGCAGTGCTCGGCTCAATGCGTCGGTGTGAGGAATGGCCTTCCCCGAGCGTGTTGCAGCCGATAATTATAGGCAGCCAAGAATTCTGACCAGCGAGTCATTCTGGGAGATAATATATAGGGGGTTGGCTTATCTCCCACTATTATTCTCAGAAAAGGTTTGTGGTCAGTCACTATAGTAAAGGCTCGGCCGTACACATACTCATGAAATCTCTTGACAGCAGACACAATGGCAAGGGCTTCTTTATCAATCTGACTGTAATTGCGTTCTGCTTTTGAAGCGTCTTTGAAAAATAGGCAACAGGTGCTTTGCTACCATTTGGCAAAATGTGGCTCAAAATGGCGCCTACTCTGAAAGGCAATGCATCACACGTGATCGTTAATGGCAAAGTCTCATTGTACTGCATTAGTACAGCGTCAGAAGTCAATAAATTTTTTACATTTCTAAATGCCTGCTCTTCTCTATGTCCCCATACCCAGATTGCTTTCTTGTCCAGTAAACAATGTAGGGGTTCAGCTACGGTTGCTTTGTGTGGCAGGAAAACATTATAAAAATTGACAAGGCCTAGAAACGCCTGGAGGTCGGCCTTATTTTGGGGTCTTGGGGCGTTCTTGATTGCCCTCAATTTGCTATCGGTAGGGTGAATACCATTACTGTCAATCAAATATCCTAAGAATTCAACACGATCAGTGCATAGTTTACACTTGTTTTTCTTAACCTTAAGCCCTGCGTCTTTGAATCTCTGGAGAACCAATCTCAGGCGCTCTCGTAAAATTTTCGGGGTAGGTGCAGCAATTAACACATCATCAAAGTATGGAACAATGCCTTTGATTCCTTGTAATAGTCTTTCCATCAAACTTTGAAAGATTCCCGGGGCTATGCTCACTCCAAATTGGAGCCGGGTACATTTAAAGGCACCTCGGTGCGTAACGATTGTCTGTGCCTCTGCCGTTTTTTTGTCTAAAGGCAGTTGTTGGTATGCCTGGGCTAAGTCTAGTTTAGCGAAGACTTTTCCACCCCCCAGGGAATGGAGGAGGTGCTGCACCACCGGTACCGGATGTGCGTTTTGTTGAAGGGCGTGGTTCAGGGTGGCTCGGTAGTCCCACAAATTCTTATCGAACCATCTGCCTTAATGGGTGTAACGATTGGGGTCTCTCAGGGAGAGTGATCGGTTGGCTCTAACACACCCTGGGCTATCAATTTATCAAGCTGCTCGTCGATCTTTGGTTTAAGGGCAAATGGCACTCGACGAGGCTTAAGTCGGATGGGAGCTATTTTGGGATCAAGGTTAAATGATATCGGGGTCCCCTTGTACTCGCCTAGTTTTTCTGCAAAGACGTCCTTGAATTCTTGGATGAGGTTCTTTTCCCAGTTACTGCTACCGATTCAGTGAATGCCTGCCACCTCAATTCCGAGCGGAGGGAATCATTGGAGGCCTAGCAGACTAGGCCGGTCCTTGTCAATCACAGTCAGGGGTAGGAATGCTGTACGGTTCTTGAACGATACCCGGACTCGACTGGATCCTACGACTGGAATCCGATTCCCTTGATAGTCTTTGAGTATGAGTCTTTGGAATCGGAGATCTTGTCGCCGGACGGTAGGGATGAGTTGCTTGAGGGTCTTCCTTGAAACCATCGAGAGAGACGATCCTGAGTCGACTTCCATCAGGCAGGGCTGGTTTTCGATAGCCACTTTCACTCGGATCTTCTTGGCATCCAAAGAGGAGGCATGACCGATCGTGATAGTTTGGTGAGCCTCTTCTCGCTTCGTGGGGCGGTTTATGGTTTTGTTTCTGTAGGAGTGGTTGTTCCATTGGTAGTTCACTGGTTCTCACCTTACAGGACGGCTTCCTGTCGGTTGGCGATAGTTAGCCCCCCTCGAGGGCTTATGGCCTCGTTTCCCGCACACATGGCAGAGCACGTCGAGGAATTTGCATTCTGATTGGGGGTGGCTTGCCCCACAACCAGTGCATTGATATTGAGATTTCTGGCGTTGGTCCCGTTCGGACCTTAGTCGATGGACCTCTTCTTCGTCGCTGTCTGACGACGAAGAGAGGTCCTCATGGTGGGCTGTTATGAGCTGCCCTTCTGACTGAGGTGAAATTTCGCAGGTCGGTTGGTGAACCGGGGTGCAGTTGCGGCGCATTCGGGCAGCCGACTTCCTGGTTGCTTCTGCTGCAGTAACTTCAGCGATAGCATCGGCAAAGCCGATGTCGCCTTTCGCCATCAACTTGCTTTGGATGTGTAGTGCATCCAATCCCAGAACTATTCTGTCTCTTAAGGCTTCTTCGAGATCAGCAAACCCACATAGGCCTCCCAAATTCTGCAGATCCGCTATGAAATCGGCAACACTTTCGCCCTTCTGTTGACTTCTTTGATAAAATTCATGCCTTCTGATGAGCGTTGGAATGACTGACACGTAGTGGGCTCTCAGTAGAGGTTCGAGGACGTCCCAGTCCATAGACTTCACTTCTGCCGGTTTCGCTAGTGCCTTGGCCTTCTTGAATACGGTTGGCCCACAATGCGTTAGGAATACCGCCCGTTTCTTTCCAGTAGTGGCATCCTTCAAATTGTTGGTTTCCAAGAACATTTGGAAACGATCCATATAAGAGTCCCAGTCTTCTTGCGCTGGGTCAAATGGAGCAGGTGGTATGATGCTACCGGACATGGTTCCGCCATTGTGCATTCGGTCACGTGCTCGGTTATCGATCTTCGTTGTTCAGTCAGCTCTGACATCTCCACATCCCATCCTCATCGCCAGTGTTAAGTACTGAGCGTGGGTGCAAAGAATGGAGATGAGCCAGTAAAATAGTGAACTTCAAAACTCTTTATTAACATGGTGTGACAGCTCAGCTCAATGACTGCAACGGGCCTCCTTATATAGGCAACTTCTTAACTATTCAACCAATGAAAACTTGGGCTCGTTAATGGCCAATCAGATTCACCTGAACGGACCAATCTGATGTCGCCATTAACGGCCAATCAGAAGTGCAGGGCCAGAACCCTGCATTTGACTTCAAGCTCTTGATAACTTTATTAACACTTTTATTCATTCACAACAGAGGTTTTACTTGTATCATCAAATTCATTTAAAATTATAACTAACTAAAAATACCTGGCACTTTGTTTCTTTTACCTAGCCTTACTTTTTTAATTAATTTAGTTTTGCCATTTCTCTTACCAAAGCTAGCAAACTCTTCTCACAGGAACCAAGGCAAGAATTATTTATTTGATTTATTGGGTGCTTTACCAATGTTCAGTAAAATTAACAAGTCAGTAGATCCTATCTATATCTCCACTATATTCTGAAGGGATTTGATTCGCTTCTTCAGTCGTAACAAAACTATTTCTAAGAGTTTGATTATTTAAGTGCAAGTTAATGAATTTTTACTTTCAGTATTTAGCATTACATAATCTATGAGTATCACAAAGGAATCTTCAGATCTTAAAAACCCTTCCCTCACTCCCTCTTTTTTTGGCTTACATACCAAAACAGGCACAAACCCATTCAAGACAATTTCCAAAGTTTTGAATGGGGACAGAAGGGAGAAGATTCAATGGGTGAGATCAAAGGGGGAGCCCAGAACTGAGATCAATGAGCAGCAGAGGAGGAGATAAAATCAAGGACCTCCTAAATTCAGAGGATTTGGCCAGGAAAAGTTCCAGGCAAGGGATTCATGGTATCTCAGACCCATCCAGGCAACGTAATTCAAACCAGAACATTGTGTAATGTGTGTCCAGGGTAGGGAGTAAGGAGAATGGAATAGCAGATCCTGGAAGAGAAAAATCAGGGTTGCTGTTAGGGATAACATTGTTTTACCCTAATTGGTTTAGGTAAATAATAATATGTAATCATAGTTTGTAAGTTAAAGTGTCTGCAACTTTAACTGTGGGATAGTAATTAAGGGAGTGGTTGTGAAAGCACTTTAAAAGAAGCAAGGCTTCAGCTTGCTCTCTCTCTGGCTTTGATGATCCCTGATTACTGCAAGGAAACAAGTCTGCATTGCTCGAACGGGAGAGAAAACAAAGGACTGACTTGTAAGTGAATTGACATAGGATATTTCTACACGGACTTTGCTGACTGAATATCCCTGAATGGACTGACTAAATGATACATGACTATTGGACTGTTATTTTGACTATGCTATGAACTCATAATGGAATAAACTATATATTTGATAGCACAAGTGTATCTGTCATTTTTACTGTATGTTAATAAACATACAAGCTTAGCTCACTCATTTATCTGTGTGCCTATCTGACTAAGCTGCACATTCTGTTTAGCTTGTCTCCCTAACCCTGGTTGGGGAAACCAGGCTTAACACTGGTTATGGGCCCAGAGGCTGCAAAGTCAGTTTAACTAGGATAAAACAGATTTATGTAAAAGTGAGAGTTTGTGTTGTTATACATTACAGTAAACAGACAGCTGTGTTTTATTAATTATATTTTTATATCCATATAAGAAAACATGGCACAAGTCAATTTACAAAGTTTGTCCCTTATATCCAAGTTGGATGGAACAAACTATGTATCATGGTCTATGAAATGTAGTCTGCTTCTACGAAGAGAAGGTTTGTGGAACATAATTGAAAATCCACCAAACGTAGAAGAATGGGATCCAGAGGATAAGGAATATAAATTAAAGATAGAAGAATTTATGCATAAAAATCAACAAGCTATTTGCATTATTGGGTTAACCTTAACTGATATGCAACTTGTTTATATCCACGGAGAGAATACAGCTGTTGGGTGTTGGCAGAAGCTGAAGAGGATTTATGTTCGAGATAACGTTGGTGCTCACATAAATCTAACACGGAAACTTTTCAGTACACATCTCCATAAGAATGGTGATATGCTGAGTCATTTGAAAACTATGCAAAGCATTTTTCAAGAACTGCATGAGAAAGAGCTTATTTTCTCTGAACTACATCAAGTCTATATAATTCTATCTTCCCTTGACGAAACCTATGACAACTACGTAACTTCCCTTGAAATATTGCCAAAGGAAAGCCTAACTTTAACTGATATAACTGGCAGATTGATTGAAGAAGCCAGAAGAAGGCTTGAAAGAGATGAGTTAAGGAGGCAGCAACCTCAAAAAGAAGATAATGAATCTCCTACTGCATACGCAATTAAAAAGTGCTTTAATTGTGGAGGAAGAGGACATTTGGCAAGATTTTGTAAAAAGGCAAAACGCCAGAACGCTGGCCAGAATACTAAAAGTCATCAAAAGATAAAGAAAAATTTACAGTTAGCCATGTATACTAACGAAGCTGTAAAAAATAATTTATGGGTGGTTGATAGTGGAGCATCACATTGTATAACTAAAGATAAGAAAAATTTTATTAAAATGTCCAAGAGTACACAGCAGATATCGTTAGCCAATGGCTGGAAACTGAAAGCTAAAGGTCAAGGTATAGCATATTGTTCTTTTATAAAAGAGAATGTAAAAATGTTATATGTACCACAACTTAAATTTAATTTAATTTCAGTAAGAATTTTGGTTAAACTAGGATATGTAGTTACATTTAAAGGAGATAACTGCATAATTGAGAAAGAAGATAAGAGAATTACTGCATCTTTAAGAGGTGAATTATATGTGTTAAATGATGATGGTTTAAAGGTGGCTAACACAGTTTATGAAAATAAGAAACCTCATGATGAATGTATTCACTTGTTACATCGAAGGCTAGGGCATTTAAATTTTAAAATGCTTAAGAAAACTGTTGAATTATCTAAGGGAATAAGTTTGAAACCTTGTAATATGTATTTGCAATGTAATATTTGCAATCAAAGTAAGAGCAGGGTCACACCTGCTAATAGAGTTGATGGATTTACTACCAAAGAACCTTTAGAGGTAGTATTTGCAGATTTAATAGGTCCTAAAAAACCAAGTGTAGGAGGAGCTCGTTACATATTAAGTATAATGGACCATTATTCTAGATATGGGTTTTGCTATTTAATGAAGAGCAAAACTGAAACATATAAAAATGTCTTTAATTGGATAAAATTTGCAGAAAGGAAAACTAAAAAGAAATTAGTAACTCTTATAACAGATAATGGTACAGAATTTACAAATAATAAATTCCAGAACAGACTAAGAATGTTAGGTATTCAACATAAAATGTCTGCACCATATAGGCCACAACATAATGCCTTTATAGAGAGAAGAGGCCAAACATTACAATCAATGACACGAACTATGATGTCTGATTCAGGATTACCTGACAATTCATGGGGAGAAGCAATAATGTGTGGTAATCATATATTAAATAATGTTGTTAATTCAACAACAGGTGAATTACCATTCACATTGTGGCATGGTACAAAACCTGATTTAAGTTACATGCACACATTTGGAGCACCAGCATGGGTGCATATCCCTACACAACTTAGACACAAAGGACAGCATAGAGCTAAAAGATTATATTTTGTAGGATATACATCTAATCATAGATCTTATAGATTCTGGGAACCAGGTACATCTAGAGTTTACACCAGTGCTAGTGCAAAATTCCTAGAACATGTAGGATGGAATAGATTAGAGCAAGATTTAAATAATGAAGTAATTATTGAACCCTACAAAAGACAGAAAGATCAGATTAGTTATAAGAAGAGTCCAATTAAAGAAGAAGTCCACGAAGAGCAAATAGGACCAGAACAAGAGGAACCAGTTGATCAGGAAGAGTTAGATAATCAAGAAGAGTTAATAAATGAAAGTCCACCTGTAAGTCCTGTAATACCTAGATGTACTACACGTGTAACTAGACCACCTGAGAGATATCAAGCAAGTAAGTAACTAAAGTTCCAACTAGTGTAGATGAACTTAGGATGTATCCTGCTAAGGATCAGGAGAATTGGCAAAAGGCAATGGAAAAGGAACTAAATTCATTAAAGGTAATGAAAGTTTATGAAGATGCTAAATTACCTCCAGGAGAAAAATCCATTGGGTGCAAATGAATATTTAAAGTAAAAACTGGAAATGATGGGACTGTTACCCATAAGGCTAGGTTAGTAGCTCAAGGATTTAATCAAACTGCATCTGATTATGATGAAGTTTTTGCACCAAGTCTTAAAGCAACATCTTTAAGAGCAGCATTAGTGTGGGCAGCTAAGAAAAACTATGTCATTAACCATTTAGATGTAGAAACTGCTTATCTACATGCACCATTACAGCACACTATATATTTAAGAAAACCAGCAGGTATAAAGGATAAAGTAAATAGTAATGATTGTTGGAAACTCAAAAAGAGTCTTTACGGGTTGAAACAATCTGGGTTTGAGTGGAACCAATATATTGTGAAAGAGTTAAACAATATAGGTTTTAAATCTGGTTTAGCAGATCCATGTGTGTTTAAAAGAGAAAATAATGGAACGGTGTCATTATTGTTATTATTTACAGATGATATTGCTTTGATAACTAAGACTAATAATGAAGCTAATGAGATTATATCATTATTAGCCAAAAAGATAAAATTAAAGCATTTAGGTGAAATTAAAAAGTATCTAGGATTGACAATTAACAAAACAAAAAATGGTTTTAAGATATCTCAAGAAGATAAAATTTGCCAATTAATTAAAACGTTTAAAATGGAACTTTGTAAACTGGCAAAGACTCCAATGAGTCAGGAAGTTTGCCAAACTGATGATCAAAGTCCCAAATTTGATAAGTCAACATATCAATCTTTGATTGGCAGCTTATCATATATCAGCAATTGGTCAAGGCCTGATATAGCTTATAGTGTAAGTCAGCTGGCACGTTTTAATTCAGATCCACATCAATGTCATTGGCAATCATTAAAGAGAATTTTAAGATATCTTAAAGGAACAATGAACCATGCATTGTATATAGAACCAAAGGGTGATTTGAGTCTTAGTGCCTATGCAGATGCAAGTTTTGCAACTGATATAAACACTAGAAAATCAACATCTGGGATGGCTATATTATTTGGTAAAACACTAATAGGGTGGAGGTCAATCAGACAACAGCATATCAGTTTATCCACGATGGAACGGAATTTTCATGTCTGTCATTATTATGCACTGATTTGATTTTGTACAAACAGTTATTATTAGACATGGGTATAACTGTAAAAGATTCCATTATTGTGTTCGAGGATAATCAAGCAGCTATAAAATTAGCTACTAGTATTGCTGTAAAAACTAGATCAAAACATACTGATTTAAGATACTTAAATGTTAGAGAATCTGTAAAGAATGGGCTAATTAAATTGGAATACTGCATGACGGAAGAAAACATTGCAGACCAATTTACAAAAGCTCAAGGAGTAACTAAGTTTAAAGAAAGTTGTAACAAATATGATTTAAAGATGTAAATATTTATATTATTATTTCCTAAAAGGGGAGAATGTTTGGGATAACATTGTTTTACCCTAACTGGTTTAGGTAAATAATAATATGTAATCATAGTTTGTAAGTTAAAGTGTCTGCAACTTTAACTGTGGGATAGTAATTAAGGGAGTGGTTGTGAAAGCACTTTAAAAGAAGCAAGGCTTCAGCTTGCTCTCTCTCTGGCTTTAATGATCCCTGATTACTGCAAGGAAACAAGTCTGCATTGCTCGAACGGGAGAGAAAACAAAGGACTGACTTGTAAGTGAATTGACATAGAATATTTCTACACGGACTTTGCTGACTGAATATCCCTGAATGGACTGACTAAATGATACATGACTATTGGACTGTTATTTTGACTATGCTATGAACTCATAATGGAATAAACTATATATTTGATAGCACAAGCGTATCTGTCATTTTTACTGTATGTTAATAAACATACAAGCTTAGCTCACTCATTTATCTGTGTGCCTATCTGACTAAGCTGCACATTCTGTTTAGCTTGTCTCCCTAACCCTGGTTGGGGAAACCAGGCTTAACAGTTGCTTTCTGAAAATTTCTCCCCTCCTGTTTCTACTCCAGCTCCCTGCAGAGTTCTGCATTTTTTTCAGCAAGCTGGGCGTTTTTCTGCAGGAGCTCCTCATTGAGGGAGAACAACTTATCCTTTCTGTTGCTATAAATGGGAAAACCAGAGAGAAATTAGGCCCTCTTTGCAGAGCTCTTCTTTCTCTTGAACAAGTTGGCTGTTTTCATGTACAATCTCCTCATTTGGAGAAAACAATTTTATTATTTATTGATTTGATTTGATTTGTCAATCGCTTACAAGATAACAGATATAAGTATAAACATGAGTAAGAATACAGGAAAAAGGTACGAATAAATGGGGACAATAGGACAGGGATGGTAGGCATGATGGTGCGCTTATGCACGTCCCTTACAGACCTCTTAGAAATGGGGTGAGGTCAATAGAGGTTAATTTGAGGTTAAAGGAGTGGGGGTTAGAGGATGTCACAACAGAGTCAGGTAGTGCATTCCAGGCAATGACCACTGTTGCTGAAATCGTACTTTCTGCAATCAAGCTTGGAAAGGTTAACATTGAGTTTGTATGTGTTGTGTGCTCTTGTATTGTTGTGGTCGAAGCTGAAATAGTTATTGATTGGTAAGACATTGTAGCAGGTAATTTTGTGCGCTACGCTTAAGTCTAACCATAGGTGGTGTAGTTCAAGGTTGTCCAAGCCCAAATCTCAAGCCTGGTGATATAGGGCAGTGGTTCCCAAAGTGGGTGGTACTGCCCCCTGAGGGGCAATGGGGTGCCTTAGGGGGGTGCTAAGAGGCAAAAGGGTGGCAGGGGGGTGCTAAGAGGCGGCAGGGAGCGTTTGAGGTGCCGGTCCTGCAGGCTCACCCTACTGACTGCTGCACCGTTCTGGTACAACAGTCAATGGCATCTGTGGATCACCTAGGGGGAGGCAGAGGAAGGGGGGCTTTGACCTCTTTGTAGTTGCTGTGCCTGACAGCAAGTTCACAGACTGCCCCTCCCAAGCTGCTCCCCCTCCAGGGGCATTCACGTCTTAGAGGCCGGTGCTGTTCCCTCCTTCCTAGAGCCAGTACACTTCACGGTTGAGGAAGCCCAGGGCAGGGAGCGGCAACATGTTGGGAAAGCAGAGCATAGCCAGAGTGGTTTTGCTCTACTTTCCCAACGTGCCTGCAGGGGCGTTGTCTCAAATGCAGCAGCGGCACATTGGGAAAGTAGAGCAAAGCCACTCTGGTCTGTCTGCCTCTACCTTCCTGCCTACCTACCTACCTACCTGCTTGCCTGTCTGTCTGTCTGTCTGCCTGCCTGCCTGCCTGCCTATCTATCTATCTATCTATCTATCTATCTATCTATCTATCTATCTATCTATCTATCTATCTATCTATCTATCTATCTATCCATTCATCCATCCATCCAAAAGGTCTGCCTGTTTGTCTTTCTGTCTGTCTGTCTACCTACCTACCTACCTACCAATATATCTATCTATCTATCTATCTATCTATCTATCTATCTATCTATCTATCTATCTATCTATCTATCTATCTATCTATCTATCTATCTATCTATCCATACATACATATGTACATCTATCTGCCTACCTACCTACCTATCCATCCATCCATCCATCCATCCATCCAAAAGGCCTGCCAGCCTGCCTTTCTATCTGCCTGCCTGCCTACCTATCCACCTACCTACCTACCTACCTATCTATCAATCAATAGATCTATCTACTTACCTATTTCTCTCTCTCTCTCTGTCTCTATCCATCCATCCATCCATCCATCCATCCATCCATCCATCCATCCATGTTCGAGGCGCTGGCCCTGAGCAAAGCCAGTCTGGGAGGGAGGGAGGGAGAGAGAGAGAAACCTGATGCATCAGATTGAAATGAGGCCTAGTTTAGACTTACATCTTTGCTAGCATCTTTGCCAGCACATTGAAACCTCTTTGGCTTCTATTAAAGGTTTTTATGGACAAAATATGGCCAAGGCTATCAGGAAGCTCTCACATTTTGCTTTAAACAGGATCCATTGGACCAGACCTCCACTGTCTCCAGCCATCTCAAGTCAAGAGGAGTCCCACCACGACCCCCTCTCCTCTCCCGAAAGGCATCAGGAGCAGGGATGGGATTCGACTGGTTCAGACCGGTTCTATAGAACCGGTTGTTATGATTCAGCACAGTTCGGAGAAGCAGCAAATTGTGCCCCTGGGTGGCCACCTTTCCGCTCACCTCCAGTCAGCCCTTATCGCACATGCGCAACATCACACGCATGCCCATCATCGCTGATTGCATTCTCCCCGCCCAGTCACTCCTTAAGATATTTCTTTTTTTATCCCCCTCCCAACAATCAGCTGTTCCAATGATCCAGCTGTGCCAGGATCCCACTTGCTGTCTCACTGCTTTGCCTAGGAGGCTTCCCTGAGCCCAAGAGGCCCAAAAATGGAGCACGGAGAGGTGCTGCATGCTCCCCCACTCAATTTTTTGCCTTTCTGAGCCCCAGGAAAGCTTCCTGGAAGCAAAAATGCCCCCCTGAAGGCTTCCTTGAGGCCCAGGAAACCCAAAAACAGAGCTCACCTAGCCATGCCCACAGAACCAGTTGTTAAATAATTTGAATTCTACCCCTGGTCAGGAGGAGTTGTCCACTCCCCTGGGCAGAAGAGGACTGCTGAGTTTGGCTCTGTCCACAGCTTCAGGTATTCAGCCAGACACGGAGTTCCCCACTGGTGTTTCCAAAGCCAGCCAGAGCCCCTGTGGATCCCCCTGCAAGACCACCTCGCTTTTCTCCCAGAGATTCTCTCGTTTCCCCTTCAGAACATGATCTGTCTGATCTCTGTCTGTTTCTGGAATTGGAGGCTGTTCCTGGCCGGCCTCCCCTCTTCCTTCCCTGCACTGGTTACTGTGGTCCTTGGATTCACATCTGGGGCCATTTCTCTTCCCACCCGGGAGGGAAAGTATTTCTATGATCCCCTCCAAGTTCATACTTTCTTTCTCTGCCTGTGGAGGTCCCAGTGGGGCCATCGGACCCCCTCCCAGCCCTGGGCTACAGCAGGTTTTGCTGTCTCTTGGGGAAAGATTTCTTCCCCAATCAGAGTCTGCCTGAGCCCCATCATCCATTTCCCTCCCTGACTGGCATCAATTCCTCCATTCAGGCAATTCCAGAAAGTGATGCTGGGGAAGAGAGTTCAACACTCAGGAAACTGACTTCTGCTGTCCTTCAACATGGCCTTTTGTCTCCGGAGATTGCTGGGGAAAGTCACCCAAAGCTATGGAGTTTGGTGCTGCTTCTAAGTTAATGCCATTTAACTGTAGTGTTGCCTGTCTTCTAATGACAATCGGCACCCTTGAACTCTGCCCCAAGTTAAGAGTATTTGGAATTTTTTTCTGTGTCATAATCCTATATATTGATCTTAATTGCAGCTGATTTTAAAATTGCTTGTGCCTGAAGTGAAATTTCATTTCCCATCTTTTCTAGCAATATTAATTCCGAGATAAAAGCTCATTAAGAAGCAGGAAAGTGACAACTTGTGGACTAGATCGTTGGGTAAATAGGGAGAAAGTTATAGAATGGATGGAAATTTTTATTTTTATTTTCTTGTCATTCCTGTGTTATCTTACAATGTTCCTATAATACACCAAGATTCTTTATATTGTGATGTTTCTTAGTTTTTTAAATAAAGAATGGACTGTAAACTCTGCAGCTGAGATCTATCAATCCATATCTGTCTGTCTGTCCGTCCATCCATCCATCCATCCATCCAATTTACTGGCCACCCATCTTATCACAGGGAAACCCTACAAAGATGGCGGTGATGCCCACAGTGTGGTGGATGGTGCAACCTGATTTCTAGCGACAGGATTTCTGGAGATCTGGTGGCTCTTCCTCTGTTGTGGGGATCTTCTATTTGGGGGGGGGGAGGGGGCTGAGACTTTCTATCCCCAAAAAGGTGCTGTTGGAACTCCTTTGTTCCTGGTTTATTGGCATCCGTTGTTCAGGGAGGATGTTTCTTCACTGGGGGAGACATTAATATCTACTTCTTGGCCCAGAAGGGGGAACCGGGGGGCTGAGTAGGAGGGGGAACTGAAGGGACAGGCAGGCCCACCTGGCAGGGAGGAGCAGAGGAAGGCCCGTATCCCAGGTCCGCCGCTTGGAAGTTCTCCCCTGAATCTCCCTCAGATTCTGCTCTCAGGGCCTGCAGACCAGATCCTGGGTGGCTCCGGGTTCAAACTGTGGCTTTTCAGGGCCAGGTTGATGTGCGATGAGACTCTCTTCTCCTTCAGGAGGTTCCCTGCCATGTCTGATCAAAGTTGGGTGAGGCCCAGAGGGGAGGAAGCCCCTCCTGGGTCAGGAATGAGCCCATCCCAACTTCTGGGTTTGTCCCAGGGAGACCCCAGAGGAGTGCGGGCTGTGGTCATCCAGGGCTTCTCACAGGCCCTGAGGAGGCTCCACATGGAACTCTGGCTTCTCTCAGTGGGGCTGCGAGGACACCGGCCTGGTCAAGCATGTTGTTTGAACAGGGTCCTCGCCAGAAGAAAAAGGTCCCCAATTCTGATCTCTGCATTAGATGCTGCAAAGAACGTTAATTGTGAAAAACGGTCCTAAGTTCCATTTCTCAGTGTGATTGTAATTTGGATCGGTCACTAAATGAATGGTTGGAAGTCGAGGCCTGCCTATGTATCTCGTCTTGTTCAGCTTCTCCCCCATGAATGAATCTCCTTCCGAGTTCCCATCATCCACTGACTCCTCAGCCAATAGGCTCAACCTCGGGAAACAAACCATGTTTAAGAATTGCAGGTGTGAATGTGGCCACAGGGGAAGAGACCAAGTTCAGTGAGTTGGGTGGATCCTACCGAAGTCAGTTGTGTGGGGTGGGGGTTCAATCCCAGGGGGCCCTGATTTCCAGTCCTGCCTGGGGCACCAAGCCACCTAGGAGGCTCTGGGCCAGCCGCTCTCTTGGAGCCCTGGGAAAGAGGCAATGGCAACGGCTGCTGAGCAGCCTGGCCAAGATCTTTGGGCCGGCTTCCCCTGGGGGCTTCTGGACAACCCTCCTGCCCAGCTGGCCAAGGCTGAGGGGCCTCTCTGGGCCTGGCTTCCTCCTCACCAGTCAAGCGGCCTCCAATGGGCTGGATTTGGAGAGGGTTTGGCAGGGGACTGTGCTGTGAGGAGGGGACATGCAGGGGTCCTGCAGGGCCAGGGGGTCTGCAGTGGGTCTGCCCCCTCCACAGTGAAGGCAGGGAGGGAGGGGGCAGGGGGAGCCCCTCCCATCTGGTCTGTGCAGCTCAGGTGCTATCAAAAAGCCCACCTCTGAGGGAGGAGCCTTCCTTGGGATTGGCTGGGAGAGCGGCTCTGGCATCACCGATGGGGGACAGTTGGAGCTCCCAGGTGAGCCCTGGGCACCTCCAGGCCAGGTGGGGCTGGTGAGGTCCAGGGGGGAGGGGAGGTCAGCCTGAGGCTCTGCTGCCAATTTCCCTCAGGGCAGCCAGGGGCTTCTTCCTCCTCCTGCTCTGGGAAGTGGGGTGCCCCCTGAAGGGGGCTCCCTCTGCCCTTGCTGGGCAGGGTGGGGGGATCTGGCCCATGGAGGCCCAGGGCAGGGGGGGAGTGAATGGGTGAGGGTCCCCAGGTTGCATCTCTTGCCAGGATCTGAGTCTGGTGTGCCAGCTTTGCACCTGGCAGGTGGGGGCTGCTGTTCCCCCAGGGGTGAAGCCCACCAACTCCTGGTCCCGGCCAGAAGGAAGAACCAAGGTCAGAGGAGAGTCTCTTGGCCCTTTCAGAAGTCAGGAAATGGCTTTCTGGGCAGCAGGAGACCCCCAAATCAGGGAGGTCAGGCTGAACCCCCAGAGCTCTGCCCGCCCAAATGTCCAGCTCATTTCCCTCAGAACCCCGAAGGGGCTTCCAGGCCGTTTCTTTCCCAGGGAGGCAGAGGAGGAAGATGGACAGACGGAGGGAAAAGAGGCAGGAGGGGAATCGGGTGGAAGGAGGAGGAGGAGGCCGGGAGAAACTTCCCTGCAGCTCTGCCAGGACTTATCAGGGAATCCTCCTCTTCCCTCCCTCCTGTGATGGTTTTGCTCTTTCCTGGGCAGAGGTTCCTTGACCTACAATGTTTCATTTGGTGACCACAGTGGCACTGAAAAAGGTGACTTAGGGCCCCTTTCCACACTGGTGGCCCTGGCATCCTCCCTGGGGTCCCAGGATTTACATTTAGACAACTGTCTCATACTTATGATGGGCGCAGTGTCCCCGGGTGTTTGTCACGTGATCCCCTTTCACGACCATCGTGCGAGCAAAGTCGGTGGAGAAGCCAGATGTGCCTTAGAACCGTGTGGCTCACTTAACATCTGCAGTGATTCGCTTTGCAAACAGGGCCAGGAAGGTCATAAAGTGGCTCAAAACTCACTTAACAATCGTCTTTCTGGGCAACATGAGTGTTGGACTCCATGGCGGTCATAAGTGGAGGACTCCCTGCCTTGTCTGTCTCTCCTCCTTGGAGGTTTCAGGGCTGCCTTTTGAATCCACCTCAAGGGCTTCTCCAGATTGCCCTACGTTGGGCGCCCCACGTCTCTTCTTGCCAGGACCCCCAAGAAAGAGGTTGGGGGGGCGCCTGGAGGCCCCAGGTCTTCTTGTTGTGGGGATGCAAAGCTTATAATGGGCTCTGCAGCCCCTTCAGCCTCCCCACCTCCTAGGCTCTGAAGGTGCCCCTGGGGGTCCCTGTGTCCCAGGTGTCCAGTCATTGGGGGGTTTCACTCCCATGCAACCCTTGGCCCAGGAGGGAGAACTGGGGGTCTGAGACAGGAGGGGGGAGCGGAGGAGATGGGGAGCAGAGTGGGCAGGAAGCCCCATTGCCCAGGGCAGCCCCATGGCCCAGAGCAGGAGGAGCTTCCCTGCATGGAGGAAGGAGGAGGAGGATCCCTGCAGGCTGGGAGAGGAGATGTTCTATATTAACATACTCCAAAAGCTGAAATCTGATTGGTCCACCCGGACCACATCCTGATTGGTCTACTGAACGGCCATGATTGGCTTCCTAAGAATCAACCACGATTGGCCGAGCCGATTGCGGGAGATTCAAAGTCCTGTCATTGGCCAACAAGCTGCGAGCAATCCCTATATGAAGGGCTGCCGCTGCTCCAAGATTTTGTACAGATCTTAACATAAAATAAAGAGCTTGAAGTGCACTGGTCTCGTGTCTCTTTTGTACCTGATCTAACACTGGCGACGAGGGTGGGATCGTGAGACACCAAGACCAACAGAGCACGTGGTGAACAGACTCCGAAACCCTGACAAGATGGCCGGCAACACCTCACCACCCGCACCCTTTGACCAGGTTGCCGAGGACTGGGAATCATACATTGACCGATTCCTAATGTTCCTCGAGAGCAGCAATCTAAAGGATGCCAACGGACAGAAGAAGAGGGCTGTGTTCCTGATGCACTGCGGGCCCGCAGTATTCAAGATGGCCAAAGCCCTAACCAAACCCACAGACATGAAAGAGATGGACTGGACTGACCTCGACTGGCTGCTGCGGAGCCACTACGCCCTCGCCCTGCCCAACCTCATCCGACAGCATGAATTTTATCGGAGGGATCAGAAAGAGGGCAAGAGCATCAGTGACTTCATGGCCACACTCAGGGACCTCAGGGGCATGTGCGGTTTCACTGACATGGACGAGGCCCTGCGAGACCATGTGGTCCTCGGGCTCAGGGACCCCATCCTCCAGAGCTGGCTGATGGCAAGGGTGGACATCTCAGTCACCGAGGCCATCGCTGAAGTGATGGCAGCCGAAGCCACCAAGCAGTCCACGGCCTGGATGCAGCAGATGAATGCAGCAGACCGACCCACACCCATGGAGACGGCACCAACCCCAGAAACACGTCCTGAGGCCAGCCACAAGACCACCACCACACACCACGGAGACCTCGACTCCTTCTCAGACACTGAGGATGAGAGGAGGAGATCCACCAACTGCAGGTGGAACAAGACCGGCGGGATCAGCTAGGTCGTAAGTCAGGGTTCCAGTGCGCCGGGTGTGGAGGCGATCATCCCTGCTCAGAATGCCGATTCCTCGATGCCATCTGTCGGCACTGCAAAAAACGGGAGCACATCGCCAAGGTATGCCAGAACAAGAGGAACCACAGCCCCCGGTGATGAGATGGCAGCCCCCAATGATGAGATGGCACTTCCCCCAGGACCAGAGACTGACACGCCGAGAGCTGATGGAGCCGGGATGGGCAGAACAAGCGATTTAGCAAGGTCCGGCGAAAAGAAGAGACCCATCAGACGGTCATCATTGGGCACTCAACGACCCTCGACGCCCAGAAAATGCACGTGGAGGTAGGCATCGAAGACCAGCCATGCAAGATGGAGGTAGATTCCGGATCCTACCTCTCCATGGTCTCCTGGCATACAATCAAGTGCCTGATGCCTACAATCCACAGGAGCGAACTAGAAAACCAGAAGCTGACCCTGAAAGATTATCAGGGAAACCGCATCCCTGTGGTTGGGATTGGACATTTTAAAATAACTTTCAAGGGGCGCACAGAGGTACTTCCGTTCACCGTCGTGAACAAAGACCGCCCAAGCCTGCTGGTGCTGCAATGGTTCACACCATTGGGGATCAAGGTGATGGGCATCAACCACGTCACCAAGGCGGACTGGGAGGAAATGCTCATGAGGGACTTGTAGGAGGTCTTCAACGGCAACCTAGGCAAGTACTGGGGGTCCCCTATATCCTTCAGCCTAAACCCAAACATTGCCCCAATCCGCCTTAAGCCACGGCGAGTGCCATTTGTGCTCAAGCCCCAAATCGATGAGCACTTAGACAAGCTCATCGCGCAAGGGGTTTTGGAGCCTATAGACCATGCCCGGTGGGAAACCCCCATAGTCAAACCGATCAAACCGGATGGGTCCGTAAGGATCTGTGGTGCAATTTGGAGTCAGCATGGCACCAGGGGTATTCCAGAGCCTGATGGAAAGACTATTACTAGGAATAAAAGGGGTGGTACCCTATTTCTACAATGTACTGGTGTCAGCTACAAATAAAACCCAATTAGAAAGCCACCTAAGGGAGGTCTTGCAGAAATTCAAAGACACCGGGCTAAAAGTTAAAAAGGAAAAATGTCAACTTTGCACAGAGAAAGTTGAATTCCTGGGGTACCTCCTAGACAAAAACAGAATCCACCCCATGGGAAAAAAGCTCAAAGCCATCAAAGAAGCCCCTAGACCTAGGAATAAGACTGAACTGCAGGCTTTTCTTGGACTCATTAACTTTTATAATGTTTTTCCTGCCCCAGAAGGCGACCGTAGCGGAACCCTTACATAGGCTGCTGGACAAAACAGCCACCTGGGCCTAAGGGAAGTGGGAGGAAAATGCATTCAAACAAATAAAAAGACTGCTAACATCAGAAACAGTCCTCATCCAATACAGCGAGACCCTACCGTTAACCATGATCTGCGACGTGTCACCCTTTGGCGTCGGAGCCATCCTCAGCCACATACTGCCGGATGGAAGAGAAGCACCCATTGCTTTCTTCTCGAGGACACTATCCAAGCTGGAGAGGAACTACAGCCAGCTGGACAAGGAGGCCCTAGCAGTAATCACCGGCATGAAGCGGTTCTATGAATACCTATACGGTAGGACCTTTTCAATTATTACCGACCACAAGCCCCTGCTAGGGATACTGGCAGAGAACAAGGCCACCCAAAACATACTGTCACCAAGAATGACAAGGTGGTCCGAGTTCCTTGCCGCCTACACCTACCAACTGCCACACTGACCCAGGAAGAAGATCACACATGCAGACGCGTTGAGCCGCTCCCCACTGCCCGACCTGGAGGATGACCCGGCACCCACAACATCAGCACTGCACATAGAGACACTACCCAACCCACCCCTGACCATTTCAGACATTGCCCAAGAAACTAATAAAGACAAATGTCTGGTGTGGGTCGTGAACTGGGTGGAAAAAGGGTGGCCGGAAAACGATGGTGGCGAACAATTTAGAACTTTTCAAAACCGGCAAACTGAACTCTTTACACAGAAGGGTGGCATACTCTGGGGGGACAGGGTTGTGATCCCTGAAACTCTACAAAAGAGGGTGTTGTCCATGTTGCATGACGGGCACCCGGGCATAGTTATGATGAAAGCTCTGGCCAGGAGTTACTCCTGGTGGGCAGGAATGGACAAACAGATTGAGACTTGGATAGCCTCATGCAGGAAATGCCAGGAGACCAGACCAAGCCCTCCCTCCGCCCCAATCCTGGAATGGGAAACCCCCAGGGGACCATGGTCCAGGATCCATATAGACTTCGCTGGACCTACCAAGGGACACACATTCCTGATAACGGTCGATGCTTACTCCAACTGGCTCGAGGTAAGCACCATGAAATCCACCACCATGGAGGCCATTATCAAAAAGCTAAACAAACTATTCACCACCCATGGCCTACCAGACGTGCTAATGTCAGACAACAGGCCACAATTTACCACACTAGCATTCAAAAAATTCCTGGCAGAACGGTGCATACGGCATGCATTGGCAGCACCCTGTCATCTGGCGGCGAACGGGTGGGCGGAACGGATGGTCCGTTACACAAAAACACCATACAAAAAAATCAAAACCGGGGACATGCAGGATAAAATAAATAAAATGCTTTTAAGACATAACACCCAACACAATGACCAACAAGAGCCCAGCAGAACTACTCATGGGCAGAAAATTATAATCCCAGCTAGATAGACTGCACCCCACATTCAACCCTGAGAAACTCCCAGACTCATCAAGCAAACACCAAACATTTAACACAGGAGACACAGCCTACGCCAAAAATTTCACAGGGGACCCACTCTGGGTACCTGCAAAAATAACACAGGTAACAGGCTCCCGGTCATATCGGCTACAAACGGATGATGGACGAAGCTGGAAATGGCACATCGACCAATTAAGGTCAAGAATAGCCACCGACAATGCAAACAGCCCGCAAACACCACAAAAAGTTACTAATAAAGAAACTGGAGGGGGGGGAACCTCAAGCAATAAACAAACAGGAAAAGAAAATCCTAAAACACAAAACGAACACCCCCAAGCCAAAATAAACCAGCAATACTAACCTATAGACAACGAATCATTGGCAGAGGAACAACCCGGAGCTTCACCTGGAAGGAGCAGCCAAGCCAATTCAACCAGCTCGGAAAGACCAGGTGGGAACAGTGGAACTGGCAGCCCAACCAGCCCGGATAGACCAGGAGGGAGCTACTGCAGTAGGCCCGGCTCACCCTTCCAGGTGGTTCCATCAAGAGGGATGAGAGCGGCGAGGAGTCCGTCCAAACTGGTCGAAGACCAAACATCAACTGAACCGTGCAGGTCAAATAGGCAGGTACGAAGCCCCGCCTATTTGCGCAACTACGTGACCACGTTACGTAGGACTGAACCAAAAGGGGTATTCTATATTAACATACTCCAAAAGCTGAAATCTGATTGGTCCACACAGACCGCATCCTGATTTGGTCTACTGAATGGCCATGATTGGCTTCCTAAGAATCAACCACGATTGGCCGAGCTGATCGTGGGAGATTCAAAGTCCTGTCATTGGCCAACAAGTCGTGAGCAATCCCTATATGAAGGGCTGCCGAGGCTCCAAGATTTTGTACAGCTCTTAACATAAAATAAAGAGCTTGAAGTGCACTGGTCTTGTGTCTCTTTTGTACCCGATCTAACAGGAGAGGCTCCCACCCAGGCGGCCCAGGGGGAAAGGGGAGCTCCAGAGCCAGAGAGGGAGGCAAAACTGGCCGGACTTCTCCCCAGCCTCCTCCTCAGGTGGTTTCCTGGCTGTGTGGCTGGGAAGGCCGTCCCCTCGTGGTTGACCAGCTCTTCCTGAGGGATCCCCAGGTGGGATGAACCCTCCACCTTCCCAGGGAGGCCATTCCATGCCTGCAGGTCTCTGCAGGTCCTGGCTGGTCTTTTCCCCCTTCTTGGAAACCCCTGGAGAACTGGGCTCATGGCAGGCGATTCAAGGAGGAAAGAGCTCAGTCTTGGATTCAGGAAGTGCCACTCAGAAAGTGTCACCTTAGATATTCCCACCAGGTTGCTTTCTTGGGGTTGGTGGATGCTTTCTAGGTGACAAAGGTCTAATGGAGGAATGCCAGTCATCTTCATTGGCAAGTGTGGGATGAAGGGCAACAGGCACCAGCGGTTCTGATCAAGCTGGCTAACAAACTGCCCCCGAGGAGGTTTCCTCCACTGGAAATGAGCCCCCTCAACTCCTGAATTTGCCCACCCGGTTCTGCTGTGGACATTGGATTCCTCCCCACTTTTATGCAATGGTTTTGATGAGCGGAGGGAGGGAAGGAATCTTAGAATTTAAGAGGGATTTCTAATACCAGAGAAGACTGAAGGGGCCATTCAGGCCTTGGATTTTGGATGCGTCCATGAAGCTGCCTGGGTCAAAAGGGATTAAAATGAGGATTTATTTTAAATTGTCCACCTGGAAATAGACTGAAACGAATCTTGCAGGACTGATCTGTCCCCTTTTGAAAGAAACCTCTCAAGAGGGAAAGTGGCCATGAGAGCAGGAGGGCCAGAGTCTGAAATTATGCAGGGACAATCAAGGCCTAAATCTTAGGCCAAGCCAGGAATTCTCTACATTCAAGCTTCTTGGCTCAGGACAGGACATAATTCTGTGTTATTCCTTGTATTTTTCCATTCAGTGGACTGGTTTCCAAGGTGGCAGCTGGAAAACTCCTCGGGGAGCCAAGAGGGAGGAAGAAGGACTTGGCTCCAAGTTTCAGAGCTCCAGATTTGGACATTCATCTGTGGAAAGCAAATATGCTTTTCTTGCTGAAAGGAAATAAGGCTGTGATGTGGTGATGAAAGAAGGCGCAATCTGGCTAGTTCATGCCCAGGTTTCCTGCCCTCCTGAAAGGGCTCCCTGAAGATGGAAACCCTCCCTGGGCTCAGGGCCCCTTCCCAGAGAGCCAACCCTCCCCTGGGTCTCAGGCTGGGTCTCCTCTACACTTTTCTGGGGCACATTGGGCCATTTGGGGGGGAGTCAAGGGCCCACCCACCTGCCAAAATGGGGGAGGAAAGAGAGGGTGGTCCCAAGGCAGCAGCTGCATCAGACCGAAACAATCCCCAAAATTGGTCATCAGGAATTTGCAACCTGGGAATGAAAACCAACCTGATAGCAACCTGTCCGCCCATGAAGGTCCTGCAGTGAATATGGGAGACAACATTCCTTCCTCCCTGGACCTTCCCCTCGTCCACCCAGGGTCCCCACCCAAATCACCCCAGATAAAAAGACCCTGGTTGCAACTGGAGCCATGTGGGATCTCCTGCTTGGCCAGGATACGGAAGGTGCAATGGCTCAATGGGTGGCCTTTCTTTTTGCCCATCTTCAAGGAGGTTAATACCTCCAACCCTGCACCAGTGTGAGGCTGGGGGGGGTCTCCTCTCTTCTTCTCACCCCACCCCATTCCACTGTTTCCTGGCTGGGGGCTGGAGGGTCCACTCGCTCTGGCAAAAAACCCCAGGGGCCTCAGGCAACAGAGCGAGGTTCCCTGGAAGCAGCAACCCAGGAGAGGCAGCCGGTTGCCAGGATGGCGGCTGGCTTTGCCCCCTCCGATCTGATTCCCGGTGGTCCTGGGGGCCTTGGGAGGAGATCCTGGGGGTCCCTCTTGGAAGGAAGCCAGGGGGAAGGGGGAAAGGCTGGGGAGGGGCAGCCTTTCCTCCTTGGGGCTGTGAGAGAGGCCAGGGGTCCTGGCAAGGCTCTCTCCCCAGAGAAGGAGGACCAAGAATGTCAGCCTTTTCTCCATGTTTTTATGGGGGGGATTCAAGGATGAAGTTGCGGCCTCTCCTGTCCCTCCAGCCGCCCCCTGAGAAGCAGGCCAGAATCCCTTGATCCCCCATAGACCAGGGGAAGAGGCTGCCTTCAGAAGTGGGGGGGGGCTCTGTCCCTGGAGGTCTTTTCCACTTCTTTTCATGGAATGGTCTGGGATCTCCTGCTTGGGCAGGGGGTTGAACTAGATGACCCCCAAGGTCCCTTCCGGCTCCATTCTGATGGGATCTTAAGGGCAGGAGCCTCTTTGTCAAAAATGGCTCTGAGGACAACATGGAGTCCTCCACTTACAAACATCTGTTTGGTGACTGAAGTTACAACGGTATTGAGGAAAGTGACTTATGACAAGTCTTCACACTAATGACCATTCCAGCACCCCATGGTCACGTGACAAAAACTCATGGATTTATGACACTTGTAGTACCTTGGGGTCATTGGGGTCACTGGAAGACTTGCTTGATGACCGCATGATTTAACTAAACACCGCACTCATTTGCTTCACAACCGAGGCAAAAAAGTTGGTAAATTGAGACAGAACTTACTTAGCAGCAAAAATTGTGGTCATAAGTGGAGGATTGCCTTTATTGCCTTATAGTTCCTTGAAATTTATCTCCAGAGACGTTCAGGATCTCTTAGTCAGAATATTCACCTTTCTTTTGCCCACTTCTGCTCACTTCCAGGGAGCCTGGAGTAAAGTCCTTGGTAGGACGTATTTCTGGGGCTTCCGGTGCTGGAAGCACCCCCACAGGACTGAGGTGAACCCCCCAGGTGAAGCCTTCAAGGGTTGCACTACTGGGCTTCCCACCTTGGAGAGAAAGTGAGAGAGAGAGAGAGAGAGAGAGACCCTCTTTCCTCTGGTGGAGTTTGAGATGCCCCCAAACTCCTGCTTGCAACTATTCACATGGTGCAGCCACAATGAGCCCAATTTCATCAGGATGCAGCCTGACTCTCCCGTGGGGCTTCTCCTCTTTCTGTATCTTCTGGACTCCGGTCTCAACTCGCTCAAGCATTGGGGAAAAGAACCGGCTTTAATCAGAGGATGGAGAGAGGATGGTGGATCTCATGGAGAAGCTTCTTTCACAGGGCAGGAGCAGCTATGGGAAAGGGGCGCTAACTAGGTCTTATTGGATGAGAACTTCTAAGCAAGAGGACCTGGAGACCTCTGCCTTGTCAGGCTTGGTGGGATGGCCAATGGCTCTCATGGAGATTGTCAAACAACATAGTTGGAGCTTGGCTCCCACACAAGCCATCTTACCACTTTTCCTATTCATTCTCTCATAGATACACTTTTAGCTGCTGTCAATATGACTAAGGTATCAAATTCATTGGCAGTGGCTGAACAACAAATTCCTCTGAATTATTTTCAGAGTTCCCTTTAGCAAGATTTATTGAGATGGAGAGAGTGACAAGGATAAAAATCGTTCAAAGATTTCCCATTGAAAAATGTAGGCATGATTTTTTTGATTCCTGCACACTATCTAAGTTGAAATAATTAGTGTCTACTTTGAAATAAAATGAAATTTTACAATTCTTTAAATGTCACAGTGTTATGTCTTATGTTTTTACATTTGTTCTGGCTGTAAGCTGCTCCTTCGTGTTCAGGTCAGGCCTCAGAAGGATAATGTAGCACTTGGGGATGAAGATGCAGCCCAGCAGACCAGCACTGGATGCCAGGATGGAGAAGGCCTGCACAGCCACCATATGTTTCCCTTTGGTGCTCAGGTAGGTGGGCACAAAAGTCACCCAGACACTGCAGAAGACCAGCATGCTGAAGGTGATCAGTTTGGCTTCGTTGAAGGCCCCGGGCAGAATCCTTGCCAGGAAAGCCACCGTGAAGCAGATGGCAGCCAGAAAGCCCATGTAGCTGAGGGTGACATAGAACATGACAACGGCCCCTTCGTTGCATTGCAGGATGATCTCTCCAGGCTGGGAGTGGAGGTCAGAGTCAGGGAAGGGAGGAGAAACTCCCAGCCAGATGGAGCAGTTGAGCACTTGGACAGAAGAAGAAAAAAGGATGATGGAGTTGGCCAAGCTCTTTCCCAACCATCTCTTTGCTCGGTTTCCTGGTTTTGTGGCCAGGAAGGCAAGGACCACCATAATGGTTTTGGCCAAGAGAGAAGAAACAGCAACTGAGAAGATGATGCTGAAGACTGTTTGTCGGAGAAGGCAGGTGGCTTTCCTTGGTTGACCAATGAAGAGAGAAGAAGATAAGAAGCAAAGCAGGAGGGAGACCAGGAGGATGTAGGAGAGGTCCCGGTTGTTGGCTTTGACAAGGGGAGTTTCTCGGTATTTAATGAAGATAATTAAAACAAGGCCTGTGGTTAGGAAGAAGAGTAGGGCAAAAGAAGCCAGGATGATTCCCAGAAGTTCTTCATAAGACAGGAAGGTTATAACTTTGGGGATACATTGGACTCTTTCGTTATTGGGGTATTTATCATCTGGACATTTGGTGCATTTTTCTGTATCTGAGAAAAAAAAAACCACATTTCTTTGTCCTTTGCATTTCAAGATACATTGTAAGTTCTTTGGGAACAAGTGATTATCAGGAGCATTTCCAGGATGGATTTCTTCATATTTCCAGTGATAGAAAATAAGTGTATCACTTTTTAAAAAATATGGCTACGGTATATTTTTGATAGGTTATGAAAATGAGGGAAGGTTTGGACTTGAAATATTTCCTTTGTAATGTTCAGAATATTGATAGGAACCTCCATTAGTAAGGGTAAATAATGAATCAATTAATCTTTCTAGAGAAACTTACTTGCCCGGTGGCAATTCTTGTCATACTTGCCTCAGAGGAGGCTGACGGATCAAGGGATTGCTCCAAACAATTTGGAATGGCCTTTGGAGCAGTGGTGATACGGATGCAGCCAGAAACAGGCATAACTGTCCATGCCACCACATTGTGCATCTCGTATATCAGAAATACCTTTTCAGTGTTCCTCAAAGGGAACGCATGTAGACTGCATTGCAATCCTCCTTTCAGGAGGTGAACCTAAAACAATTCCTTGTGTTTCAAGGAACTCAGGTGTTCCTAGAGAAGTAAATGTGGAAGAAAGGATACATCCAATCTAAAAAGAAGAAATATTTTCTCTGGCAGTAGTAAAGCTTGTCAAATCTGCCACAGCCACCTCTCTCTATCCAGCCCTTCCTTCACAGTCTTTTTGCTCTTCTGTTTAGATAAGAAATGGGGCATTTTGGAAATAAACCAGAAATCAGTTCAGCTTCAAAGTGTTTTTTAATTCATACTTTCATGACAATGCTCTGGATTGATCCAGTTTCATCAGGCCTTCCTTTCCTCTGGTGTCACCCACCTTTCTTAGTGGAGAAGGTCCCCTCCGGACAAGGAATGCAGTCGTAGCAGCAAACTGGCTCTCCTTCTCGAGCCCTCTTGACAAATCCAGGATGACAACTTTCTACACATTCAGATTGAGGAAGGGACTGAGCAGAAAAGAAATAAGATTGCAAAGGAAATATGTGGAAAATGGAGGTAAAAATGGATATTAGACAAAATATTAGATATAAGCCTCTGGTCTTCACTTAAATAAGCAAAATCTCTCACTATTTCCAAATGGTTGGAGATATAACTTCTGGAAGATTCTTCCGTTAGTTCCTCTCTTTTGCTTTTGGCATCTCACATTGCCAAAAAAAAAAAGGACTTTATTAAATAGAAAAGTCTGGAGAGATGGAACCAGTGGTGGGATTGTACTGGTTCTGTCCAGTTCTATAGAACCAGTTGTTATGATTCTGCGCAGTTCGGAGAACCAGCAAATTGCACCACTGACTGGCCCTGCCCCTCTTCGCCCACCCCTCCCCTCCGCTCCCAGTCAGTCCTTATCGTGCATGCGCAGCATTGCCTGCAGCCTGCTTTTGCCCACTCGCCAGTCCAGCCATTGCTGCATGCCTTCTGCTGTGACCCTGCCTGATTTCCCTGGGTGAGTGAGGCTCTGCAAGCTCTTGGGCCCAGTCACCTACCTGCCACTGCTGGTCACCTTTACCCCCTCCCCCAACTTGCCTTTGGCTGCCACCACCCACCGCCCTCACCCTCAGCAGGTAAGGCCCAGTAGCTGCGGTGAATCCAGGCAGGGGCGAGATGCAGACTGGTGGGGACCCGAGCTACATTTCGCTGTACTACAAGACATGTGGAGAGGCTCCTGTTCTCCTACTGTTGGGAGAGCAAGGGAGTCTTTCCCAGCACAGCTCCGGGTGGCAGAGATAAACTGGATTCAAGCGGGGTGCTTCTTTGCTGCCCAGATCCACCTGTTTCCCTATTGGAGGGGAAGTTGCAAACTTTTTGCTGTGCCGGGAAAGATTCTCTTGCTTTCCCAGCAGCAGGAGAACATGAGCCTCTCCACATGTCCTCCGGTACAGTGAAATTTAGCTGGGATTCACCGCAGGTGCTGGGCCTTACTTGCTGGGGATTAGGGGTCCAGGTGGCAGCAGCAAAAGGCAAGTGGGGTGGGGTGTAAAGGTGACCGGCAGCCCAGTTGTACCCATGTGGGCAACAGGTGTCATCATTTCAAAGTTGAGGGAGAATTTGGAGAAAGAGATGGAGAGTCCTGCAGTGGCTGGCACAGGAGTGCCGTTGAGAAGCGGGGAAGTGGCCTTCTGGTGGTCCAACCTGGGGTTCAGGCTGGAGGCGAGCCACGGGAAGTCAGAGCACTGAGGGAAAGGGGAACTGCCAGGGGGAGCTACCCTCTCTATGCCAAAGTGAGACTATTTGGGGTAGTCCTAGGAATTGGGTGAGTCGAGGCGCAGCTCCTTGCCTTCTTAGCTCAGGGAATGGCCTTTTTCTGCAGGAGGAGGATTGCGGATGGGGAAGGTCTACCTGAATGACTCCTCCGTCATCTTCACCAGATCACAGCTAAAGGCTCTGCTGTCACATGTCAGCCCAGACCTCACGCTGCGGCTCCGTCAAGGCAACACCAAAGTAGTGGGCGATCAGGTGAACCTGTGGTGCAATGCTCACTCGGATCGCGACCGCTCCAGGTCATCCGACCTCAAAGCCCTTTAGGAGACGCCGTTTCCAGGTTTCTACTCACCTGTTCTTGGTCGCCTCCTCTTCACCTTGCTGAAGCTGCTTGCTCTGCCCCTCTCTCGCCTGGCCTAAAAAGGTGATGGTGACAGTGGGGGATAGTGAAGCGGCCTGGTCCCTGTCTTCCTGATTCTCTCTCCCACTCTGTATGTGTGTGTCTCCCTGAAAGCCATGGCATGGCCAAGCCAGCAAGCTCTCCTTGGCGCTCTTCGATATTTCCTTCATTTCTTCTTTTTGGAATGCAGACTGGCTGAACAATGATCCCCAGGCCGTGGTGGAAGCATCCCTTCAGGTGACCCTTCTCCTCCTCCTCCTCCTCCTCCTCCTCCTCCTCCTCCTCCTCCTCCTCCTCCTCCTCCTCCTCCTCCTCCTCCTCCTCCTCCTCCTCCTCCTCTCATAACCGGCTGTTGTGGCAGGGCTGGGAGGATGCATGCGCACGGGCAGATGCTCCTCAAGCAAATGCCAAAGCATAGCTAAACCAAGTACGGGGCGGGTGGATGCTCACTTGATGAGCGAGCATCTCCCCACACAACTGCACCCTCCTGATCCATCCACAGCTGCTGGGTGCGAGAGGAGGAGGAAGAGGAGGAGGAGGGTCACCCGAATGGACGCTTCCACAGCAGTCTGGCAATCGTTGTTCAGCCAGTCTGGAATCAGAAAAGAAGAAATGAAAGAAGTAGCGAAGAGCGCCAAGGAGAGCTTGCTGGCTTGGCCATGCCTCAGCTTTCAGGGAGACACACACACACACACATTCACAGATACACACACAGAGAGAGTGGGGGAGAGAGAGGGGAAGAAAGGGACCCGGCCATTTCGCTATCCCTCACCATCACCCTTACCTTCTCACACTGCTCCATTTTGTGAACCACCTATGGATTAGTATCTCCTTCAAACTGGTGAGAATCCCACAAGGGCTGGGGAATGTGTCACTAAGAGATTCAGGTTTGTTTGCTCCTTATGCCCAAACTAGCAAAGAAAAAAGGGAATTCTGTTGAGCAGGGCCTTGAATTCACATGAATTTGAATCATGATTGGGTGGAGGTCCTTTTGGTCCCATTGGGAGAGAAGCTTCATCCTACTTGGGGAAAAGTGTCCCCTAAAAGGGCCGGTTCATAGTTGGGGAGGTTCTGAAAGAGACCCGACCTGGTCAGACTTATCCATACCTCTCTTTTATGCAAACACACACACACACACATACAAACACAGAGTGGGGGGGGGGATTTAGAGAAAGATATATATATATATACAGAGAGGGGGAAAGAGAGAAAAAGAGAGGGAAAGAGTGAAATAGAGGGAATGAGAGAAGAGGAAGAGAGAGAGAAGAGAGAAAGAGAAAGAAAAGAGAGAAAGGAAGCAAAAGGAAGAAAAGGAATACACAAAGAAAGGCAGAGATGGAAGGACGGGACAAAGAAAGAAAAAGAAAGAAAGAGATGGAGGGAGGAAGGAGAAAGTGAATGAGATATATGAATGGATAGATAAATACATTGAAGGAGGGAGAGAGAGAGAGAAAAAGGAGAGGAAAGAAGGACACAAACCCTGGCTTCAGAAGACTCTTTGAAACAACACAAAAATCTAGGGCTGACCTTCAAGGGGTCTCAGAGGTCATCTAGTCCAACCCCCTGCTCCAGCAGGAGATCCTTACAGAATCAAAGAATAGCAGCGTTAGAAATGTGTGTGTGTGTCTTTGTGTTTATGGTTGTCAAAACTCCAAAAACAGGTCAAGCAGCTCTGGGGAGATCAGTCATAAATTAGAACACTTGATAAGCAACTGACCATTAAGCAAGGACCAATTGTATTTAGTTTGCCAGTCACATGGCCACCTGGCCATGCCCATCTGGTCATGTGACCATCAAGCCACACCCACAAATTAAGCCACACCCACAAAACCGGTTGTTACAAAATTTGAATCCCACCCCTGGATGGAACCGAGAAAAGATTTCAGCATTAAGTGATAACCAGCCGGTTCCTTCTCATGACCCCATTAACACGCATTTCTCCCCTCTTCTCACACCCTTAATTTTAAGGTGTGATATCAGAACAATCTTGATAATTTCAGGTGAACTGAAAGCCTTGGAGCTGCTTCCTAGGAGCAGAAGGCCCATTGCTCCATCCCAGGGAGGGTGAAAGGGAGGCATGGAGAGCTCTGGCCAGGTCTGGCCTCCTTAAGAGCCTCCCAGATTATGGAGCTGCACCTTCAGGGGACACTTTTCCACAAGCAGGACGAGAAGAAACTTCTTTCCACCAATGGGGCCAAAAGGACCTCCGTCCACTCAGGATTCAATCCCATCCGATACAGTCCAAGCCTGGATTCAGGCCCTGGTCAGCAGAATTGCCGCCTTCGTTGCTCTTCTGGGCACAAGGAGCAAACAACCAGACGCATTCCCCAGCCCTTGTGGGATTCTCACCCATTCAATGGAGACCCTTAATTGTATGTGGTCCACAAAATGGAACAATACCGATGCCTCCCAAGCAGCCTAAGGGAAAAAAATCCGGTTTCTACTGCCCAGATTCAATTCTCGGTGAAGGTCAACCACCTTTGGGGAATAGCATCAGCCCTCTTGAAATGGGACCTCAGGCTTTGGAAAATTGAGAGAAGACACCAAACTTTCTCCTACCTTGTTGAGCAACTTTAGCCGTGAAAGGAAATATTTGTTGATATAAAGTCTCTGTCTTAGAAAATACGCCACAGTCTCTCTCCTGGGATTATCCCTGGGAAGAACCAAGAAGCCCCAAATGGCCAGATCTGCTGCTACCTCTCCATTTGGGTCTATGTAGAGTTGAAGGTCTGAAATATTGACAAACTCATTCTTCTCCAGGAAAGGATGGAACTAGAATGGGAACACACAGTAATTTTAAAAGCAGAAAACTTTGTTTCTTATCCCAGATGCTTTTTCACATTTGAATCTTTCTTCTTTTTTTTTTGAAAAGAATTTAATTGATTTTCCACAAACAAACAAGACAAACAAAACATTAAAACATCAACTCTCATATGTACATCCAGCGTGTCAGTTGGTTCATCAGTTTTGTGCATTCATTTTGTAGTCTCTTACAATTTTGTTACATAACAACTCATATTGTCAATCCAAACTTACATATCCTAATATCGCTATTAAAAAATCATTTGACTATACTTTTAATCATTCATGCTTTATGAGATAACAATACTTTAAGCAGTTTATTCTATAACAAATCATATAATCATACCAAATCAATCCTAAAAACACTTTATGAATATAATGTCAAATAACAAAGACAAAAGAAAAAATAAAGATATTCCTTGCTCTCTAACATTCTAAATATTCTATTATCGTATTTTATCATCTAGCCATTGATAAAAAAGATCCCAAATTTCATAAAATTGTTTATGCACTTGCTCGCTAATTTAAAATGTCAATCTACTCATCTCAGCACATTCCATTATTTTCTTCATAATTTCTTCCTGCAATGGTATTTTCTCATTCTTCCAGTTTTTAGCAAATACAATCCTAGCCGCTGTTAATACATTCACAATCAAATATTTCAAATCTTTACTGTATGTATCTATTTGTTATGTATGTAAATAGTTTAAATAAAAGCAAGCTTGGAGTAAAGTGCAGGGTTCTGGCCCTGCACTTCTGATTGGTTGTTAAGCAGCTGGATCAGATTGGTTGGGTCCAGAGAATCCGATTGGCCCTTAACGAAGGACTCTTATTGGTTCTGGAGCTAGCATCTTACAGCTCCCTTTTGGTTATTTCACATTAAGGTTGCCTATATAAGGCAGAGTTGTTGCTATTAAAGTTTTAAGTCACAATGTAATAAAGAGCTGAAAGTTCACCAACTAAGACTGTCTCCATTCATTTGACTCATGCCTGAAACCACATCACTGGTGACGAGGATGGGATTTGGAGACATCTGATCTTAAGGAACCGGGAAGGAAAACAGAGCACGTGTCAAGACGACGCCACCAACAGAAACCATGTCCAGCGGCATCGTACCACCCGCTCCGTTCAATCCAAACCAAGAGGATTGGGAATCCTATTGGATCGTTTCCAAATGTTCCTAGAAACTAACAGCCTGAAGGACGCCACACCAGCCAAGAAGCGGGCGCTTTTCCTGATGTATTGCGGCCCGGCTGTCTTTAAAATGGCAAAGGCACTTGCTAAACCTCAAGAAGTGAAAGCAATGAGCTGGGACGACCTCGAGCCTCTCCTGAGAGACCATTACGCTCCAACCGTACCTATACTTGTGAGATGCCACGAGTTCTATCTAAGAAGCCAGAGAAAAGGAGAGAGTGTGGCTGACTTCGTGGCAGACCTCCAACACTTGGGAGGCCTCTGCGGGTTCGCAGATTTGGATGAAGCATTGAGAGACCGTTTAATTCTGGGATTAGATGCGCTGGGCGTGCAAAGCAAGCTCATGGCTAAAGGCAACATCGGCCTTGCTGACGCCATCGCCGAAGCCACTGCTGCTGAGGCGACCAAAAGATCCGCAGCGCAACTACGGTGAAGCCGAAACCTGTCGACCACTCCGACAGCCGAGGTTTTATCCAAGACGGAAGAGCAGCTGGTCACGACGCACCACGAGGACCTCTCTTTGTCGTCAGACAGCGACGAAGAAGGGGTCCATTGACTGCGGTCCGACAGGGACCCTCGCTCTAAACCGTCACTCCCTTGCGCTGGTTGCGGGGCAAACCACCCCAGGGCAGACTGCAAATTCCGTGATGCACTCTGTCATGAGTGTGGAAAACGAGGCCACATCAGTAGAGTTTGTCGCAGTTTACCGGGACTAAGTCAGGCCTCAAGGGGAACCAACTTTCGCCAATCGGCAGGAAACCATCCTGCAAGGCGAGATCCAGCAAGCCAATCCTACAGATATCGTGCATTGCAGAAAGAACAGGCTCACCATACTATCACTATAGGTCACGCCTCAGCCATGGACGCTAAGAAGATTCAAATTACAGTAGCCATAGAGAACCAACCGTGCAACATGGAGGTCGATTCCGGATCGTCCCTCTCAATGGTGTCATGGAAGACGTTAAAACAACTCATTCCTACCATCCAACGCCAAGACCTTCAAATACAATACCTCATCCTTAAAGACTACCAAGGGAATCGGATCCCTGTGGTTGGGTCTTGTCAAGTCCGCGTCTCGTTTAAAAAGCATATGGCATACTTACCTCTAACGATCATCGATAGGGACAGGCCTAGTTTATTGGGCCTCCAATGGTTTGCGCCACTCAGCATCGAAGTAGCCGGCGTGAACCGAGTCGGTGATTGCGAGTGGGAGGAGGACCTTATTTCTGAATTCAGCGATGTCTTCGCAGATCATCTGGGAGAGTATAAGGGGACCCCAATTTCGTTTAGTCTCGACCCTAAGGTCGCTCCGATCCGTTTAAAGCCCCGTCGAGTTCCGTTCGCCCTTAAGGCCAAGATAGATGAACAACTTGACAAACTAATTAAACAAGGGGTACTGCAACCCATTGATCATTCTCCATGGGAAACTCCTATTGTAACCCCCATTAAACCAGATGGGTCAATTCGAATCTGTGGGGACTACTGGGCCACCCTAAACCACGCCCTCCAGCAGAACGCGTACCCAGTGCCGGTGGTGCAGCACCTCCTTCACTCCCTGGGAGGGGGAAAGGTTTTTGCTAAGTTAGATTTAGCTCAAG
Source organism: Hydrophis major (assembly GCA_033807585.1). Lineage (NCBI taxonomy): Eukaryota > Metazoa > Chordata > Lepidosauria > Squamata > Elapidae > Hydrophis > Hydrophis major. The sequence continues at coordinate 9,742 of JAUCBL010000068.1, read as the reverse complement.
CCTATCAACAATTACCCGTGGATGATAAAACAGCCCAAGCTCAAACGATAGTAATGCACAGAGGTGCTTTTAAATGTACCCGATTACAATTCGGGTTGAGTGTAGCCCCGGGAATATTCCAAAGTTTAATGGAACGACTGTTGCAAGGAATCAAGGGCGTAGTCCCGTATTTTGATGACGTGTTAATTGCAGCTCCTAGTAAAAAAATTCTGCAGAATCGTTTAAGATGTGTCCTTAAAAAATTTCAAGAAGCGGGACTGAAAGTCAAAAAGGAAAAATGTCATCTGTATACCGACAGTGTTGAATTTTTAGGTTATCGCATTGATAGTCAGGGTATTCACCCTACTGAGAGTAAATTGAGGGCAATTAAAAATGCTCCCAGACCCCGTAACAAGACAGATCTCCAGGCATTTTTAGGCCTTATAAATTTCTATAATGTGTTTTTACCACATTAGGCAACTGTAGCAGAACCGTTACACCAGTTATTAGATAAGAAAGCTTTGTGGGTTTGGGGTTACCGAGAGGAAAAAGCGTTTCAAAATGTAAAAGATTTACTTACATCTGATTCTGTACTTATGCAATACAATGAAACATTACCGTTGGTTATAACTTGTGATGCCTCACCGTTTGGGGTGGGCGCTATTTTGAACCATGTGCTGCCTAATGGGAACGAGGCTCCCGTTGCATACTTTTCGAAGACTCTTTCCCAGGCAGAATGAAACTATGGACAAATAGATAAGGAAGCTCTTGCAATTGTGTCAGCCATAAAAAAATTCCATGAGTATGTATATGGAAGGACATTTACCATTGTAACTGACCACAAACCTTTACTGGGAATAATCGCTGGGGACAAACCAACCCCCTATATATTGTCCCCAAGAATGACTCGATGGTCAGAGTTCCTAGCTGCTTATAATTATCAATTGTTACATTGCCCGGGAAAAGCCATTCCCCATGCCGACGCGCTCAGCAGAGCACCGCTATCAGAGACTCTCGACGATCCGGCACCAACAGTATCGGCGTTACAAATCGAAACGCTCCACTCGCCTCCTATGACTGCTCGAGATATCGCGAGAGAGACCAGACGAGATCACACCCTAGCTCGAGTCCTAGGCTGGGTAGAACGTGGATGGCCATTGGACCAGGTTCCAGATGACTTCATTTAAAACAAGACAGACTGAACTTTTTTCGCAAAAAGGCTGTGTCATCTGGGGCGATAGAGTCGTTGTTCCAGAACGACTCCGAAAGACGCTGTTACAAATTTTGCACGAAGGACATCCCGGGATCGTGTGGATGAAAGCACTCGCACGAAGCTACGCTTGGTGGCCAGGCATGGACCGACACATCGAGCAATGGGTCAAGGCCTGCACTAAGTGCCAACAAACTAGCAACGCACCGCCGAAAGCTGCACCGACCGAATGGGAGATGTCACGTGGACCCTGGTCCAGAATCCACCTGGATTTCGCAGGGTCGATCAAAGGACATACATTACTGTTGACTGTCGATGCATACTCTAATTGGTTGGAAATTCATTGAATGACCAATACAACCTCCGAAGCAGTCATTAAAGTTCTTAATAGACTCTTTGCAACTCATGGATTGCCGGACGTCGTGGTGTCCGACAACGGACCACAGTTTACAGCACTCATGTTTGAACAGTACCTTGCTGATAATGGCATCCGCCATGCGCTCACCTCGCCTGCGCATCCTGCTACTAACGGCCAAGCGGAACGCATGGTCCAATTTGTAAAAAAGACTTTGCAAAAAGTGGACTATGATAATATTGACGAAAAAATAAACCGCATTCTAATTCTACAACACATCACTCCGCACAGCGTAACCAGCAGAACCCCCGCAGAACTTCTCATGGGGCGAAAACTCCGTTCCCGCCTCGACCGACTGCACCCTGATTACGAGCCAGAAAAGCCCGCAGGATCCAGCGGACGCTACCGTACCTTCAAGGTAGGCGACCCCGTTTATGCAAGAAATTTATCGGGTGACCCGGTTTGGATTGAAGCAATGATAATACGCGAGACGGGGCCCAAATCCTATATTGTAAAATGTATTGATGAAAGACTGTGGAAACGACATATTGACCAATTACGGTCACGACTCACATCGGCCAGCCAACAACTCCCCTATGACCAAACTGAGGGGGGGGGAGGAATGGAAGAAGACGACAGTCCAGGGAACCTGTCCCAAGAGAGTGATGAATCGAGCGAAACCCAGGAAATGGAGCAGGAGGAAGAATCGTACACTCCAAGGGAAATCACACCAGAACGAGAAGCTGAGCCAGTACCAAATAATATTCTACCTCAACGGGACTGCACGCAGCCAGTCCAAAGAAAATCCAATAGACCCAAAAGACAACCGTCCTATTTGAAGGACTACATAACCACACCATAATTGAGGAGCCAGGGGGAAGGGGTGTTATGTATGTAAATAGTTTAAATAAAAGCAAGCTTGGAGTAAAGTGCAGGGTTCTGGCCCTGCACTTCTGATTGGTTGTTAAGCAGCTGGATCGGATTGATTGGGTCCAGAGAATCCGATTGGCCCTTAACGAAGGACTCTAATTGGTTCTGGAGCTAGCCTCTTACAGCTCCCTATTGGTTATTTCACATTAAGGTTGCCTATATAAGGCAGAGTTGTTGCAATTAAAGTTTTAAGTCACAATGTAATAAAGAGCTGAAAGTTCACCAACTAAGACTGTCTCCATTCATTTGACCCATGCCTGAAACCACATCACTATTAAAATTCCCAATAGAAAGAACTCTGGTTTCAAATCTATACGTTTCTTTGTCATTTTTTCCAACCATATGCAAATTTTAGTCCAATTTTTTTAGCGTCCTCACAGGTCCACCACATATTGTAATATGAGCCAGGTATCTGATGACATTTCCAGCATTTTTCAGATTTGTTCTTAAACATTCTTGCTATTCTTGTCAGGGGAAAGTGCCACCTGTAAAACATCTTATACAAGTTTTCTTTATATGCTGTTGACATTGTCATTTTATAATTTTGAGACCACAATTTCTGCCATTTCTCTAAATCAATCCCATATCTAAAATTCTTCCCCCAAACAATCATAGTTTCTTTAACTTGTTCTTCCTCTAATTTAATTCCCAGTAAATAACCATATAATTTTTTAATCATCTTCTCATCAGTACCCATCAAGATCTTATCTAAATCAGCCTGTTTATCATAGAATCCCTCCGTTTTAGAATCTTCATCATACCTTGAATGTATTTGTGCATATGAAAACCAATTCATCTTTATACCTTGCTCCTCTAAGTTTTGAATCGATTTAAGTTCACCCTTTTCATCCCATAGTTCCCCATATCTAACTGTTTGTTCCTTCTTATAAATTATAGGATAGGAAAATGCTTCAATAATCGATAACCAAACTGGAATTTTCAAATAACATTGTCTTTTTATCTTCTCCCAGTTTAACCACAAAGACTCCCGTATATAATATCTTCTAAAATAACCCTGTGTTTTAGTTCCCTTATACCATAAAAAAGCATGCCAGCCCAACAGCAAATCATGGCCTTCTAGTGTCAACAATCTAGTCTTTCTTAATGTTATCCATTCCTTGACCCACATGAAACTTGCAGCTTGATCGTACAATTCCCAATTGGGCAGGCCAAAACCTCCTCTAATTCTAGCGTCTTGCAAAAGCTTTAGCTTTATTCTCGCTTTTTTACCTTGCCATATAAACTTCAACATAATTTTATTTTAATCTTCAAAATAGTCTTTTCCAAGCCTAATTGGTATTGTTTGAAACAGAAATAGAATTCTGGGTAAAATATTCATCTTAATTGTTGAAATTCTCCCTATTAATGACAATTGCAAGTTTTCCCATTTCTTCAACTCTGTAGCTATCTGTTGTTTAAGTTTAATATAATTATTCTCTTTTAATGTGCTACATCTTGCTGTCAAATATATCCCCAGATACTTAACCTTATTCGTAACTTGGATTTTCAACAGGTCTGCCAGTTCTTCTCTTTGTCTCAGTAGCATGTTCTTTGTCAAAACCTTTGTTTTATCTTTATTTATTTTCAAACCAGCCACCTCACCATATGTCTCTATCTTTTCCAATAACTTTGGAGCTGTTTCTAGCGGATCTTCCAAAATAAAAGCTAAGTCATCAGCAAAAGCTTGTAGTTTGAATTCTTTCTTTTTAATTTTCATTCTTTTTATGATTTTATCATCCCTAATATTTCTATTCAACACTTCCAAAGTCAATACAAATAGCAAAGGAGATAGGGGACATCCTTGTCTTGTGCCTTTTCTTATATTAATAAAGTCTGTAAGTTCTCCCTCCATCATTACCTTTCCTATCTGTTTATTGTATATGGCTTCTATTGCTTGAATACATTTTCTGGCAAAACCCATCTGTTCCAATAGTAATAACATAAATCTCCAGTTCACGTTATCAAATGCCTTTTGAGCATCTAGGAATATCAAAGCCATTTGCTTTTCAGGATGAGCCTCATAGTATTCCAAAGTATCCAAGATTACTCTCATATTGTCTCTGATTTGTCTCTTTGGCAGAAATCCATTTTGATCTGGGTGGATAAAATTATTTAAATATTTTTTAAGTCTTTCTGCTAAAATTGAAGCAAAGATTTTATAGTCTGCATTCAATAAGGAAATAGGTCTATAGTTCTTAATTTGCAGTGGGTCAGCCTCTTCTTTTGGAATAAGTGTAATATAAGCCTCTGACCATGTTTTGGCTATCATCTTCTTTGACATAGCTTCATTCATAACTTCTAACAATGGGATGCTCAATGATTCTTGAAATGTTTTATAGAATTCTGCTGGAAGCCCATCTGGACCTGGTGCTTTCTCGTTATTTTGTTTCTTAAGTGCTTCATTTAATTCCATCATTGTTATATTGCTTTCTAGCATTTCTTCAGTCTCTTTAGGTATCTTCGGTAAGTTAGCATTCTGTAGATACTGTTTGACTTTTTCCTCATCAATATTTTCTTGTTTATAAAGTTGCCCATAGAAATTTCGAATAATTTCCTTTTTCTCCTTATTACCATAACAAACTTGGCCTTGATCATCTATTAGTTTCAATATTTTTCTTGATTCCTTCTCCTTTCTCAATTTATATGCTAGCCATCTACCTGGTTTATTTGCATCTTCAAAATAATTCTGTTTAGCATTTCTAATTTTCTGTGCCAATTCTTCTTTCTCTATTAATTCCATTTTATGTTTAATTATATCCAGCTTCAATTTAATATCTTTTTTCTGTGGCATTTTCTGTAATTCTTTTTCAAGTCTTTTATACTCATCTTCCAAGGCTTTAGAAGCTTACCTTTTCCTAATATTCTTTTTTCTTGTATAATCTATTATCAAACCTCTAGCATATGCCTTAATTGTATCCCAAACATTCTGCATTGAAGTATCTTCTTTTTTATTTTCTCTAAAGAAAAAAGCCAGTTCTTTCTCTATCCATTGTGTAAAATCTTTTTCCTTTAAGATAGTATTATTTAATGTCCATCTCGAGCTTTTTTTTTTGTCCCTTCCATTTAATTGTCATTGGGCTATGATCTGCCCAAGTACTTGTTTCAATATTTGTTTCTTGAATATTAGATATTAATTCTGTTGAGATCCAAATCATATCTAATCTGGACCATGATAAATGTCTATTTGAATAGAAAGTATATTGTTTAGCTTTAACATTTCTTTCTCTCCAAATGTCTTTTAAAGTTAATTTGTCTGTCATTTTAAAAAAGGATTTAGGGAGAGTCTTTCTATTTTGCTTTGTTGTTGTTGCTATATAGTCCAGTTTATTGTCTACAATTCCATTAAAGTCTCCCATCATAATTATATTGACATAGTCCAGTCCAATTATTTTCATGTGTAATTTTTTATAAAACTCTTCTTGTTTATCATTCGGAGCATAAATTGCAATCAAGAATATTTTTATATTATTGTCCATTATTTCCACCATTAACACTCTTCCGTCTTCATCCGTATAGATCAATTTTGCTGGGATAGCCTCTTTAATGTATAGAACCACTCCTCTTTTCTTACATTGAGTCAAATAAGTAAATATTTTCCCTAATTTTGGCTGTACTAACAATTGTTCATGTTGTTTTTTAATATGAACTTCTTGTAGACAAATTATATCAAATTTTAATTTCTCTAATTTATGAAAGGTTTTCCTTCTTTTAACAGCTGAATTGAGTCCATTTATATTCATTATAATCAGTTTTTCTTCTTCCATGATTATGCTTTATATTTAGGTCTAACAGCTCTTGTGGATCTCACTTCACGCCGTTCTTTTCTATCCACCTGTCCATCTACTGCTCCTTTCTCTTTTTCAGTCTCCAGTTGTTCCTCTTGAAACTCAATTAATGAGACCTCCTTCTCTGCCTCCTCTTCTCTTCTTCCAAAAAATTCTGCATGGAAAAGTTCTGCTTTCTCAATTGAATCAATTCTATGTCTCTGCTCTTGCCACGTAAACATTAATCCTTCTGGAATCAGCCATCTATAATTCACTTCGTTTTCCAATAGCATTTTGGTCAAAAATCGATATTATCTTCTCATCTCTCTCACTCTTCTGGGTATTTGTTTTAAAACCACAATCTCTTTGCCTTTGTATTTCAATGTCTTCTTTCTTACAACTTGTAATATTTGTGTTTTAATGGATTCTTTGGTAAATCTAATATGGACTTCCCTTAGTAATTTATTTCTCATCGCATATCTTGTATAAACTCGATATACCTCATCTACTCCATCCATCATCTTTTCCTCTGTAATTTCCAAAGCATCTGCCAAAATTTCTATCATTATCGCAGCCAAATTTTCTCCTTTTTCTTCTTCTATATTTTGAAATCTGAGATAGAATTCTGACCTCTCCATCTCCCACCTCAACATCCCACTTTTATCTTGTTCAACCACTGTTAATCTACTGTCAATATTTCCAATCTTCTCCTCTCTTTGTTTACCTTCTTCCTCAATTTTTTTGGAATCTCTCCTCATACTTCACCATCATTTGTTTAATATTTTCCACTTTTTCATCAGTCTTCTCTATTCTTTGTTCAATAGTGTCTGTTTTTATCTTGAGATCTTGAATTCCTTGCATAATCATCTGTAAAGTCACTTTTTCTTGTTCTTTATCTTGCTTCAACATTATCTGAATTAAACGTTGTCCTCCAGCTGGTGGGGAGGCAGAGCTAGAAGTAGAAATGCTAGATGGTATTGGTTTCCTGCTCATTTTAATGCTGCAAAAGCTTCAAATTCTTTTTAGTTTTTAATCCAACTGGTAGAATAGCCAATTATAATCCAAAATGGAAAAATCCAATAGTAGAAAGACCAATACCAAAAAAAAAAAAAAGGAGAAAAAGAAGAAGAAAGATCTTCAGGTTCTTCTAGACCCTAATCCAATTACGGAGTAGTCCACCATAAAAAATGAAAAATAGAAAAAGGAAAAAAGCCCAAAAATAATAATATTAATTAAGAAGAAAGGAACAAAAATAAAGAAAAGAAGAAATCCCTTCAGGTTCTTCACACCTTAATCCAATTGGGAAGTCTCAATAATAAAAAAGAAAAAGCAGAATGGTCCAAAAACATGGATAGAAAAAGCAAAAGGATCCCAGTAAAGAGAAGGAAAAAAAAAGAAAAATAAAGAAAAAGTTCTGAGGGTTTCCCTTTGGAATAAAAAGCAAAAGTAAGATTATTACTAGAATTAAAATTTACAAAGAGGCTGGTGAGTAGGGGTATCATAAGTAAAGAGAAAAAAAAATAAGAAAGCACACTGCACTTTATTTAGTTGTCCAAGGCTCTTATTATGACTCTCTTCTCAATAGCTTCAAAGCCAAGCCTCAAGTGTTGAAATATTGATGAGTCCAGGAAAACACCTGTAATAATATTTTGCTGTGCTCTCCCTCTATCTTATCACATTGAAATGTCCTTGAGAAGGAGTCTTCTTACATTTCTCTCCAATTCAAATAAAATATTTTCAAGCCTCTAGTTGGCAGTGTTACAAAGTTTCTTAATACTCTTCCCCCCCCAGCCAGAAAAAAAAATAGTTTATAAAAAGAAAAAATAGCCAAAGGGAGCCTCTATCCTAAAAAAAATTAAAAAATCAAAAGGAGCATAAAAATATATGTAAGAGAAAATTCAGTCTGGTTAACTAAAAAGTCACACTAAAGTCCCAAAAGTAAGAAAAAAAAATATCCAAGCCTCAATTTGACATCACTTTAAAAAACGCCGCTCATACAGTTTTGTAAAAAAAAAATCTCACAGTTTTCTTCTCATATTAAGAGTGCCCTTTCAAATCTCAGCGAATTTACAACAAAAAAGAAGTTTCTCACCCAGCCGACACACTTTCACTTCCAGCTACTTCCTTTTCGGAGCTGTCCCGACTTCAGCAGCTATGGAGGATGCCTCTCTGCCGCCAGCAAAAGGACTTCTCCCAGATCAAACCAGGGATTTTGCGATATCCCTGGGATCCTGGGACTATGCCCTTCACAATCACCATCTCTACAGGACGGTTTAGGTCCGTTGGGACTGACCAGGGGCGAAAATATCAGCTGCGATCTCGGAGCCCCTAGATTGCAGCTGTATCGCCGAAACGAAGCTCTGCCTTCTCGGTTTCTTCTTGAATCTTTCTTCTGTAGTTGTCTAATTTACAGACATGCTTCATTAGGAAAATGGGTGTTATCACTATCTTACAAGTGAACAAAAAAAATTCACAAAAATTTGTCAATCATATCCCGACAATATAGATTTTGACAAAATATAGTTGAACAACAGGAAAAAAGAGATTTATGAACTCTCTGAAAGCAACAGGTTGGTTATCAGAAACATGGATTTGTCAAGAAGAAAATTGTCAGGGTGATCCTCTCCCAGGAAGCCCAGACAGGAAACCTGAGCTAGGCCCACTTCGCTGTAATTCTGCACTGACAGGATTTGGGGAGCCAGAAAGTACAAATCTCCCACCGACCCTTTTTTTATGCAGCTGTAGGTTTCCTCCTCTTATCTGCTTCTTCCCCAGGCAGAATCTAACCTCCACCCCCCAAAAGTCATTCCTCCTATCACTGCCCTTTCTAAATGGGTTGTGGGAAATGGGGGGGGATATAATTTATGTGCTCTATGCAAGTCATCCTCACATATTATTTCATTTCCCAAAAACATTATGGAAATACTGCTGATATAACTCGATCTCAGGAAAGAGTAATAAACAATGTTGTGATGTGATCAGAAACCCAGTTAAGTGAGGGGTGGATGGTATCATAATTAAGTGGATAAAAACTGATTTTAAAATGGTACTCAAATAATCTTTAGTTTTTTTTAATCTTTGTCATGAAAGTGGGAAGATACAACATTTTGTCATTAAGTCATCAATTTTTCTCTGTTGTCATTAATATAATAGGGTTGATAAATTGTTATTATACAAGATTTATAACAATTCTCAGGCAAATATACTTTTATGTTATTTAAACATTACCAACTTTCCAGAAAAATATTTCTGATTTTCTCCTAGAAACAACTGTATGACTGAAAATCAATAGAAAACTATCTGGGTTTTAGGATTTGATAAATTATAGTATCTCATAAAGAACATTAATGATGCACTGGATGAAGGATTGTGCCAAGCTTGATAAGTATGTAAGGGACCCAATTTGGTCTACTGGTTAAGCCCCCAAAGTAGAAAACAAGAGGCTGTGAGTTCAAGTCCCACCTTGGTCATGAAGTAGGCTGGGGGATTTGGGGCCAGTCTCTC
>JAUCBL010000679.1:40000-41974 GCA_033807585.1 Hydrophis major | reverse complement strand
TATCTATCTATCTATCTATCTATCCATTCCATCCGTCTATCTATCTATCCAACTATCTATCTGTCTGTCTGTCTGTCTATCTATCTATCTATCTATCTATCTATCTATCTATCTATCTATCTATCTATCTATCTATCTATCTATCTATCTATCTATCTATCTATCTATCCATTCCATCCGTCTATCTATCTATCCAACTATCTATCTATCTGTCTGTCTATCTATCTATCTATCTATCTATCTATCTATCTATCTATCTATCTATCTATCTATCTATCTATCTATCTATCTATGTATCCATTCCATCCGTCTATCTATCTATCTATCTATCTATCTATCTATCTATCTATCTATCTATCCATTCCATCCATCAATCAGTCTATCTGTCTGTCTCTCTGTCTATCTATCTATCTGTCCATTCAATCGTCCGTTTGACTCTCTGTCTGTCTGTCTGTCTGTCTGTCTGTACGTCTATCTATCTATCTATCTATCTATCTATCTATCTATCTATCTATCTATCTATCTATCTATCTATCTATCTATCTATCTATCTATCTATCCAATCATCCGTCCGTCCGTCTATCTATCTATCTATCTATCTATCTATCTATCTATCTATCTATCTATCTATCTATCTATCTATATCAAAATGTCCATCTCTCGGTCTGTCTATCTATCTATCATCTATCTATCTATCTATCTATCTATCTATCTATCTATCTATCTATCTATCTATCTATCTATCTATGCATTCCATCCATCTCTCTGTCTGTCTGTCTGTCTATCTCTTTGTCTCTTTATCTATCTATCTATCTATCTATCTATCTATCTATCTATCTATCTATCTATCTATCTATCTATCTATCTATCTATCTATCTATCTATCTATCTATCTATCTATTTATCCAATGCATCCGTCTATCTATCTATCTATCTATCTATCTATCTATCTATCTATCTATCCATCCATCCATCTATCTATCTATCTATCTATCTATCTATCTATCTATCTATATCAAAATGTCCATCTCTCGGTCTGTCTATCTATCTATCTATCTATCTATCTATCTATCTATCTATCTATCTATCTATCTATCTATCTATCTATCTATCTATTTATCTATCTATCAGTTCTCTGTCTGTATTTGTATATATGTCTGTCTGTCTATCTATCATCTATCTATCTATCTATCTATCTATCTATCTATCTATCTATCTATCTATCTATCTATCTATCTATCTATCTATCCATTCCATCCGTCTATCTATCTATCTATCTATCTATCTATCTATCTATCTATCTATCTATCTATCTATCTATCTATCTATCTATCTATCTATCTATTTATCTATCTATCTATCCATTCCATCCATCTGTCAGTCTGTCTATCTATCTATCTATCTATCTATCTATCTATCTATCTATCTATCTATCTATCTATCTATCTATCTATCTATCTATCTATCTATCTATCTATCTATCCATTCCATCCGTCTATCTATCTATCCAACTATCTATCTATCTATCTGTCTGTCTGTCTGTCTGTCTGTCTGTCTGTCTGTCTGTCTGTCTATCTATCTATCTATCTATCTATCTATCTATCTATCTATCTATCTATCTATCAATCTATCAATGCATTCCATCCATCTGTCAGTCTATCTATCTATCTATCTATCTGTCTGTCTGTCTGTCTGTCTGTCTGTCTATCTATCTATCTATCTATCTATCTATCTATCTATCTATCTATCTATCTATCTATCTATCTATCTATCTATCTGTCTGTCTGTCTGTCTGTCTGTCTGTCTGTCTGTCTGTCTGTCTATCTATCTATCTATCTATCTACGCATTCCATCCATCAGTCTGTCTATCTATCTATCTATCTATCTATCTATCTATCTATCTATCTATCAATCTATCAGTTCTCTGTCTGTATTTGTATATATGTCTGTCTGTCTATCTATCTATCTATCTAT
>JAUCBL010000675.1:17500-22500 GCA_033807585.1 Hydrophis major | reverse complement strand
AGATAGATAGATAGATAGATGCATAAGATAGACAGATGCATAGATAGACAGATAGACAGATAGATAGATAGATAGATAGAGAGAGAGATAGATAGATAGATAGATAGATAGATAGATAGATAGATAGATAGATAGATAGATAGATAGATAGATAGATAGATAGATAGATGCATAGATGCATAGATAGATAGATAGATAGATAGATAGATAGATAGATAGATAGATAGATAGATAGATAGATAGATGCATAAGATAGATAGATGCATAGATAGATAGGGATAGATAGATAGATGAATAAGATAGATAGATAGATGCATAGATAGATAGATAGATAGATAGATAGATAGATAGATAGATAGATAGATAGATAGATAGATAGATAGATAGATAGACAGATAGATAGATAGACAGATAGATGCATAGATAGATGCATAGATAGATAGATGCATAGATAGATAGATAGATAGATAGATAGATAGATAGAGATAGATCGATGAATAAGATAGATAGATAGATGCATAGATAGATAGATAGATAGATAGATAGATAGATAGATGCATAGATAGATAGATAGATAGATAGATAGATAGATAGATAGATAGATAGACAGACAGATAGATAGACAGATAGATAGATAGATAGATGCATAGATAGATGCATAAGATAGATAGACACAATAGATAGACAGATAGATAGATAGATGCATAGATAGATGCATAGACAGATAGATAGATAGATAGATAGATAGATAGATAGATAGATAGATAGATAGATAGATAGATAGATAGATAGATGCATAGATGCATAGATGCATAGATAGATAGATAGATAGATAGATAGATAGATAGATAGATAGATAGATAGATAGATAGATAGATAGACAGACATATGTACAAAAACAGAGAGAAAACTGATACATAGAAAGATAGATAGATAGATAGATAGATAGATAGATAGATAGATAGATAGATAGATAGAAAGACAGATGGATATAGATAGATAGATATAGACATATATACAAATAAAGAGAGAAAACAGATAGATAGATAGATAGATAGATAGATAGATAGATAGATAGATAGATAGATAGACAGATAGAAAGATAGATGGAAAGGCATGGATAGATACAGAAACAGATAGATAGATAGATAGATAGATAGATAGATAGATAGATAGATAGATAGATGCTTAAGATAGATAGATGCATAGATAGATTGATAGATGCATAGATAGATAGAGATAGATAGATGCATAAGATATATAGATAGATGCATAGATATATATATAGATAGATAGATAGATGCATAAGATATATAGATAGATAGATAGATAGATAGATAGATAGATAGATAGATAGATAGACAGACAGACAGACAGACAGATAGATGCATAAGATAGATAGATGTATAGATAGATAGGGATAGATAGATAGATGAATAAGATAGATAGATAGATGCATAGATAGATAGATAGATAGATAGATAGATAAATAGATAGATAGATAGATAGATAGATAGATAGATAGATAGATAGATAGATAGATAGATAGATAGATAAGATAGACAGATTTATAGATAGATAGATAGATAGATAGATAGATAGATAGATAGATAGATAGATAGATAGATAGATAGATAGATAGATGCATAGATAGATAGATAGATAGATAGATAGATAGATAGATGGATAGATAGACAGACAGACAGACAGACAGACAGACAGACAGACAGATAGATAGATAGATAGATAGATAGATAGATAGATAGATAGATAGATAGATGCATAGATAGATAGATAGATAGATAGATAGATAGATAGATAGATAGATAGAAAGATAGATAGATGCATAAGATAGATAGATGCATAGATAGATAGGGATAGATAGATAGATGAATAAGATAGATAGATAGATGCATAGATAGATAGATAGATAGATAGATAGATAGATAGATAGATAGATAGAAAGATAGATAGATGCATAAGATAGATAGATGCATAGATAGATAGGGATAGATAGATAGATGAATAAGATAGATAGATAGATGCATAGATAGATAGATAGATAGATAGATAGATAGATAGATAGATAGATGCATAAGATAGATAGATGCATAGATAGATAGGGATAGATAGATAGATGAATAAGATATATAGATAGATGCATAGATAGATAGATAGATAGATAGATAGATAGATAGATAGATAGATGCATAAGATAGATAGATAGATAGATAGATAGATAGATAGATAGATAGATAGATAGATAGATAGATAGATAGATAGATAGATAGACAGACAGACAGACAGATAGATAGATAGATAGATAGATGCATAAGATAGATAGATGCATGGATAGATAGGGATAGATAGATAGATGAATAAGATAGATAGATAGATGCATAGATAGATAGATAGATAGATAGATAGATAGATAGATAGATAGATAGATAGATAGATAGATAGATGCATAGATAGATGCATAAGATAGACAGATGCATAGATAGATAGATAGATAGATAGATAGATAGATAGATAGATAGATAGATAGATAGATAGATAGATAGATAGATATAGATAGATAGATATAGATAGATAGATAGATAGATAGATAGATGCATAAGATAGATGGATGCATAGATAGATAGGGATCGATAGATAGATGAATAAGATAGATAGATAGATGCATAGATAGATAGATAGATAGATAGATAGATAGATAGATAGATAGATAGATGCATAAGATAGATAGATGCATAGATAGATAGATAGATAGATAGATAGATAGATAGATAGATAGATAGATAGATAGATAGATAGATAGATAGATAGATAGATAGATAGATAGATGCATAGATAGATGCATAAGATAGACAGATGCATAGATAGATAGATAGATAGATAGATAGATAGATAGATAGATAGATAGATAGATAGATAGATAGATAGATATAGATAGATAGATAGATAGATGCATAAGATAGATGGATGCATAGATAGATAGGGATAGATAGATAGATGAATAAGATAGATAGATAGATGCATAGATAGATAGATAGATAGATAGATAGATAGATAGATAGATAGATAGATAGATAGATGCATAGATAGATGCATAAGATAGACAGATGCATAGATAGATAGATAGATAGATAGATAGATAGATAGATAGATAGATAGATAGATAGATAGATAGATAGATGCTTAAGATAGATAGATGCATAGATAGATTGATAGATGCATAGATAGATAGAGATAGATAGATGCATAAGATATATAGATAGATGCATAGATATATATATAGATAGATAGATAGATGCATAAGATAGATAGATAGATAGATAGATAGATAGATAGATAGATAGATAGATAGACAGACAGACAGACAGACAGATAGATGCATAAGATAGATAGATGTATAGATAGATAGGGATAGATAGATAGATGAATAAGATAGATAGATAGATGCATAGATAGATAGATAGATAGATAGATAGATAAATAGATAGATAGATAGATAGATAGATAGATAGATAGATAGATAGATAGATAGATAGATAGATAGATAGATAGATAGATAGATAGATAAGATAGACAGATTTATAGATAGATAGATAGATAGATAGATAGATAGATAGATAGATAGATAGATAGATAGATAGATAGATAGATGCATAGATAGATAGATAGATAGATAGATAGATAGATAGATAGATAGACAGACAGACAGACAGACAGACAGACAGACAGATAGATAGATAGATAGATAGATAGATAGATAGATAGATAGATGCATAGATAGATAGATAGATAGATAGATAGATAGATAGATAGATAGATAGAAAGATAGATAGATGCATAAGATAGATAGATGCATAGATAGATAGGGATAGATAGATAGATGAATAAGATAGATAGATAGATGCATAGATAGATAGATAGATAGATAGATAGATAGATAGATAGAAAGATAGATAGATGCATAAGATAGATAGATGCATAGATAGATAGGGATAGATAGATAGATGAATAAGATAGATAGATAGATGCATAGATAGATAGATAGATAGATAGATAGATAGATAGATAGATAGATAGATAGATGCATAAGATAGATAGATGCATAGATAGATAGGGATAGATAGATAGATGAATAAGATATATAGATAGATGCATAGATAGATAGATAGATAGATAGATAGATAGATAGATAGATAGATGCATAAGATAGATAGATAGATAGATAGATAGATAGATAGATAGATAGATAGATAGATAGATAGATAGATAGATAGACAGACAGACAGACAGACAGATAGATAGATAGATAGATAGATGCATAAGATAGATAGATGCATGGATAGATAGGGATAGATAGATAGATGAATAAGATAGATAGATAGATGCATAGATAGATAGATAGATAGATAGATAGATAGATAGATAGATAGATAGATAGATAGATAGATAGATAGATGCATAGATAGATGCATAAGATAGACAGATGCATAGATAGATAGATAGATAGATAGATAGATAGATAGATAGATAGATAGATAGATAGATAGATAGATAGATAGATAGATAGATAGATAGATATAGATAGATAGATATAGATAGATAGATAGATAGATAGATAGATGCATAAGATAGATGGATGCATAGATAGATAGGGATCGATAGATAGATGAATAAGATAGATAGATAGATGCATAGATAGATAGATAGATAGATAGATAGATAGATAGATAGATAGATAGATAGATAGATGCATAAGATAGATAGATGCATAGATAGATAGATAGATAGATAGATAGATAGATAGATAGATAGATAGATAGATAGATAGATAGATAGATAGATAGATAGATAGATAGATAGATAGATGCATAGATAGATGCATAAGATAGACAGATGCATAGATAGATAGATAGATAGATAGATAGATAGATAGATAGATAGATAGATAGATAGATAGATAGATATAGATAGATAGATAGATA
>JAUCBL010000673.1:15000-17500 GCA_033807585.1 Hydrophis major | reverse complement strand
CTGTCTGTCTGTCTGTCTATCTATCTATCTATCTATCTATCTATCTATCTATCTATCTATCTATCTATCTATCTATCTATCTATCTATCTACACCCAGGACGTCTTGCCTTTCTGGCTATCCATCTTTCTATTTGTCTGTTTGTCTATCTATCTATCTATCTATCTATCTATCTGTCTGTCTGTCTGTCTGTCTGTCTGTCTGTCTGTCTGTCTGTCTGTCTGTCTGTCTGTCTATCCATTCCATCCATCCATCCATCAGTCCGTCTATCTATCTATCTATCTATCTATCTATCTATCTATCTATCTATCTATGCATTCCATCCGTCTGTCCGTCTCTCTCTCTCTCTCTCTCTCTCTCTCTCTCTTTCTTTCTGTCTATCTATCTATCTATCCATTCCATCTGTGTGTCTGTCTGTCTGTCTATCTATCTATCTATCTATCTATCTATCTATCTATCTATCTATCTATCTATCTATCTATCCATTCCATCTGTCTGTCTGTCTGTCTGTCTATCTATCTATCTATCTATCTATCTATCTATCTATCTATCTATCTATCTATCTATCTATCTATCTATCTATCTCTCTCTCTCTCTCTCTCTCTCTCTCTCTCTCTCTCTCTCTATCTATCTATCTATCTATCTATCTATCTATCTATCTATCTATCTATCTATCTATATATCTGTCTGTCTGTCTGTCTGTCTGTCTGTCTGTCTGTCTGTCTATCCATTCCATCCATCAGTCCGTCTATCTATCTATCTATCTATCTATCTATCTATCTATCTATCTATCTATCTATCTATCTATCTATCTATCTATGCATTCCATCCGTCTGTCCGTCTCTCTCTCTCTCTCTCTCTCTTTCTCTCTGTCTATCTATCTATCTATCCATTCCATCTGTGTGTCTGTCTATCTGTCTATCTATCTATCTATCTATCTATCTATCTATCTATCTATCTATCTATCTATCTATCCATTCCATCCATCCATCCATCCATCAGTCCGTCTATCTATCTATCTATCCATTCCATCTGTATGTCTGTCTGACTGACTGTCTGTCTGTCTGTCTATCTATTTATCTATCTATCTATCTATCTATCTATCTATCTATCTATCTATCTATCTCAAAATATACATCTGGTTGTGTATCTATCTATCTATTTCAATGTTTATCTCTCTATCTGTCTATCTGTCTATCTGTCTGTCTATCTATCTATCTATCTATCTATCTATCTATCCATTCCATCCATCCATCCATCCATCAGTCCATCTATCTATCTATCTATCCATTCCATCTGTATGTCTGTCTGACTGTCTGTCTGTCTGTCTGTCTATCTATCTATCTATCTTTCTATCTATCTCAAAATATACATCTGGTTGTGTATCTATCTATCTATTTCAATGTTTATCTCTCTATCTGTCTATCTGTCTATCTGTCCGTCTATCTATCTATCTATCTATCTATCTATCTATCTATCTATCTCAAAATATACATCTGGTTGTGTATCTATCTATCTATTTCAATGTTTATCTCTCTATCTGTCTATCTATCTGTCCGTCTATCTATCTATCTATCTATCTATCTATCTATCTATCTATCTATCTATCCATTCCATCCATCCATCCATCCATCCATCAGTCCGTCTATCTATCTATCTATCCATTCCATCTGTATGTCTGTCTGACTGTCTGTCTGTCTGTCTATCTATTTATCTATCTATCTATCTATCTATCTATCTATCTATCTATCTATCTATCTATCTCAAAATATACATCTGGTTGTGTATCTATCTATCTATTTCAATGTTTATCTCTCTATCTGTCTATCTGTCTATCTATCTATCTATCTATCTATCTATCTATCTCAAAATATACATCTGGTTGTGTATCTATCTATCTATTTCAATGTTTATCTCTCTATCTGTCTATCTATCTGTCCGTCTATCTATCTATCTATCTATCTATCTATCTATCTATCTATCTATCTATCTATCTATCCATTCCATCCATCCATCCATCCATCCATCAGTCCGTCTATCTATCTATCTATCCATTCCATCTGTATGTCTGTCTGACTGTCTGTCTGTCTATCTATCTATCTATCTATCTATCTATCTATCTATCTATCTATCTCTCTCTCTCTCTCTCTCTCTCTCTCTCTCTATCTATCTATCTATCTATCTATCTATCTATCTATCTATCTATCTATCTCTCTCTCTCTCTCTCTCTCTCTCTCTCTATCTATCTATCTATCTATCTATCTATCTATCTATCTATATATCTGTCTGTCTGTCTGTCTGTCTGTCTGTCTGTCTGTCTGTCTATCCATTCCATCCATCAGTCCGTCTATCTATCTATCTATCTATCTATCTATCTATCTATCTATCTATCTATCTATCTATCTATCTATGCATTCCATCCGTCTGTCCGTCTCTCTCTCTCTCTCTCTCTCTTTCTCTCTGTCTATCTATCTATCTATCCATTCCATCTGTGTGTCTGT
>JAUCBL010000673.1:0-7500 GCA_033807585.1 Hydrophis major | reverse complement strand
CTATCTATCTATCTATCTATCTATCTCAAAATATACATCTGGTTGTGTATCTATCTATCTATTTCAATGTTTATCTCTCTATCTGTCTATCTATCTGTCCGTCTATCTATCTATCTATCTATCTATCTATCTATCTATCTATCTATCTATCTATCTATCTATCTATCTATCTATCCATTCCATCCATCCATCCATCCATCCATCAGTCCGTCTATCTATCTATCTATCCATTCCATCTGTATGTCTGTCTGACTGTCTGTCTGTCTGTCTATCTATTTATCTATCTATCTATCTATCTGTCTGTCTGTCTGTCTGTCTGTCTGTCTGTCTGTCTGTCTGTCTGTCTGTCTGTCTGTCTGTCTGTCTGTCTATCCATTCCATCCATCCATCCATCAGTCCGTCTATCTATCTATCTATCTATCTATCTATCTATCTATCTATCTATCTATCTATCTATCTATCTATGCATTCCATCCGTCTGTCCGTCTCTCTCTCTCTCTCTCTCTCTCTCTCTCTCTTTCTTTCTGTCTATCTATCTATCTATCCATTCCATCTGTGTGTCTGTCTGTCTGTCTGTCTATCTATCTATCTATCTATCTATCTATCTATCTATCTATCTATCTATCTATCTATCTATCTATCCATTCCATCTGTCTGTCTGTCTGTCTGTCTATCTATCTATCTATCTATCTATCTATCTATCTATCTATCTATCTATCTATCTATCTATCTCTCTCTCTCTCTCTCTCTATCTATCTATCTATCTATCTATCTATCTATCTATCTATCTATCTATCTATCTATATATCTGTCTGTCTGTCTGTCTGTCTGTCTGTCTGTCTGTCTATCCATTCCATCCATCAGTCCGTCTATCTATCTATCTATCTATCTATCTATCTATCTATCTATCTATCTATCTATCTATCTATCTATGCATTCCATCCGTCTGTCCGTCTCTCTCTCTCTCTCTCTCTCTTTCTCTCTGTCTATCTATCTATCTATCCATTCCATCTGTGTGTCTGTCTATCTGTCTGTCTATCTATCTATCTATCTATCTATCTATCTATCTATCTATCTATCTATCTATCTATCTATCTATCCATTCCATCCATCCATCCATCCATCAGTCCGTCTATCTATCTATCTATCCATTCCATCTGTATGTCTGTCTGACTGACTGTCTGTCTGTCTGTCTATCTATTTATCTATCTATCTATCTATCTATCTATCTATCTATCTATCTATCTATCTCAAAATATACATCTGGTTGTGTATCTATCTATCTATTTCAATGTTTATCTCTCTATCTGTCTATCTGTCTATCTGTCTGTCTATCTATCTATCTATCTATCTATCTATCTATCTATCTATCCATTCCATCCATCCATCCATCCATCCATCAGTCCATCTATCTATCTATCTATCCATTCCATCTGTATGTCTGTCTGACTGTCTGTCTGTCTGTCTGTCTATCTATCTATCTATCTATCTATCTATCTATCTATCTCAAAATATACATCTGGTTGTGTATCTATCTATCTATTTCAATGTTTATCTCTCTATCTGTCTATCTGTCTATCTGTCCGTCTATCTATCTATCTATCTATCTATCTATCTATCTATCTATCTCAAAATATACATCTGGTTGTGTATCTATCTATCTATTTCAATGTTTATCTCTCTATCTGTCTATCTATCTGTCCGTCTATCTATCTATCTATCTATCTATCTATCTATCTATCTATCTATCTATCTATCCATTCCATCCATCCATCCATCCATCCATCAGTCCGTCTATCTATCTATCTATCCATTCCATCTGTATGTCTGTCTGACTGTCTGTCTGTCTGTCTATCTATTTATCTATCTATCTATCTATCTATCTATCTATCTATCTATCTATCTATCTCAAAATATACATCTGGTTGTGTATCTATCTATCTATTTCAATGTTTATCTCTCTATCTGTCTATCTGTCTATCTATCTATCTATCTATCTATCTATCTATCTATCTCAAAATATACATCTGGTTGTGTATCTATCTATCTATTTCAATGTTTATCTCTCTATCTGTCTATCTATCTGTCCGTCTATCTATCTATCTATCTATCTATCTATCTATCTATCTATCTATCTATCCATTCCATCCATCCATCCATCCATCCATCAGTCCGTCTATCTATCTATCTATCCATTCCATCTGTATGTCTGTCTGACTGTCTGTCTATCTATCTATCTATCTATCTATCTATCTATCTCTCTCTCTCTCTCTCTCTCTCTCTCTCTCTCTCTCTCTCTCTCTCTCTCTCTCTCTCTATCTATCTATCTATCTATCTATCTCTCTCTCTCTCTCTCTCTCTCTCTCTCTCTCTCTCTCTCTCTCTATCTATCTATCTATCTATCTATCTATCTATATATCTGTCTGTCTGTCTGTCTGTCTGTCTGTCTGTCTGTCTATCCATTCCATCCATCAGTCCGTCTATCTATCTATCTATCTATCTATCTATCTATCTATCTATCTATCTATCTATCTATCTATCTATCTATCTATGCATTCCATCCGTCTGTCCGTCTCTCTCTCTCTCTCTCTCTCTTTCTCTCTGTCTATCTATCTATCTATCCATTCCATCTGTGTGTCTGTCTATCTGTCTATCTATCTATCTATCTATCTATCTATCTATCTATCTATCTATCTATCTATCTATCTATCTATCTATCTATCTATCTATCCATTCCATCCATCCATCCATCCATCCATCAGTCCGTCTATCTATCTATCTATCCATTCCATCTGTATGTCTGTCTGACTGACTGTCTGTCTGTCTGTCTATTTTTTATCTATCTATCTATCTATCTATCTATCTATCTATCTATCTATCTATCTCAAAATATACATCTGGTTGTGTATCTATCTATCTATTTCAATGTTTATCTCTCTATCTGTCTATCTGTCTATCTGTCTATCTATCTATCTATCTATCTATCTATCTATCCATTCCATCCATCCATCCATCCATCCATCAGTCCATCTATCTATCTATCTATCCATTCCATCTGTATGTCTGTCTGACTGTCTGTCTGTCTGTCTGTCCATCCATCTATCTATCTATCTATCTATCTCAAAATATACATCTGGTTGTGTATCTATCTATCTATTTCAATGTTTATCTCTCTATCTGTCTATCTGTCTATCTGTCCGTCTATCTATCTATCTATCTATCTATCTATCTATCTATCTATCTCAAAATATACATCTGGTTGTGTATCTATCTATCTATTTCAATGTTTATCTCTCTATCTGTCTATCTATCTGTCCGTCTATCTATCTATCTATCTATCTATCTATCTATCTATCTATCTATCTATCCATTCCATCCATCCATCCATCCATCCATCAGTCCGTCTATCTATCTATCTATCCATTCCATCTGTATGTCTGTCTGACTGTCTGTCTGTCTGTCTATCTATCTATCTATCTATCTATCTATCTATCTATCTCAAAATATACATCTGGTTGTGTATCTATCTATCTATTTCAATGTTTATCTCTCTATCTGTCTATCTGTCTATCTATCTATCTATCTATCTATCTATCTATCTATCTATCTCAAAATATACATCTGGTTGTGTATCTATCTATCTATTTCAATGTTTATCTCTCTATCTGTCTATCTATCTATCTGTCCGTCTATCTATCTATCTATCTATCTATCTATCTATCTCAAAATATACATCTGGATGTGTATCTATCTATCTATTTCAATGTTTATCTCTCTATCTGTCTATCTGTCTATCTGTCTATCTATCTATCTATCTATCTATCTATCTATCCATTCCATCCATCCATCCATCCATCCATCAGTCCATCTATCTATCTATCTATCCATTCCATCTGTATGTCTGTCTGACTGTCTGTCTGTCTGTCTGTCCATCCATCTATCTATCTATCTATCTATCTCAAAATATACATCTGGTTGTGTATCTATCTATCTATTTCAATGTTTATCTCTCTATCTGTCTATCTGTCTATCTGTCCGTCTATCTATCTATCTATCTATCTATCTATCTATCTATCTATCTCAAAATATACATCTGGTTTTGTATCTATCTATCTATTTCAATGTTTATCTCTCTATCTGTCTATCTATCTGTCCGTCTATCTATCTATCTATCTATCTATCTATCTATCTATCTATCTATCCATTCCATCCATCCATCCATCCATCCATCAGTCCGTCTATCTATCTATCTATCCATTCCATCTGTATGTCTGTCTGACTGTCTGTCTGTCTGTCTATCTATCTATCTATCTATCTATCTATCTATCTATCTCAAAATATACATCTGGTTGTGTATCTATCTATCTATTTCAATGTTTATCTCTCTATCTGTCTATCTGTCTATCTATCTATCTATCTATCTATCTATCTATCTATCTATCTATCTATCTCAAAATATACATCTGGTTGTGTATCTATCTATCTATTTCAATGTTTATCTCTCTATCTGTCTATCTATCTATCTGTCCGTCTATCTATCTATCTATCTATCTATCTATCTATCTATCTCAAAATATACATCTGGATGTGTATCTATCTATCTATTTCAATGTTTATCTCTCTATCTGTCTATCTATCTGTCCGTCCATCTATCTATCTATCTATCTATCTATCTATCTATCTATCTATCTATCTATCTATCTATCCATTCCATCCATCCATCCATCCATCCATCAGTCCGTCTATCTATCTATCTATCCATTCCATCTGTATGTCTGTCTGACTGTCTGTCTATCTATCTATCTATCTATCTATCTATCTATCTATCTATCTATCTCTCTCTCTCTCTCTCTCTCTCTCTCTCTATCTATCTATCTATCTATCTATCTATCTATATATCTATCTATCTATATATCTGTCTGTCTGTCTGTCTGTCTGTCTGTCTGTCTGTCTGTCTGTCTATCCATTCCATCCATCAGTCCGTCTATCTATCTATCTATCTATCTATCTATCTATCTATCTATCTATCTATCTATCTATGCATTCCATCCGTCTGTCCGTCTCTCTCTCTCTCTCTCTCTCTTTCTCTCTGTCTATCTATCTATCTATCCATTCCATCTGTGTGTCTGTCTATCTGTCTATCTATCTATCTATCTATCTATCTATCTATCTATCTATCTATCTATCTATCTATCTATCCATTCCATCCATCCATCCATCCATCCATCAGTCCGTCTATCTATCTATCTATCCATTCCATCTGTATGTCTGTCTGACTGACTGTCTGTCTGTCTGTCTATCTATTTATCTATCTATCTATCTATCTATCTATCTATCTATCTATCTATCTATCTATCTCAAAATATACATCTGGTTGTGTATCTATCTATCTATTTCAATGTTTATCTCTCTATCTGTCTATCTGTCTATCTGTCTATCTATCTATCTATCTATCTATCTATCTATCTATCTATCTATCCATTCCATCCATCCATCCATCCATCCATCAGTCCATCTATCTATCTATCTATCCATTCCATCTGTATGTCTGTCTGACTGTCTGTCTGTCTGTCTATCTATCTATCTATCTATCTATCTATCTATCTATCTCAAAATATACATCTGGTTGTGTATCTATCTATCTATTTCAATGTTTATCTCTCTATCTGTCTATCTGTCTATCTGTCCGTCCGTCTATCTATCTATCTATCTATCTATCTATCTATCTCAAAATATACATCTGGTTGTGTATCTATCTATCTATTTCAATGTTTATCTCTCTATCTGTCTATCTATCTGTCCGTCTATCTATCTATCTATCTATCTATCTATCTATCTATCTATCTATCTATCTATCTATCTATCTATCCATTCCATCCATCCATCCATCCATCCATCCATCAGTCCGTCTATCTATCTATCTATCCATTCCATCTGTATGTCTGTCTGACTGTCTGTCTGTCTGTCTATCTATTTATCTATCTATCTATCTATCTATCTATCTATCTATCTATCTCAAAATATACATCTGGTTGTGTATCTATCTATCTATTTCAATGTTTATCTCTCTATCTGTCTATCTGTCTATCTATCTATCTATCTATCTATCTATCTCAAAATATACATCTGGTTGTGTATCTATCTATCTATTTCAATGTTTATCTCTCTATCTGTCTATCTATCTATCTGTCCGTCTATCTATCTATCTATCTATCTATCTATCTATCTATCTATCTCAAAATATACATCTGGATGTGTATCTATCTATCTATTTCAATGTTTATATCTCTATCTGTCTATCTATCTGTCCGTCTATCTATCTATCTATCTATCTATCTATCTATCTATCTATCTATCTATCTATCTATCTATCTATCTATCTATCCATTCCATCCATCCATCCATCCATCCATCCATCCATCAGTCCGTCTATCTATCTATCTATCCATTCCATCTGTATGTCTGTCTGACTGTCTGTCTATCTATCTATCTATCTATCTCTCTCTCTCTCTCTCTCTCTCTCTCTCTCTCTCTCTCTCTCTCTCTCTATCTATCTATCTATCTATCTATCTATCTATCTATCTATCTATCTATATATCTGTCTGTCTGTCTGTCTGTCTGTCTGTCTGTCTGTCTGTCTGTCTGTCTGTCTGTCTGTCTATCCATTCCATCCATCAGTCCGTCTATCTATCTATCTATCTATCTATCTATCTATCTATCTATCTATCTATCTATCTATCTATCTATCTATCTATGCATTCCATCCGTCTGTCCGTCTCTCTCTCTCTCTCTCTCTCTCTTTCTCTCTGTCTATCTATCTATCTATCCATTCCATCTGTGCGTCTGTCTATCTGTCTATCTGTCTATCTATCTATCTATCTATCTATCTATCTATCTATCTATCTATCTATCTATCTATCTATCTATCCATTCCATCCATCCATCCATCCATCCATCAGTCCGTCTATCTATCTATCTATCCATTCCATCTGTATGTCTGTCTGACTGACTGTCTGTCTGTCTGTCTATCTATTTATCTATCTATCTATCTATCTATCTATCTATCTATCTATCTATCTCAAAATACACATCTGGTTGTGTATCTATCTATCTATTTCAATGTTTATCTCTCTATCTGTCTATCTGTCTATCTGTCTATCTATCTATCTATCTATCTATCTATCCATTCCATCCATCCATCCATCCATCCATCAGTCCATCTATCTATCTATCTATCCATTCCATCTGTATGTCTGTCTGACTGTCTGTCTGTCTGTCTGTCTGTCTATCTATCTATCTATCTATCTATCTATCTCAAAATATACATCTGGTTGTGTATCTATCTATCTATTTCAATGTTTATCTCTCTATCTGTCTATCTATCTGTCCGTCTATCTATCTATCTATCTATCTATCTATCTATCTATCTATCTATCTATCTATCTATCTATCTATCCATTCCATCCATCCATCCATCCATCCATCAGTCCGTCTATCTAT
>JAUCBL010000670.1:0-42499 GCA_033807585.1 Hydrophis major | reverse complement strand
GTTCAGACCAGTTCTGGAGAACCAGGAGCGGAAATTTTGAGTAGTTTGGAGAACCGGCCAATCCCACCTCTGACTGGCCCCATCAACCCCATCTCTTCTTTGCCTCCCATTGAGTCCCAGGCCGGGTCTCCTTTGCTTGCCCTGCACAGGAGAACGGAGCTGGAAAGCAGGTTAGTGGGGTGGGGAGGGAAGGGAAGGGGGAAGGGGGATTTTGCAGTATATCCTTCCCCTGCCATGCCCACCAAGCCACGCCTACAGACCAAGAAATGCTAAGCAGTGAATATGAGAGACAGAGTTCAGGTGAGGAGCAAGGACCACCCTCTCCTGATCCTCAAGCACGGAGAGTGGAGAGAAGGTGGGAACAGCGCAGGCTCAGGAGGAGACCGCCCTGCCCCTCTCTATAAGGGACACCTGGGGACTGAGACTTAAGGAGACGCTGTGGGGAGGGGCATTTGTCGGGAACAAACCCTGAATTCCTGGAGTGTTGCGTGCCGACATTTGAACTTTCCTGGATTCCTTGCATTCTTCCTGGCTTCCTGGACTCTTCAACTTGTCCCACTGGATTTCTTGCTGTGCAGCCATGGTGTTCACAGTGTTGGGCTGGACCACTTGGAGCCAGAGGCTGCTTGAGGTGTGAGTGTGGGTCAGTGGTGGGATTCAAATTTTTTTTACTCTCAGTTCTTGGTGGGCATGGCAGGGGATGGAGACTGCAAAATCCCCATTCCCTCCCCATCCCACGAACCTGCTTTCCAGCTCCATTGTCCTGGGCAGGGCAACTGAAGAAGACCCAGCCCATCAGCTGGGACTAGGGAGGCAGAGAATAGATGGGGTTGTCAGGGCCAGTCCGAGGTGGGATTTGCCGGTTCTCCAACTACTCCAAATGTCTGCTACCAGTTCTCCAGAACTGGTCAGAACCGGCTGAATACTACCTCTGGTGTGGGTGTGTTTGTCATCCTTTTGTTCTGGGACTTGCCAGAAACGTTGGAGCGTTTGGGGAAATTTGGAGCAATAAAGGGGTGGTTTGAACTGCCAGCTGCCTGTGTTACCTCTGTGCCCTGTCCCGGGTCCTCAAATCCCTGGGGCATTTCCCTGTAACTGGAGCAATTGATCATCATGATTCATGACTGCCCTTCTGTCACCTTCCCAAAAGAGATCCCACCTACCCAGCATGTCCTCAGACACCGGTGTGCGGAGAATGTCCCCAGTAAACTCACAAGACGTCTTGTGGGCATCGATGCCAGAGGTCCCTTCAAACACCTGCAGAGGGATGGTCAGAGGCCAAGGAGCCAATTACTGGTCAATTAAAGAGGATTAGCAATGAAAAAGGCTTCAACCTCTTCCTCTCCAGGAACCCTCCACTCCCCCCCTCCCTCCCCATGCCTCTCATTCAAGACCTTCTCACCACCTCCACCATCCCATGGGGTTCCCTGGTCTGTGTGACCCCTTGCGAGACAATCTTTACACCTCTGCCGGGTTGGGTGGAAAGGTCTCCTCTCCCCAAGGATGGGATTCTACCGGTTTGGCATGGTTCGGGAGAACTGGTAGCTCCGAGGATCAGCTGGTAGCAAACATTTGCTCCGACGATCAGCTGTTGGGCCTGCCGATAGTCTGTGCGTTATATCCTGGTTTTCAAGCTCAGCTAACTAAACAGGGCACAACAGATTGCCAAATGTCAGCTGGTTAACGCACAGAGATTGCTGGAGAAGTTCAGTAAACACTCTGTGCGGGCGTGAAGTGCATGCTCACTGAACCAGGTTGTTTACACCGGTTGAATCGCACCCCTGCCTCTCCCACCCCGTGTCCAGGACAGATCTGGCTGCCTCTAAGCCAGGGCTGGGATTCAGATCTTGTCTCCACATCTAGCTGACTGTTCAATCAGCTGCAATCATTTTATATACTGCGTGGTGTTCCTTGGAAAGGAACAATTTGAACTGCAAAGTGCATGAATATTTAACAGATGACTTTGTCTTCTCCCTGCTATCTTCCAAATCTCTCCAGGACGAGGGGCTGCTAGAACTCAGGATAAAAGCAAACATTGTGGAAGAGAGAGAGAGAGAGACAGAGACAGAGAGACAGAGACAGAGAGAGTGTGTGTCTAGGTGGCCCCCAGAAACAGAGGGGTTTTAAGGACCACAAGCCTAAGGCCACACCTAGAGGACTGCATCTAATTTTGGTCTCCACTCTATAAAAAAGATGTTGAGACTCTAGAAAAAGTGCAGAGAAGAGCAACCAGGATGATTAGGAGACTGGAGACTAAAACATACGATGAACGGTTGCAGGATCTGGGCCTGCCTAGTCTAGTGGAGAGAAGGACCAGGGGAGACAGGAGAGCAATCTTCCAATATTTGAGGGGCTGCCACAGAGAGGAGGAAGGGGTCAAGCTATTTCCCAAGGCACCTGAAGGCCAGACATGGACAATGGATGGAAACTGAACACGGAGAGATTCAACCTGGAAATAAGGAAGAATTTTCTGACAGTGAGAACAATCAACCCATGGAACAGAAGTTTCCTTCGGAAGTTGTGGGAGCTTCATCACTTGAGACTTTCAAGAAGAGATTGGACTGCCATCTGTCAGAGATGGGTGTAGGGTCTCCTGCTTGGGTGAGGGGCTGGACTAGATGACCTACAAAGTCCCTTCCAACTCTGTTAATCTGTAAACCCAGTGACCCAAAACTCTCTTTCCATTCTGGTATTCAGGGTCAACTTGAATGCAGGCTGGGTGTCCATGAGGGGAGATCTGAAACATCAAAAGGGCAGCTGCCACAGTCTCCCCAGTGTTGACATGTTTGGGGGGGGAGGGGGGGGCTTTTGGATTTCAATAGGACCCCTGCAGGGACCTGGCTCAGAGCAGGAAGCCCAGAACAAACCGGGAGCCGCGTTGCAAACATCCTCTTTTTGTAATCGAGCTGACAATCCTTCCCCTTGGATACCTTGGCTGAAATGTTGGGCTGGTTTCCAGAGGAGGGAGGCCACGTGTCCACTTGAGAGCCTCTAAGCCCTGTGTCTTTGGCGCTGCAATCCCAGTTTATATTTAGAGCCACGGAGCCAGCCGCCACGCTGATGAATCCCCCTGGCTCGATCCAGCTGCCAACTGACTGGTTGGCACCCAGGGATGTGAAAGATTAACCTGGTCTTCTTGGAACAGGCATCCTTTGCCAACCTGATGCCCTCTCCGTGCCCTGGGCAACTCTTCCTATCTTCCTTGGCCCATGTGGCCACCGGACCTCCCCTGCACGGCCGGGAAATGAAGGACAGGAGGCCAAAGACCTAATGGGGACAGAGCAGAAAATCCTTCTGGCTGGGTGGAGTTGAGGAAGCGCCTGTTGCAGTTGGTTTTCCGGGATTGGCTGAACAGGGACAAGAATACAGGATAATACATAGTAGGAAGAAGGGGCCGTGGAGGTCTTCTAGTCCAGCCTCCGGCTCAAAAGGGAGATCCTACGGCATTTCAGACAATGTCCAATCTCTTCTTTAAAACTTCCAGTGTTGGAGAATTCACAAGTGCTGGAGGTGATCAATCCGTTCCTACTGGTTAATTGTTCTTGCTGTTAGGAAGTTTCTCCTTAATTCTAGGTAGGATCTTTCCTTGGAAGGAGGGAAGGAAGGAAGGAAGGAAGGAAGGAAGGAAGGAAGGAAGGAAGGAAGGAAGGAAGGAAGGAAGGAAGGAAGGAAGGGGACAAGGGGGAGGGAAGGAAGGGTTAGGAAAGAAGGAAGAAAAGTAGGTCAGATAGGAAGGAAGGAAGGATCAAAAAGGAAGGAACAAGGGAGGGAAGGAAGGATTAGGAAAGAAGGAAGAAAAGTAGGTCAGATAGGAAGGAAGGAAGGAAGGAAGGAAGGAAGGAAGGAAGGAAGGAAGGGGACAAGGGGGAGGGAAGGAAGGGTTAGGAAAGAAGGAAGAAAAGTAGGTCAGATAGGAAGGAAGGATCAGAAAGGAAGGAACAAGGAGGGGAAGGAAGGATTAGGAAAGAAGGAAGAAAAGTAGGTCAGATAGGAAGGGAGGGAGGGAGGGAGGGAAGGAAGGATTAGGAAAGAAGGAAGAAAAGTAGGTCAGATAGGAAGGGAGGAAGGAAGGGAGGAAGGAAGGAAGGAAGGAAGGAAGGGAGGGAGGAAGGAAGGAAGGGGACAAGGGAGGAAGGGAAGGAAGGATTAGGAAGAAGGAAGGAAAGCAGGTCAGATAGGAAGGAAGGAAGGAAAGAAAGAAAGAGGGAGGGAGGGAAAAGAAGAAAGAAGGTTCAGGAAGGAAGAAGGGAAGCAAGTAAGTGTTGGAGCACCCACAACTTCTGGAGACAATCAACTGTTCTACTGATTAATTGTTCTCCCTGTTAGAAACTTTTTTCCTTATTTCAAGGCTGGTTTTCTCCTTGATTAATTTCCATCCTTTGTTTCTTGTCCTCATGCTTTGGAGAATTGACCCCTTCTTCTTTGGAGCAACCCCTGGGATATTGGAACCCGGCTTCTTTTTCTGTCTTCTCCAGAACTCCCAGGAAGTTTTGGGAAGTCCAGGGAAGACTTGGGAAGATGCCCTACTGATTCCCAGGAAACCCCCAAATCTCATAGATAGATAGATAGATAGATAGATAGATAGAGAGAGAGAGAGAGAGAGAGAGAGGGAGGGAGGGAGGGAGGGAGAGAGAGAGAGAGAGAGAGAGAAGAGAGAGAGAGAGAGAGAGAGAGAGAGAGAGAGAGAGAGAGAGAGATGGATAGATGGATAGATGGATAGATATAGATATATAGAGATAGAGAGAGAGATAGAGAGAAAGAGAGAGAGAGAGAGATTAGAGAGAGAGAGAGAGAGAGAGAGAGAGAGAGAGGTAGAGGTAGAGGTAGAGGTAGAGGTAGAGGTAGAGGTAGAGGTAGAGGTAGAGGTAGAGGTAGATAGATAGATAGATAGATAGAGAGAGAGAGAGAGAGAGAGAGAGAGAGAGAGAGAGAGAGAGAGAGAGGTAGAGGTAGAGGTAGAGGTAGAGATAGATAGATAGATAGATAGATAGATAGATAGATAGATAGAGAGAGAGAGAGAGAGAGAGAGAGGTAGAGGTAGAGGTAGAGGTAGAGGTAGAGATAGATAGATAGATAGATAGATAGATAGATAGATAGATAGAGAGAGAGAGAGAGAGAGAGAGAGAGAGAGAGAGAGAGAGAGAGAGAGAGAGAGGTAGAGGTAGAGGTAGAGGTAGAGGTAGAGATAGATAGATAGATAGATAGATAGATAGATAGATAGATAGATAGATAGATAGATAGATAGATAGAGATAGTTATAGAGATAGAGATTAGATAGATAGATAGATAGATAGATAGATAGATAGATAGATAGATAGATAGATAGATAGATAGATAGATAGATAGATAGATAGATAGATAGATAGATAGATAGACAGACAGACAGACAGATAGATAGATATGATTTGGGGGTTTCCTGGGAATCAGTAAGGCATCTTCCCAAGTCTTCCCTGGAACAACCTCGAATAATATTGGGATTCATTGTATGTATATTCTTTGGGGAAGGTCCTCACCAGAGTGTGACCATCGTCACTATCATCTTCGTCATCGTCTTCATCGAACTCACTCCCAGAGTTTGTGGACCCTTGTTCAAACAGAGAAGCATGGCTCACCTGCCCTAACTTGCAAGCTGCAGTTTTTCAGCTGGCTTTTATCTTCTCAGGGAGGGGCCATTACCATGCAGCCTCACTCCCGTGCTGCTGCAGATGCTCTTTCCTTCGAGCAGCCCTGCATGCACGCGCACTGGGCACGGGCTCCTCAGGGGCCTCTTCCTCATTGCTGCCAGCCTCCACAAGCTCCAAAGGCAGCCTTCCACTCCCTGATGGTCCTGGGCCCCATCCCTGCATCACACGCAGGGCCCTCATTTGAGTCCTCGCTCTCCGAGACCTCAACCGTCCTTACCTGCTGCCAGCGAACCACAACAGGGAGTGGGGTTTTGCAGTAAACTTCCCCTGCCACGCCCACCAAGCCACACCCACAGAACCAGTAGTAAAAAAAATATTTTTTGAATCCCACCACTGATTCAGAGCCCAATCTACAGGGCCCTGCGGTGCCTGATTCTAGAGGTTGGTTATATTGATTGGGTCCATCTATCAAGATCCCCTCCAGAATCTCTGGAGCGCTCCAGATGTCCCTTCCACTCACCTGGACAATGGCTTTGGAGCCGGTCACCTCCAGCACCTGCCCGCTCCGGTGGGTACCATTGGGCAAGGTGAAGTTGACTATCTCCGCGTACTGGGCGAACTGCAAGGGAGACACAAAAGGACGACTTATGTCCAAGGCTGAACTCTCACTAGCCTCCCCTCCTCAACCCCTGGCAAAAGGTACAGGATTGCCTGCCTGCCTCTGTCTGTCTATACCAGGGGCCCCCAAACTTGGCAACTTTAAGACCTGTGGACTTCAACTCCCAGAATTCTCCAGCCAGCTGGCTGGAGAATTCTGAGAGTTGAAATCTAAAAGTCTTAAAATTGCCAAGTCTGGGGACCTTTGATCTCTACCATCTACCTATCATTTATGTGTCTATCTCTGTGTATCATCTCTCTTTCCTTATCTATCCTGCCTGCCTGCCTGTTGCTTCCCCCCCCGTCTCTCTCCTCCCCTCCCTCCCTCTCTCTTTTTTTCTTCTCATTTTAGATTCCACCACAACCTCTCTTTCTTTTTCTGTGCTCTGCTCCCAAATAAACCGTGGAAAATAAAACAGATCCAGAAACAGATCCACTCATTCTAGTTGAACATATTTAAAAGTGGTGGCCACTAGAGGCCGCCCTGTGGCCTGCTGTGCCTGACCAAAGCCTTGGATTTCAGGTTTTCGGCAAAACTCACTTAACAGCCATCTCAAGAACACACATTTTGGGCTCCATTGTGATCGTAAGTGGAGGACTACCTGTATTGCATGAGGGGGGGCAGGGGAGAAGGGGGGAGAAATTGGCCGTCACCTACCTTCACGTTGTCCAGGATTACCAGGGGTCCGTTCACCCCACACACAGTCCGGTACGCTGCGGAGAAAGGCGAGAGAATACAAAATAACAGAGTCAGAAGGGACCTTAGAGCTCTTCTAGTCCAACCCTCGGCTAGAAAAAACCGGAGGGAATTATGGGTCGGCAGAGACAAAATTGTGATGGAAAACAACAACCAGTTCTCAGCTGGGGAAAAAAAAATCTGCATATTGAGTTATTTACGGGCTTCCTGTGTTTAAGTAATTGAGCTTAAAATGGACACCTAGCATTAAAAGCGTCATCACAAAAGCACAACCAAGAATGTTTTTTTGGCACCAATTCAGGAAGCTCAAACTGCCCAAGGAGCTGCTGATCCAGTTCTACAGAGGAATGATGGAGTCTGTCATCTGCACTTCTATAACTGTCTGGTTTGGCTCTGCAACCCAACAAGACAGACACAGACTTCAGAGAATAATTAGGGCTGCAGAAAAAACAATGGCTATCACCTGCCTTCCATCGAGGACCTGTATACTGCACAAGTCAAAAAGAGGGCTGTGAAAATATTTACAGACCCCTCATATCCTGGACATAAACTGTTTCAACTCCTATCCTCAAAACAACACTATAGGGCACTGCACACCAGAACAACTAGACACAAGGGCAGTTTTTTCTCAAACGCCATCACTCTGCTAAACAACTAATTCCCTCAACACTTTACAAAGTCTGCACTACTATTACTATTAATCTTCTCATCACTCCTTATCACCCATCCCCTCCCACTTGTGACTGTATGACTGTAACTTTGTCACTTGTATCCTTACGATTTATATTGACTGTTTCCTAGGATGATTTGATTGCTTATTGTACCCTATGACTATCATTAAGTGTGGGACCTAATGATTCTTGACTCTTGATGAATGTATCTTTTCTTTTTATGTACACTGACAGCATTTACACCAAGATAAATTCCTTGTGTGTCCAATCACACTTGGCCAATAAAGAATTCTATTCTGTTCTATTCTATTCTATTCTATTCTATTCTATTCTATTCTATTCTATTCTATTCTATTCTATTTGGGGGATCTTCTTCTACCTCAATGCTTAAAACAAGAAAATTGGGGAAAATATTGGGCTTTTTAAAAAAAAGCCATCGGTAGAAGGCGGCCAATTGTTTTCTTCCTGTCTTTTTTCCATCTTTCCTTCATTCTTCCCTTCTCTATAATCTCTTTCGGCAAAGCTTTTCGCAAGCCTGGGAAAGCCATCAGAATGGAAAGAGGCCAGAATGCTACAAACTTGTTTTGTGAAAGGAACAACAAGCTTCACACTAGACTAGCCATCTGTGCAATTTGGAGACTGCAGTGAGGTCAACAGATTGTGTCATGTCTTCTATTTTATTGATTGATTGATTGACTAACTGACGAACTGATTGATTAGCCCTTAGACCACGTCAAAGTGCAGAGTTGAGAAACAAATTATTACTAAAATCTGATAAAAGCAATTTAAAATGGAATTGGATAAAATACAATTTAAAATGAAGGTGAAATAAAATACGATTTAAAATGAAATGGGAATAGAATAGAATAGAATAGAATAGAATTCTTTATTGGCCAAGTGTGATTGGACACACAAGGAATTTATCTTGGTGTAAATGCTGTCAGTGTACATAAAAAGAAAAGATACATTCATCAAGAGTCAAGAATCATTAGGTCCCACACTTAATGATAGCCATAGGGTACAATAAGCAATCAAATCATCCTAGGAAACAGTCAATATAAATCGTAAGGATACAAGTGACAAAGTTACAGTCATACAGTCACAAGTGGGAGGGGATGGGTGATAAGGAGTGATGAGAAGTTTAATAGTAATAGTAGTGCAGAGTTTGTAAATAGTTGGACAATGTTTAGGAAATTATTAGTTTAGCAGAATGATGGCATTGGGGGAAAAAACTCCCCCTGTGTCTAGTTGTTCTGGTGTGCAGTGCTCTATAGTGTCGTTTTGAGGGTAGGAGTTGAAACAGTTTATGTCCAGGATGTGAGGGGTCTGTCGATATTTTCTCAGCCCTCTTGTTGACTTATGCAGTGTACAGTTTTAAATACAGTCTAAAGTGAAATTGGAATAAAATACAATAATTTGAGATAGAGATAAAAAATGTGATAAAAATTTTATTTCGGCGACAGCCCTGCAATCTACCCCAATCAGACCCACGTATGCTGATCTCAACTGAACCATTTTGCTCAAGTACTGTGCTGGGTTAAATGTTATTTTCAGATTCTGGCTGCACATAAGGTAAGTGGTTTTGCTATGGAGTCATTTGTTAGGTCTGTAGATGGAGGTACCTGCCTCTCACCCTCTTATACAGGCAACCATCAAACACGATGTAAGCCAGGTCTTCTACCTCTGTCACTCCACAAATGCACTGTAGCATATAGAATGGAATCTCCTACATCTGGCCATTGGGTCAAGCTGTTCGAATCTCGCTCGCATAAATATCTCCCTAGGAAGTTTTGGCAGTTGTAACTTCAAAGAGATGTCTATTTGAAAAGTACGTTTGTATTTTTTTTAGAATTAGAGTAACAGAGTTGGAAGGGACCTTGGAGGTCTTCTAGTCCAACCCCCTGCCTAGGCAGGAAACCCTACACCACTTCAGACAAACAATTATCCAACATCGTCTTAAAAACTTCTAATGTTGGAGCATTTATAACTTCTGGTGGCAAACTGTTCTACTGATTAGTTGTTCCAACTGTCAGGAAATTTCTCCTTCGTTCTAAGTTGCTTCTCTCCTTGATTAGTTTCCACCCATTGCTTCTTGTCCTGCCTTCTGGTGCTTTGGAGAATAGCTTGACTCCCTCTTCTTTGGGGCAGCCCCTGGGATATTGGAAGACTGCTATCATGTCCCCCCCTATAGTCCTTCTTTTCATTAGACTAGGCATACCCCAAATCCTGCAACCATTCTTCATATGTTTTAGCCTCCAGTCCCCTAAATCCTTTTGGTTCCTCTTCCCTGCACTCTTTCTAGAGTCTCCACATCTTTTTTATATTGGGGTGATGACCAACACTGGATGCAGTGTTCCAAGTGTGGCCTTACCAAGGCATAATAAAGTGGTACTAACACTTTACGTGAACTGTTCATGCAGCCTAGAACTGTGTTGGCTTTTTTGGCAAGCTGCTGCACACTGGTCAGCTCACGTCTTCTATTTACATTCTTCTTGGGATCCAGTTTTGGTCACCCTATTATAAAAAAAGATGTTGAGACTCTAGAAAAAGTGCAGAGAAGAGCAACCAGGAGGATTAGGGGACTGGAGACTAAAACATATGAAGAACGGTTACAGGAACTGGGCCTGGCTAGTCTAGGGAAGAGAAGGACCAGGGAAGACATTAGAGCAATCTTCCAATATTTGAGGGGCTGCCCCAGAGAGGAGGAAGGGGGTCAAGCTATTTTCTAAAGCGCCTGAAGGCCAGACAAGGAAGAATGGATGGAAACTGAGCAAGGAGAGATTCAACCTGGAAATAAGGAGAAACTTTCTGACAGTAAGAGCAATCAACCAGTGGAAGAGAAGTGGCCTTCGGAAGCTGTGGGAGTGTCATCACTTGAGACTTTCAAGAAGAGACTGGACTGCTATTTGTCAGGAATGGTGTAGGGTCTCCTGCTTGGGCGGAGGGTTGGACTAGATGACCTACAAGGTCCCTTCCAACTCTGATTATCTGTTATCTTCCACCACCATCTCAGAAGGTTTTGCTTCCTGTTCTTTGCAAGCAGCTGTTGAGCTGTCTTCCCTTCTGATGAAATAGACAATCTTCCATGGTTTCCACCAGGTTTAACCTTCCGGTTTTCTTCGGCTTAGCGAGTATCCCCATCCGAAGGTCGTAGGGCGAACGCTCCATAGGTAGCTTTCTGCGGCTTCCCCAAAGAGGCCTTCCTTCACGGGCCACCTCCTCCCCTCCCCTCCCTCCAGCCTGGTTCCCATCAACTCCATGAGGCCTGACATCCACAGCCACCATTTCTGTAAAGGTTGTGACCTGCCCAGTAAGCTCCACCAAGCCAGGCCTCCTCGGCAGACACATCTGTGCTGTGGGGGCCTCTCTAGAGGGCAGAGGGCAGGAAGACCAGGCCTCCTCTGCTGTCCTAAA
The DNA here is from genome assembly GCA_033807585.1 of Hydrophis major. Lineage (NCBI taxonomy): Eukaryota > Metazoa > Chordata > Lepidosauria > Squamata > Elapidae > Hydrophis > Hydrophis major. Next base: position 31,436 of record JAUCBL010000670.1, on the reverse strand, counting down.
TACTCAGCGTTTGGTTTGTGTTTCTGCAGTGCCTGGAAGAACGATTTCTCTCCATGTCCCTCTTGCAAAAATAAAACAAAACAAAGCAGCCATGTTCTAACACCAGAGCGTCCTCTTTGGGAAGCCACCAGAGACCCGCTAAGTTTCTTCTCCAGGTCTAACCCAACTGGTCACCTGTGGCTCTCCTTCTCAGGCCACCGCTCGCTCGCTCCCTTGCTTCTTCCGTTGGCCAAAGGGACTCAAGTATAATTAAGGCTCGGATTAGCATTCCTGCTCTCCCCCAAACGCCCAGGTGGGCACACAGCTGCGCTGGGAATTTTGGAGACATCATTCGCCTTGACAGCCAAGTGAGACTGGGTGAAAGGTTGCCTTCGCACCGTTGCAAAATGTCCTGGCTGAGGTTTTGCTGGACCCTCGGTGGAGAAGAAGCCCAGCCATGGTGGAAAGTAGGTAGAGGGCCTTGGACCATCCTAAAGAGCTCAAGGAGAGACCCCCTCCCCGCATTTGTTGAAGTTTGGGGTCATTGCTAGCTTGGTGTCTTGAAGGGACCTGTGAATGTTTGGCTGACATTCAGGGAAAGTGGAACACCTGTACTGCAGGCTGCCTTCAGGACTCCCCTCCCTCCCTGCAGCCATCCCGAATTTCAACAGCTGGCTGTGGACTTCCTATAGAGCCGTGATGGTGAACCTATGGTACGCGTGCCACAGGTGGCACGCAGAGCCATTTGTGCTGGCACGCGAGCTGCAGGCAAATTTTCGGCTGGTTGGAGTCCTTTTTCGGTCTCCCAAAGGCTTAAGGAAGTCTTCTGCAGGTTTCTGCAGGCTTTGCAGGCTGAAAACTAGCCCTGTTTTGTCACTTCCTGTTTTTCCGAAAATACCAGAAGTGACGAAAAGGGGCTACTTTTTGGCCTGCAAAGCCTGCAGTAGCCTGCAGAAGACTTCCTTGGGAGGCCGAAAAAGGCCTCAAACCCACTGAAAATCAGTTGTGAGATGCAGTGCAAGTAAGGGAGTGGGTGGGGATTGTGTACTACGCGTGCATAGGAGGCAATGGGGGGACGTGCATTGCCTTCTGGGTGCTGGCACGCAAGCGCGCGCACAATTTTTGGCACAGGAGCCCAAAATGGTTAGCCACCACTGCTATAGAGGAAGAGAAGAGGTCCCAGGTGGAAGGGCCTTCCTGCTCAGCCACCCCTTTGTCACTGTCTGGCTCCCTCCATCACTCAAGGATGTCACCACTGGCCTGGCCAACTGAGCAGGCCCGGTCAGCGGTGCCTAGGTATAGAACAAGAGATGCCTGGTGCTTCTTCTTGGGCAGGGATGGGATTCTGCTGGTTTGGACTGGTTCTGGTGAACTCCTTGCTCCAATGATCAGCTGGCTCCAAACCAGTTCACTCCAACAATCGTGGGTTCACTCACTCGCCCCTGCACTGTACTCACCCGCCCCCTGCACTATACTCACCCATATCGGCTCAGGTGATTCGTGCAGGAGAACAGATTGCTACAGCTCAGTGTGTTACTTCCCTGAAGTAATATCGAAGGAAAGTAATTTTGAAAGCTGTGCATGTGTGCACAGCACACATCTGGCACGTGCAAAGCACATGATTAGTAAACCGTTTGTTACATTGGCGGTACCCCACCCCTGTCCTTGAGGGGGGGGTGGCTTTTATGAGCAATGCCCCCTGCAGTGGCCAAGTTAAGGCATCACCTGGGCTTCGGTCTGAAGGGTGTAAAGCAACAGCCCTTGCAGGGCAGGTGAGGAAGTCGGAGGCTGAATTCCAGGTAAGGAAAATGACCATCATCGCCATCCTCTTCTTCCATCATCGTCATCATCCTTCTCCAGCCTGATCTTCATGCATCATCCTCCGTTATCATCCTCGTCCATCATCTTCCTCCATCTTCAGTCATCCTCATCTTCCTCCATCCTCATCCTCCTCATCTTCCTCTTCCTCCATCCTCTTCCTCCCTCTTCATCTTCATGCATTTTCTTCTTCCTCCATCCTCATCCATCCTCTTCATCTTATCACCGTCTTCATCTTGTAGACCTCATCCATGATCACCATCATTTTCCATCCTCATCCATCTTCACCCTCCCTCCTCCTCCTCCTCCTGGAGCTGCAAGGGGGTCAAGGGGAGGCAGGCTGAGACCCCCAGAGAGCTGCCATTCAGATCATCCAAGGACCTCTGGGAGAAAAACAGGGCTTTCATCGCTTCACAGCGGGACGTGTCCGAAGTGGGTGGCCAGGTGGAGGGAACGGAGGAAGTGCTGGATGACAGCGAGGTTTTTTTTGGCGGGGGAGGGGGGCACAGAGGACAAGGGATTGTGTGTGTGTGTGTGTGTGTGTGTGTGTGTGTGTGTGTGTGAAAGAGAGGGTCTTTGAACCTGGCCCCCTCCTCCTCCTCCCTGAAATCTCCATTCCTGCCATCCGCAGCCAGAATTAACCATTGTGTGCTCTCGTGGGGTGAGGGGAGAGGGAAAGTGGGGGTGGCGAGGGGCAGAGGAAATTGACCCAGCTGACAAAGAGGACAACCAGCTTGAAGGACCCTCACTCACTAATTGCTTCCCCTTCACCAGCCCCCCCCTTCCTGGCCTCCACCTCTGTTGGGTGGGGTCCCACTACCCCGACGGCCAAGGGCTCCTCTGCAATGGCTGTTCTTGGCTCCTGGCAGCATCTTCAATCGGGCTGAAATGAGCCAGAAGGGATTGGCCCACCCACCCACCACTCTTTTCTCTTTTTCTCTTTTTTCTCTCTCTTCTTCTTTCTTTCCTTTTCCCACTCTTTTTTTCTCAGTCTCTTTCTCAGTCTCTTTCCTTCTTACTTTCTCTTTTTCTGTTTCTTTCTTTCCTTCTCTTTCTCTTTCTTTCCCCCCTCTTTCTTTCTCTTTCTCTTACTTTCTTTCTCTTTTTGTCTCCTTCTGTTTCTTTCCTTCTCTTTCTCCTTCTTTCCCACCCTCTGTCTCTTGTTCTTTCTCTTTCTTTCTTTCTCTTTTTGTCTTTCTCTCTCTCTCTCTACTTTCTTTCGCTCTTTCTCTTTCCCTCCCTCCCTCTCTTTCTTTCTCTGTTTTGTCTCTTTCTCTTTCTTTCTCTCTCTCTTTTTCTTTCTTACTTTCTCTTTCTCTCTCTTTCCCTCCCTCCCTCTCTTTCTTTTACTTTCTTTTTCTTTCTTTCTCTCTCTTTCTCTTTCTTTCTTTTTCTTTCTCTCTTTGTCTCTCTCTTACTTTCTTTCTCTTTCTCTCTCTCACTCTTACTTTCTCTCTCTCTCTCTCTCTTTCTTTCTTTCCTTCCCTCCTTCCTTCCTTCCTTCTTTCTTTCTCTCTCTTTTTCTTTCTTTCTTTTTCTTTCTCTCTTTGTCTCTCTCTTACTTTCTTTCTCTTTCTCTCTCTCTCTTTCTTTCCTACTTTCCTTCTCTCTCTCTTTCTCTCTCTCTCTCTTTCTGTCTTACTTTCTTTCTCTCTCTCTTTCTCTCTCTCTCTCTCTTTTCTTTCTTTCTTTCTTTCTTTCTTTCTTTCTTTCTTTCTTTCTTTCTTTCTTTCTTTCTTTCTTTCTTTCTTTCTTTCTTTCTTTCTTTCTTTCTTTCTTTCTTTCTTTCTTTCTCTTCTTCTCTTTCAGAAAACCTCCAAGGGGTTAGAATGTGTACACCTGCAATCCTCCAGGCTCATGACTGACAGATTCCTCGCCTGAATTTCAAACGCAGCCTTTTCTTTAAATGGAACCCAGCTGGGTGTCTCCAATCTCAGTCAACGCTACCTCTAGCCTCCTTTACAACATATAGAAGGCAGGAACCTGGATGACTCAACCCGAGAGATTTACCCCTCAGCCAGAAGAGAGAGGGGAAAAAAAATATCCTTCCCCCCCCCTTCCCAATTTCACCTAATTGTACTTCCTCAGAGATTTTCTGCCTCCACATCATCAATGTTTCTGACAGTCACACATTCTCAAGATCCAGCTGAAAAGCCACCCAGGTTATGGCATCTTGCCAGCCTGGCCTGAATTCCAAATTCTTTCCAAATCCTCTGGCTATTTGTCGATGAAATCATTACACACAGTTGAGAGCCCCTAGGGGGGCCCTGCGCATAGCTCAGTTCCAGCTGCAGTAGTCAAGAGGGCTGGGAGCCATGGGAGCTGGAATCCAATCCTTCCACAGAGGGCATGTAGGCATATCTATCTATTTATTTATTTATTTGATTGGTTAATAACTTAGAAGATAATAGGTATAAGTATAAACATGAGTAAGAATACAGGAAATAGGTACGAATAAATGGGGACAATAGGACAGGGACGGTAGGCACGATGGTGTACTTATGCACACCCCTTACAGACTTCTTAGGAATGGGGTGAGGTCTATAGTCAGGGGTGGGATTCTACCAGTTCGCACCTATTCTCTAGAACCGGTTGTTAACATTCTAAGCAGTTCAGAGAACCGGTTGTTGGAAGGAATTCCTGGGCTAATCCTGTAAGGGAGGCAGGAAGGAAACATTCTGATGTTGCTTACAGAAACTGCTGTTATAACTATGTATCATTCATGTGTTTGCAACTATGTATCATAGCAACTATGTATCATTCATGCGTTTGCAACATTGTATCATTTACGTGTAATCATTAACTTCTGTCTCTTCAGTGACCTTTGCAAGGCACGTACAAGAGACAAGGAGCTAGACGTTTTGTTAATAAGCTTATCCACACTGTAAATAATCTGTCCGGTATGCAGCTTTGTAAACATGCACATCCTGATGAGATTACCATGTTTGACTTGAGCTTTGATTAAATCATTTTCTTGTAAAAAAGCACAATAAAAGAGTGTGTGCCAAGACATTCGGGGCGCGCTCATCAAGAGGAAACTTCGCTTCCTGTCGTTTCTCTTCCCTTCACTCCCTTTCATGAGCTGCCCATCAGATGTGGGATGGCAGATACCGCATTCTGGTGACCCCGACGTGATTCCCTAAGGGGGATACGTTGCGACGCGCCCATATCTTATCAGCTCGATGGGAGCTGTGCATCGCCAGGCCTGAAGCGAATTGCACATCATCGGATCTGAAACACGGTCTCGACTTTCGTAAGTATGGGTGGAAACTTTTCTCAACAACAGACGCAGCATCTGAAGGAATTGAGGGAGTTAGTCGCTTCTTCTTCTAAATATTCTGCTAATTTAAAGGGCTCGCCTGTAAAAAAGAAACCTATTGCTACATTATTGGCTTATGTGTGGCAACATTGTCCCAATTATTCAGAGGAAGGGTCCTTAAAAATTTCCACTTGGCAAAAAATTGGTGAACATCTCCATAGTCTTCCTCGTGCACCTATTGGCATTTTGGTCACTTGGAGGAAAATTATGGAGGCTTTAAAAGTCCATTATAAAATAGAAGCAGGGAGTGTGTTTGAATCTCCCCCGCCAAGTTATGATAACTTTTCAATTTTCCCTAACTCAGGCAGAAGCTGCTGCCATTATTCAACAATGCCCCACATGTAGTAAGCAAGGACATTCCATTCCCATAGGAGTAAATCCTAGAGGATTAAAAGCTTGTGAAATTTGGCAAATGGATGTAACTCAGTATCCACCTTTTGCCCCTTGGAAATATTTGCACGTTTCCATCGATACATATTCAGGGTTTATTCTGGCTACTCCTCAAAGGGGAGAAACTGTAAAACATGTCATCAATCATTCAATTCGTACCTTTGCCTCACTGGGACGTCCAAAAGAAATCAAAACAGACAATGGACCTGCCTATACAAGTTCTGCTTTCCAGGACTTCTGTAACAGATGGGATGTAACCCACAAGTTTGGGATTCCCTACAACAGCCAGGGGCAGGCTATTGTGGAACGAGCGAACTTATCTCTGAAACGTGCTCTTGATCGATATTCGTTGTGGGAAAAACCCCCGAACCTCCCAGCATTGCAAAATTCTCTTAACATTTGTCTTTACACTTTAAACTTTCTTAATCTGACTGGCATTCCTCCCACTTCTGCTGCTTCGCGTCATTTTTCCTCCCCCTCCCCCCCCCCCGCCTAACAGACCTCTGGTATATTATCGCAGATTGCCAGATCCTGCCTTGCAGGGTCCCGCTGAGCTTCTCACTTGGGGACGAGGCTACGCTGCGATCTTACTGCCAGACAAAACCACTTGCTGGATCCCTGGGCGGGCAGTAAGACCCTGTCATGAGAATTCCTCCGCTACATCTGTATCTTAAAACTCTTCCTGATATTCTTACCTATATCTTCTTTGCAATTTCTACCTTACTTCAACAAAACCTATGCTTCCTGTCAAAAGACTATTCGTGTTAAAACCATTTCATTAACAGAAGGCTATTATACTTGCTCCATGTGGGTACGTCATGAAAATACTACCCGTAGTTTTCACTCTGTCACTTCTGTTTTATTTAAAGAACACTCTACCACTCGCTCTTTTGTTCCTTCTTTACTCTTCCTATGGAAAGGAACCTTAAAATCTTTTCCTCTATTCAATCTAAAACATAGGGGGACCAAAATGTCCTTCTATTGTATTATGGGTTTCCCCACCCCAACTAACATCCTTGATGAATTACCAAATTAATCTTTATTGTCATTATTGTAATTATTATCCTTTTTCTACTAATTGAATTCCCTCCTCATTTCGCAAATGTTCTACAACTAACTTGTCCATAAGCCTCTCTCCTGCTTGTGATGTTTTTATATACCCGAACTTTGATCCTGTCAACAAACGATGCTTCAAAAGAACTGTCCATGACGATCCGCAAAAGCCTCATAGAAGATATAATATTGCTTGGACTATAACTGACTTTCAAGGCGTTCGTTTAAGTTCTACAACCAGTTTTTCTCGCATAAAAGACTTCTACCCACCAATTCGATTTGGCAGACGCACCCACACAACCAGGGGATATTCTGCAATCTACACCACTGCAGGAGGAACTTTAACATCACGCCTGAAAGGAATGTATTTTATCCCTGGCAATAATTTTGTGTGGACTTGTTCCACCGGTCTCATGGCATGTATCCACGGGGATGAAATTGTTAAATCCAAATCATTTTGCATTCAAGTATGGCTTGTGTGTATAACTCTGATGATTTTATATCCCTACAGGTACCCATGGAATACCCCCTCTTGCAAAATCGTAAAGATTTAGATCTGTTATTTTTTAAAACAAGGGGGATTGTGTGCTATGCTTAAAGAAGAATGTTGTCTTTATGCTGATAGCAGGGGGGGGTTCGTTTTCTATTTCGCCATGGTTTACAACCTTTTTAACTGCATTGGCAGGATCATTAATAATCATTATATTGATATGTATTATAGGACCTTGTTGTTTTTATAGAATATTGCAAATTTTGAAAAATTAATTATCCTCTGCTGATGTTAATGTGCTATTGCAAGCTCATGTTATATCCTCAACACTGGACAAAAAAACGTCATTGCTGAGTTACCGCTCCTTGGACAACCCTGACGCTGACGGGTCGCACTCTTGCCTAGATGACGGGGACGGCGAACATTTCAGAAAAATGGTTCCTGTCTTCTCGGACGAGGAAGAAGACTCGTCATAAATAATAAAAACAGAGGAGATGTTGTAACTATGTATCATTCATGTGTTTGCAACTATGTATCATTGCAACTATGTATCATTCATGCGTTTGCAACATTGTATCATTCACGTGTAATCATTAACTTCTGTCTCTTCAGTGACCTTTGCAAGGCACGTACAAGAGACAAGGAGCTAGACGTTTTGTTAATAAGCTTATCCACACTGTAAATAATCTGTCCGGTATGCAGCTTTGTAAACATGCACATCCTGATGAGATTACCATGTTTGACTTGAGCTTTGATTAAATCATTTTCTTGTAAAAAAGCACAATAAAAGAGCGTGTGCCAAGACATTCGGGGCGCGCTCATCAAGAGGAAACTTCGCTTCCTGTCGTTTCTCTTCCCTTCGCTCCCTTTCATGAGCCGCCCATCAGATGCGGGATGGCAGATACCGCAAACTGCCTCTCTGTTAACCCTTATTACATTCTTGGCAGGACTAGACTTGTTGTCTCAGGAACTTCTCTGGAGTTTTTTCCCCCCCTCTTTTGCTGGTACTTTGCTTGTGTGGAGTGACCATTCAAAGTTACAATGGTACTGAAAAAAGTGACTTCTGACCATTTTTCACACTTACGACTGTTGCAGCATCCCCACGATCACGAGAGGCCAGGCGAGGAGATGCATGCCTCGATGTGAGTGATATTGAGTTGGCCGCGCCTAGCCAATAACATGACCACCGAGCCACGCCCAACAACTAAGCCACGCCCACAGAACCGGTTGTTAAAAAATTTGAATCCCACTCCTGTCAGTAGTGGATTGTTTGATATTTCCAGCTTGTACAGAGGTCTCCAACTTCGGCAACTTGAAGACTCATCCTGCCTTCAGATGTTTTAGAGAACAAATTGTTCCTCCGCCTCTTCCTTCTGGCAGCTCCACCCCCTTCAATATTGGAAGACTTGCTCTCATGCCTCCCTGCCCCTTTAGTCCTTCTTTTCATTAAACCAGAACATACCCACTTCCTGCAATTGGTCTTCGTATGTTTTATCCTCCAGTCTCAATCAATCAATCAATCAATCAATCAGCTGGAAGGGACTTTCCAGTCTTCAGTGCCCTCGTAACTGTCAACTCGTAAAATATTCCTATGGTTTTTTTGGGAGTTGGCAACAGAGAGGGAAGGGGGGAAAGGGTTTTGAAAGAGCAGTGCGTCAGCTTGGAAACCAAAAGTGCATTCCATAAATAGTTTTTCAAAGATGGTAACTAGATGAATGAAGTATCTGCCAGACAAATATCTAACTGGAGAGCATGATTGATGATTCTTGGCTAGGGAGGTGTCCCATTGGAGAATATGAATTATGATACACCCACAGGGGTGGGGAAACCAAGGTTAAAGGGTGACAATGAATGATGTGTCCCAGAGTCGGCTACACCCAGGCAGTGCCAGCATGTTAACTCCCAATAAATCCTTTTGAAGTTTTGGAAGTTTGACTCAAGACCAGAGGTGGTATTCACCTGGTTCTGACCAGTTCTGGAGAACCGGTAATGGAAATTTTGAGTACTTTGGAGAACTGGCCAGTAACACCTCTGACTGGCCCCACCAACCCCATCTCTTTTGTGCCTCCCATTGAGTCCCAGCTGATCGGCTGGATCTTCTTTTGTTGCCCTGCACAGGAGAATGGAGCTGGAAAGCAGGCCAGTGGAGTGGGGAGCAGAGGTTTTTGACCCCGGTTCTGGAGAATCAGTAGTGGAAATTTTGAATAGTTCGAAGAACCAGCCAATCCCACCTTTGACTGGCCCCACCAACCCCCTCTATTCTCTGCTTTCTGAGTCCCAGCTGATTGACTGGGTCTTTTTTGGTTGCCCTGCACAGGAGAACGGAACTGGAAAGCAGGTTAGTGGGGTGGGGAGGGCTTGAAGCTCCAAAGTGAAAAGGTTGGATGAGAAGAGAAGGTCAAGAAGGGCTGAGATGCTGAGAGTACCTGGGTTTTATAACCTTTGTTGGGATTTGAATTGGAGCTTGTATTCTGATTGGTTGTCAGACTCCCATGGGGTCGTGCAGGGGCAACTCTGTAGGCTGTCCTGAGTTCCAGGCTTGGTTGAGCCATGCTGGATGATGATGATGCACTGAAAAGGGCTTTTGGCAATTGCTATAGCTTTTCCTGGAGATCTTTGTTATGTAAAGTATTCTGGCCCAGGCCTTAATGGCCCACCCATTAACAAAGGTGTGGGGGGTTGAGCTTCTGCTTCTGAGGTGAGTTTCTGCTTCTGAGTTTCTACTCTTTTTAGGGGAAATATTCTGCCTTTTTCATATTTCCTAGGATATTTCATTTTTCTAGGGTTTTAACTTCCTACACCGGCTTAGCACAATCTCTGCTCATCCAGACAAACACAAACTTTTCCGATGGTCCCTATCAGGCCCACTTTTTCACCCCACCCCCCCAGACCCTCCCTAGACCCCCACCATTCCCGCACAGGCAACCTGCCTATTGTGTGATGTGTCACTTGTCAAACACATCGCCCGGCCAAGGCAAGCGGGGCTGGTGAAAAGCACAGCGGGCGGCTGCACTATGCCACTAATTAGGGGCAGTGGCAAAGGGTTCCCATACACACCTGCAGAGTCACGTGGGAGTACAGAGGGGCAGAGAGGGAGGGGGTCGCGGCCCCGACCGAGGGATGAACCAGACAGGGAGGGTTTTTGCAAAAAGCATAGGCTTTTGCAGGCAGGGTTTGAGGCCGTGTTTTTCAAACTTGGCAACTCGAAGGGATGAAGACTTCAGCTCCCTGAATTCCCCAGCTAGCATGTTTTAAGTTGTGTGGACTTCAACTCCCAGGATTCCCCAGTTAGCATGTTTTGAGAGGTGTGGACTTCAACCCCCATAATTCCCCAGCCAGCATGCTTTAAGATGGGTGGACTTCAACTCCCAGAATTCCTCAGCCAACATGTTTTGAGACTTCAACTCCCAGAATTCCCCAGCCAGCATGGCTTAGGTTGTGTGGACTTCAATTCCCAGGATTCCCCAGTTAGCATGTTTTGAGAGGTGTGGACTTCAACCCCCATAATTCCCAACCAGCATGTTTTAAGATGGGTGGACTTCAACTCCCAGAATTCCCCAGCCAACATGTTTTGAGAGGTGTGGACTTCAACCCCCATAATTCCCCAGCCAACATGTTTTGAGACTTCAACTCCCAGAATTCCCCAGCCAGCATGGCTTAGATTGTGTGGACTTCAACCCCCATAATTCCCCAGCCAGCATGTTTTGAGAGGTGTGGACTTCAACCCCCATAATTCCCCAGCCAACATGTTTTGAGACTTCAACCCCCATAATTCCCCAGCCAGCATGTTTTGAGAGGTATGGACTTCAATCCCCATAATTCCCCAGCCAGCATGCTTTAAGTTGGGTGGGCTTCAACTCCCAGAATTCCTCAGCCAACATGTTTTGAGACTTCAACTCCCAGAATTCCTCAGCCAGCATGGCTTAGGTTGTATGGACTTCAATCCCCAGAATTCCCCAGCCAACATGTTTTGAGAGGTGTGGACTTCAACCCCCATAATTCCTAAACCAACATGGCTTAGGTTGTGTGGACTTCAACTCCCAGAATCCCCTAGCCAGCATACTTTGAGATGCTTTGAGCAACCAAAAGGTGAAAAAAGAAAAAACCCAGCCCAGCCTTCCTTCCTCCCAATCCGAGACTCCACTCTTTGCTGTTGTGTCAGTTAATAACAAAACCCAGCGAGACTTTGCTTTCACTCAAGCCAGCTGGTTCTTGCTTGAGCTGCTGGATCCCGGCTGCGGGACCCATTCAAGGTCACGGGGAATCTCTGGTAAGGGATCCGGTGGCAAGGAAGCTTAAGGAAACTGGGAGGGCATTTTAGGAAGGAGGTCATGTAATTTAGTGCAGAGATCTCCAATCTGGGCAACTTTAAGACTTGTGGACCCAGAATTCCCGCTTTTTTCTAGCTTACCAAGAAGTAGGCTGTGGTCTACTCTGTCAACCTGTCTTGCCACAGTTGGGAAACGAATCCCTGCCGTTGTTAAGCAACACAATTGTTCAATGAATCCTGCTTCCCCCTTAGCTTGGCTTCGTCAGAAAGTCAGAAAGGAACACTGCTATCCTGTCTCCCCTGGTCCTTCTCTTCATTAGACCAGCCAGGCCCAGTTCCTGTAACCGTTCTTCATATGTTTTAGTCTCCAAGGGTCCATGCTTCTCAGCGACCAGAGATAATAATAAGACCCATAATCCAACAACCTCTGGAAAAATCGCCTTTGCCCACTCTAGGAAATTCCCAGCTGGTAGGAAATTCACCAGGGGAACAAGAAAGCAATCTCCATCTTGCAAACGGTTTTAGCCTTGCTGCCCATGTGCAAATACCATGCAGATTTGAACCCATCTCTTTTCTCCCACTCAAGCAAACAAACTTTCTTTCCATTAGAAACGGTGCCTAAAAAAATGAGAGCATTCACTACCATTGCATTGTTCCCTCTCACCCTCCCCTCAAAATACACTCACTCAGCCTGGAATGGGCATTGTAGTTGCGTGTCACAGCTTGAAAATGTTCCTTGACCCCATCTGGAGCTCCTGGCAAACCCCGGATTCCGACATCCACCTTGGTAGCCATGGTCCTTAAAAGAAGAAGAAGAAGAATAACGCTGGTTTGCAGGAAAGCAAGCCAAGTGTCCGGCAGTTTGCAGGGTTTTATACCATATCCAGAGGCTGCTAGGAATAGCTCTGACCAGCCCTGGGGTGTGTTGCTTTTGTACACAGCAAAAAATCTGTTTGCTGTAAACTTGGAGGCAGCTGCAAAGCCGGTCGGCAGGTTAGAAAGTTCCTGCCTCACCTGTGCTGTGTAGGTTTGTCCCAACAATGCTGCGATTTTCTCTTGGCTATGAACTCACGTCGGCCTTGGCTTCCTGCCCTTATTTTCCTGCTGTGCAAACGCGTTTCGGAAATTGGGGGGGGGAGGGCGTTTCTTTTTGCCTGGTTTTGCAAAAAAAAACCTTGACCAAGGAGATTCTTTGAGGAAAGCATGAAAGCAATCAGAGATGAACCCCTATTAACTTCTTCAAACCTTGGTTGCGTCCAGATAGGTGGGCTTCAACTCCCAGAATTCCCCTGCCACCCACACTCCCAATTCTGGGAGTTGAATTTCAGTCCACCTATCTTGAAAGTGGCAAAAGTCCTTGACCAAGGAGATTGAAACCAGGTTTAGAGGTGATACCTTGTTTCCCCGAAAATAAGACCCTGTCTTATTTTATTTATTTATTTTTTGGCCATCAAAACTGGCACCAGGTCTTATTTTCGGGGGACGTCATCCACTGACTAACCTCATTTGCGCGCGTCGCCCCTGGCCCCCTTTTTGCTGTCAGAGGCCTTGAGGAGCTTCTTCTTTTGCAGCTGGCAAGGGTTTCCTGAAGGCGTCTGCAACCAATAACAGAGCTCCGGATTACTGAGGCCTTCAGGAAAGCTTTCCCAGCCTTGCTGGCTGCAGAAGAAATGGATCAGCAAGGCAGGTGTGGAGGGGTGCGAGGCCTGGCTGCAACTATCCAAAGGTAAGTCACCCCAGCTTAATTTTTACCCATGTAGTCTGGAGTGGATGGGATCTTAATTAGGGATTATTTTGGGGGTAGGGCTTATATTGGGTGCATGTGTAAAAATCAAGCTAGGGCTTACTTTTGGGGTATGTTGTAATGACGAGGCAGTCGAGTTGTTTGATCATGATCAACTGAATCATGATGAACTTGATTGGAGTCTAGTCTTGCATTTATACACATTTTTAATTATCCTCCAACATTGGTTAACTTTGGTCACTGCTTAACTTTTGTTACTGTTTAGCGTAATAGTAATTAACACAATTATCTCTAGTTAAAGTCTAACATATGTTTACTTCCTCTCTCTAATCCTTCTTCAGATTAGTGACTTTGTTTGCCTGAGTTGTATTTGTTGTGAATGAATAAATGTGTATGAATAAAGTTATCTTGAGCTTGGAGTCAAGTGCAGGGTTCTGGCCCTGCACTTCTGATTGGCTGTTAAATGGCGAGATCAGATTGGTCCGTTTTGGAGAATCTGATTGGCCATTAACGAGCCATTCTCATTGGTCAACGGAGCTAGCGCTCCAAGGTTTTCATTGGTTGAATAGTTAATAAGTTGCCTATATAAGGAAGGCTATAGCAGCCATTGTTTGAGCTGTCACACCATGTAAATAAAGAGTTGAAGTTCACCGTTCACCTGGCTCGTCTCCATTTCTTCGCACCCATGCTCCAAACTTAACAGTATTTGCTTGGAAACATTCTTTATCTGAGGTTTGCCATCCGAGATAGGAACATTCCTGCAATTACAACTCTACAGGGGTAGGTTGTATTTTGGGGAAAACAGGGTCATTTTGTGCTATTAAATCTGAAGGTTGTCAGGGGGATTCTGGTAGTTGAAGTCCAGCCATCTTAAAGTGGCATACAAATCCTTGACAAAGGAGACTCTTTGAGAAAGGCACTAAAGCCATCGAAGGTGAACACCTTCTCCTGTTAAAACTCCTAATAACTTACTTTTTGCAAAGTTGCCTGGTTTAAGATAGGTGGACTTCGACTCCCAGAATTCCCCTGGGAAAAAGGCTCAAATCCTTGACCAAGGAGATTCTTTGAAAAGAACATTAAAACCAGGTTGAGAAGTTTTAAAAGGACATTACAAGCAGGTTTAGTTTTGTGCCATTAAATCCAATGGTTGTCAGGGGAATTCTGGGAGCTGAAGTCCAGCCATCTGAAAGTTGCCATGTTTGAGAAGTTTGGATGGAGGGGAGGGTTGCACTTAATTTTGCTGGTGGTGGGGTGGGAGAGAAAGAAAACAGTTACGAATGGATATGGCTGCATCCTCCTGTCTCTTCTTCCTGAAGTTTGCGCCTTTCTGTTAAGAGAGATATACTAAGGTAAATGCTCTTTTTAAACCCATGTTTTGACAGTGCCTAAATTTTAGGAGAAAGTAATGGATTGCATAAATATGATTGTGCATTCAAAGCTCAAATTCCTGTCTTGAACGAGGGGTGGTACCTAATTATGGACACATATCGAAGTTTCAGCACTGGAAAAATAAATCTTACACTCAGTGGATTGAAAATCTGATGGCCCTCCCCAACCATGAGTGGATTGTGTGCAGGTAGTCCTTGAGTTATGGCCACAATTGAGCCACGTTGCTGTTGCTAAGCGGGATGGTTGTTAAGTGAGTTTTGCCCCATTTAACAGATAATTAGAGTTGGAAGGGATCTTGTAGGTCATCTGGTCCAACCCCCTGCCCAAGCAGGAGACCCTACGCCATTTCTGATAAATGGCAGTCCATTTTCTTCTTGAACTCAAGTGATGAAGCTCCAACAACTTCTGAAGGCAACTTCTGTTCCATGGGTTGATTGTTCTCACTGTCAGAAAGTTTCTTCTTATTTCCAGGTTGAATCTCTCCTTGTTCAGTTTCCATCCATTATTCCTTGTCTGGCCTTCGGGTGCTTTAGAAAATAGCTTGACCCCTTCCTCCTCTCTGGGGCAGCCCCTCAAATATTGGAAGATGCTCTCCTGCCTCCCCTGGTCCTTCTCTACACTAGACTACCAGGCCCAATTCCTGTAACAGTTCCTCATATGTTTTGGTTTCAGTCCCCTAATCCTCCTGGTTGCTCTTCTCTGCACTTTTTCTAGAGCCTCAACATCTTTTTATAGTGTGGTGACCAGAACTGGATGCAGTACTCTAGGTGTGGTCTTACTAAGGCTTTATAGAGTGGTATTAGTATCTCCTTGATCTTGATTGTATCCCTCTGTTAATTAAAATTAGAATTGCATTGGGTATTTTAGCTGCTGCTGCACACTGCTGGCTCCTATTTAGCTGGTTGTCCACTAAGACTCCAAGATCCCCCACACAGTTCTTGCTAGTGAGCCTGGTTTCACTCAGTCTATGTGTATACTTTTGGTTTTTTTTTGCCTAAGTGTAGGACTTTCCTTTTCTCTACATTGAATTTCATTTTGTTAGATACGGCCCAGTGTTCTAGTCCAGGGGTCGGCAACCTTTTGGACTCAGGGACCACCAAACTCATAATTTTAGATCCCAGGGACCACTAACTGATTTTGTGAGCATGGCCTAATTTGTGGGTGTGGCTTGGTGGTCATGTGACTGGCTGGGCATGGCTTGTATGTAAATATTATAAATATTTATATAAATATTGAATTTTTAGTTTAAAAAAAGAGCAACTTTTACCCAAAATCAGGCAAAGCAAGCATGCAAATTGAGTTGCTCACAGAATCACAGATTCATTCAGGAATCTTTCTATCTTCCATTGGCTAGCTCCGTCTGTCATCTAAAATTTACTTGCAAGCAAACTCATAAAATTAACTCACAACACACCATGTATGTAAATATTGAATTTTTTATTTAAAAAGGCAACTTTTATCCAAAATCAGGCAAAGCAGGCAGACTGAATTGCTCACAGAATCATTCAGTGATCTTTCTATCTGCCATCGGCTAGCTCAGTCTCTCAAATTTGCTTGCCTTGAGTCTGCACTGAATTTGTTTGCAAGCAAACCTTCAGTCCTAAGGGAGGTTTGGCTGTGCTTAGCTAGAAAGCAAGAAATCCAACCATTTCCTGCTTCCTAGCTAAGCTAAATCTCCCGGCACAGCAGAACAGATGATGGTTGGAAAAAGGAAAAATAGCAACTTAGCAGACAAGTTTGCCCAGTAAGGAGTGAATGGGCGGGGAGGGTTCCCATGGGCCATGTGGGCTGAGCGGCCTTGTGTTTCTGTGCAGCCTGGATTAATTGCTTTGCGGGGGATGCTCTGGGGGTGAGATTTCTCTGCAGCCCACCAAAATTTTCTCATTGCCCACCAGTAGGCTGCGGCCTACCAGTTGGCGACCGCTGTTCTAGTCTGTCAAGATCCACCTGGATCTTGAGCCTATCTTCTTGGGTGTTAGCTATTCCTGCCAGCTTAGTATCATCTGCAGATTTGACAAGTTCCCCTTCTATTCCCTCATCTAAGTCGTTAATGAAGATATTGAAGAGTCCTGGGCCTGAGACGGAACCTTGTGGCACCCCACTGCTTACTTCCCTCCAGGTAGACTGAGACCCATGAAGGACTACTCATTGAGTACGGTTTGCCAGCCAGTTGCAAATCCATCTAGTGGTGGTGCTATCTATCTCATTTTTTTCTAGCTTCACAAGTAGGTTGTGGTCTACTTTGTCAACCTGTCTCACCACAGTTGGGAAATGAATCTGTGCTGTTGTTAAGCAACACAATTGTCAGCTTTGCTTCATCAGGAAGTCGTAAAAAGCAACCCTTCCCCTTCCAGGACACTGCGAGTGTCATAAATGTGAGCCCGGTTGGCAAATGTCAGAATTTTAATCCTGAAAAAAACAGCCATAAGCCACTTTTTTCAGTGCTGTTGTCACTAAATGAACTTGTAAGTCGAGGACTACCCCAACGGAGGTAGACTTTGTACAGGTGGTTCTCAACTTATGAACGCTAACTTAGTGGCCATTTGAAGGTGGACCCCTCCCCAAAAAGGACTTGCAAAAAGGCTTCTTCATTGTTCAGTGACAGTCACCTAGAAGGGAGGAGCGGGAGAGGGAGGGGGAGGGACATGCTGGGCTGGGGAATTCTGGGAGTTGAAGTCCACAGGTCTTAAAGTAGGCAAGGTTGGAGACCTCTGATTTAGGACATTTTTAGCAAAAAAAAAAAAGCAAAACAGCATTTACTTCTCGGTTTTGGCAGAAATGCTCCATAATGAATACTGGATTCACTTAACAACAGCAGAATTCATTTAACAACTAGCACCCCCCTCCCAAAAAAAAACAGGTCACAAAATCTGGTTGGCCCCCATGATGATCTGTTTTAGGATGGTCTTGATTGATGACCATAATCGCAGACTCAATACAGCTATATGGCAAGGATCAGCTGTAAGGAGAACTATAATGAAACCAGGGACTCATTTATAGAGTTAAAATAGGTTAAAAATGATCATCATGAAAATAAATCTGAAATATATACATCCTGAATACCAGCATTAGACAGCTGTATATGGAATTCTAACCGCTGTAATGATGTATCATAATAAGTTTCTTTTGTTGTCCTGTCTTTACACATTTTTGTTCAGCTCCCCACCTTTGAGTCTTTTTCCCCTTTCTCTTGTGGATCACAATCACAATTTTTTGGTGTGGGTTTGTTTTTTGGTTATGGATTAAAAAGCAATAACAATCATGAAATAAGTTTGGTTCTTTCTTTGTTTTAGAAGTAAGATCATGCTTTCTCCACAGCAGATTTCCCATGTTTTCTCCCTCAAGGGCGTAGGAAAAATGGATCACCAGGTTTTAAGCAATTGTGGGAAACATTTGGAGGACAAAGGATTTGTGTCTCTGTGTGTGTGTGTGTGTGTTAGATTATCCAGCTGTTTATCAAGGCTAAAATTTGGAGTCAGCACCTGGATCTCAAGACACCCAAGGTCAAACAGGGGTCAGGGGGACCCTAACCCTATTCATTCATTCATTTCATTTCATTTCTACCACCGCCCATTTCAATCAAAGACTCTGACCATTCCAACCACCAGGCAGGCAGGGACTTGGCTGTGTCCTCTGGATCCTTCCTGGACCAGCTGCCTCCGATGAGGATCAGTGAGAAGAGGGCTTCACAGCCCTCCTCCTTCAGCCCATCATACCCAGCCCGTGCAGGACAGCCACCGGGCAAGCAGAGCAATGTTTGCGACTTTAAGCTGGCTTCTGGAGGGAGGAATGGAAGGCAGGAAGGAGGGAGGAGGGAGGGGAAGGGAAAGGATGGAGGGAAGATGAAGGAAAAAGGGGAGGACGGGAGGGGAAGGAGGAAGGGAGGGAGGGGAAGGGAAGGAAGGAGGAAGGGAGGGAGGATGGAAGGGAGGGAGGACAGGAGGGGAGGGAGGATGGAAGGGAGGAAGGGAGGGAGGATGGAAGGGAGGAAAAGGGGAAGGAGGAAGGGAGGGGAAGGGAAGGAAGGAGGAAGGGAGGGAGGATGGAAGGCAGGAAAAGGGGAAGGAGGGAGGGAGGGGAAGGGAAGGAAGGAGGAAGGGAGGGAGGGGAAGGGAAGGAAGGAGGAAGGGAGGGAGGATAGAAGGGAGGAAAAGGGGAAGGAGGAAGGGAGGGAGGGGAAGGGAAGGAAGGAGGAAGGGAGGGAGGATGGAAGGGAGGAAGGAGGAAGGGAGGAAAAGGGGAAGGAGGAAGGGAGGGGAAGGGAAGGGAGGGAGGGAGGGGAAGGGAAGGGTGGAAGGGAGGAAAAGGGGAAGGAGGAAGGGAGGGAGGGGAAGGGAAGGAAGGAGGAAGGGAGGGAGGATGGAAGGGAGGAAAAGGGGAAGGAGGAAGGGAGGGAGGGAGAAGGGAAGGAAGGAGGAAGGGAGGGAGGATGGAAGGGAGGAAAAGGGGAAGGGAGGAAAGGAGGAGGGGGAAGGGAAGGATGAAGGAAGGAAAAAAAAGGAAAAAGGGAAGCAGCAAGAAAGGGAGAAGGGAGGGAGGGAGGGGAAGGGAAGGATGAAAGAAGGGAGGGAGGAGAAAGGGAAGGGAGGGAGGAAAAGGAAGAAATGGAAGCAGCAAGAAAGGGAGAAGGAGAGAGGGAGGGGAAGGGAAGGGAAAGGAGGAACTAGAGAGGATGTTAAGATAACGGAAAACCATTTCAGAGCTACTCCATCACCCTTAAAGGTTGTGGCCAATTCTGCAACCTATCCCATCCATGGGGTGGCAGGGGGTGGGGTGGGATGGAAGCAGGCAACGCCCTTCCCCAGTCCCCTTTTGCGGGCTGAGCCCCCTCCCCCTTTTCTCGCTGTTTCAAAGGCGCTTCCATCTCCAGATGGGTGGCCTCTGGCTATGGCCCCTCCCCTGTCTCTCTGGCTTGGTGACGCCATGGAAGGAAGGGCTTCCTACCATCACCACCCCCTCCTCCCCAGCTTGTGCCAAAGTCCTCCCCCACCCTAGCCCCCACCCCCACCCCCAGTCACAGCAGGGAGCCCGGTTTGCCAGGAGCGTGTCCTTGAAACAGGTAAGATACTCAAGAGTGGGGAAGGGACCTTCAGGGGTCTCCAACCTTGGCAACTTTAAGACTGGTGGACTTCAACTCCCAGAATTCCTCAGACAGCTGTCTGAGGAATTCTGGGAGTTGAAGTCCACCAGTCTTAAAGTTGCCAAGGTTGGAGACCCCTGTTTATAGGTCATCTAGTCCAGAGGTCTCCAACCTTGGCCACTTTTTAAGACTGGTGGACTTCAACTCCCAGAGTTTTTCGGTTCAGCACAGCTGGCTGAGGAACTCTGGGAGTTGAAGTCCACCAGTCTTAAAAAGATTGCCAAGGTGGGAGACCCTTCCCCCCCTCGATTTCTAATCCAAAAAGCGGGATGCACTCCTACACCTATTTCTGACAAATGCCAGTCCAGTCTCTTCTTGGAGGTCTCAAGTTTTTTTTTAATGGTGCCGTGAAAGGGTCGCCCATCCGTGCACGCGCTCCCACCCACTCCCACGCACACATGGGGTGAGGGGGGGGGAATTGAGGTGGGGGGTTTCTGACATTTGGTAGACGGTGCCGGGGCTTCCACTCGCAAGCTGCACGGGCCACTCGGGGATGGGGTGGGAACGGAGGGGGTCACTAGCCGGAAGGCTGCAGGGGTCCTTTTCCTGGGTGGGTCGGTGAGTGGGTGGGAAGGCTCAGCGCATCCTCCTGGCCGCGATCCTGAGGAAGTCTTCCGAGTTCCGACGGGTTTTTTCTCCCCCCCCTTCCTTTCCAACACCCCACCGCCCCGCTTTTATTTAAGGGCTGGGGGCCTGGGGGCCACGCCGCGGACTGTCTTTCCTCTCGAGGCGCGTGTAGGGCTCGAAAGCGGACGGCCCCAGCCCGTAGCCGGCCGGGAGTTTGTGCAGGCTCCCCGCGAGGGGGCTGCCGAAGCAGAAAGGGCCGGTGGAGAAGCGGGAGGAAGGGGCCGAAACAGCCAGCGAGGCTACCTGGAGGCTGAAGCCGCGCGTGGCCGGAGGGCTCTCCGCCCGGCCCAATCCCGGGGAAGGGCTCCCGTGGCCGGGAGTAGCACCGACGGGGTGAGAAGTGGGGGCGGGGAGGAGCGTTGGGGGCGCCGGCACCGAGAGGAGCCTGCCCTGCTCCAGCAGTCTCAAGAGGTTGCAGGTGGCCAAAGCTTCGGAGGTGGAAGAGCCACCGCCACCGCCGCCGCGTTTCTCCGATTCTCGGCTCTGGTCCTTCTTCTCCTTGGTGCGCCGGTTCTGGAACCACACCTTGACCTGCGGGAAGTGGTGGGGGGGGGAGAGAAGAGGAGGAGAAGGGTCAGCGCCCAGGTGGGTGGGACCCCGCCTCACCTGAGGAGGAAACTCTGCTGCTCAGGTGGTGCTTTTTCCCCTGATCTGAAGCATGGCCCGTTCCCCGCTCCCGTTCTGGGTTGCTCCCACCTATATAGAGGTGGAGGGGGTCTTCAAGGAACGGCCTCGTAGGGGGTGGGGGCAGGTGGGGTGGGGGTCGGCTGGAAACAAATTAGAATACCACCCCTGAGAAGTTAATGCGAGAGGGGCGTGGACTTCAATTCCCAGGATTCCCCGGTGGGGGGGGGGGGCGGGACGGGAGGGAGGGAGGGAAGAGAGAGAAAGGAGGGAGGGAGGAGTGCAGGAGCTGAGGAGGGAACATGAGGGAAGGAAGGAAGGAAGGAGCTGAGGAGGGGAGGGAAGGAGGAGTGCAGGTGCTGGGGAGGGAACATGAGGAAAGGGAGGAAAGAAGGAAGGAAGGAAAGAGGGAGGAGTGCAGGAGCTGAGGAGGGAACATGAGGGAGGGAAGGAAGGAAGGAGCTGAGGGAGGGAGGGAGGGAGAAGAGAGGGAAGGAGGAGTGCAGGTGCTGGGGAGGGAACATGAGGGAAGGGAGGAAAGAAGGAAGGAAGGAAGGAAAGAGGGAGGAGTGCAGGAGCTGAGGAGGGAACATGAGGGAGGGAAGGAAGGAAGGAGCTGAGGAGGGGAGGGAAGGAGGAGTGCAGGTGCTGGGGAGGGAACATGAGGGAAGGGAGGGAGGAAGGAAGGAAGGAAGGAAAGAGGGAGGAGTGCAGGAGCTGAGGAGGGAACATGAGGGAGGGAAGGAAGGAAGGAGCCGAGGGAGGGAGGGAGGGAGGGAGAAGAGAGGGAAGGAGGAGTGCAGGTGCTGGGGAGGGAAGATGAGGGAAGGGAGGAAGGAAGGAAGGAAGGAAGGAAGGAAGGAAGGAAGGAAGGAAGGAAGGAAGGAAAGAGGGAGGAGTGCAGGAGCTGAGGAGGGAACATGAGGGAGGGAAGGAAGGAAGGAGCTGAGGGAGGGAGGGAGGGAGGGAGAAGAGAGGGAAGGAGGAGTGCAGGTGCTGGAGAGGGAACATGAGGGAAGGGAGGAAAGAAGGAAGGAAGGAAGGAAAGAGGGAGGAGTGCAGGAGCAGGAGGGAACATGAGGGAGGGAAGGAAGGAAGGAGCTGAGGAGGGGAGGGAGGGAGGAGTGCAGGTGCTGGGGAGGGAACATGAGGGAAGGGAGGAAAGAAGGAAGGAAGGAAAGAGGGAGGAGTGCAGGAGCTGAGGAGGGAACATGAGGGAGGGAAGGAAGGAGCTGAGGAGGGGGGGAGGGAGGAGTGCAGGTGCTGGGGAGGGAACATGAGGGAAAGGAGGAAAGAAGGAAGGAAGGAAAGAGGGAGGAGTGCAGGAGCTGAGGAGGGAACATGAGGGAAAGGAGGAAAGAAGGAAGGAAGGAAGGAAAGAGGGAGGAGTGCAGGAGCTGAGGAGGGAACATGAGGGAGGGAAGGAAGGAAGGAGCTGAGGGAGGGAGGGAGGGAGGGAGAAGAGGGGGGGAGGAGTGCAGGAGCTGGGGAGGGAAGGAAGGAAGGAGGGTCCTGAATGCAGGAGCTGAGGAGGGGAGGAAGGAAGGTGTTAAGTCTGGGGCATGGGTGCGAATGATGGAGACAGTAGAACCAGTAAACTTCAAACTCTTTATTTACATATTGTGACAGCTCAAAAGTCGAGGCTGCCTTCCTTATATAGGCAACTTATTAACTCTTCAACCAATAGCAAACCTGGAGCGCTAGCTCCGTTATCCAATAGGAATGGCTTGTTAATGGCCAATCAGATGCTGCTGAAGGGACCAATCCGATCCTGCCATTAACAGCCAATCAGAAGTGCAGGGCCAGAACCCTTGCACTTGACTTCAAGCTCAATATACTTTATTGGTATTATTCATTCACAACGGAAGAGAGGGAGAGAAGAGAGGGAGGGAGGAGTGCAGGAACTGGGGAGGGAACATGAGGGAAAGGAGGAAAGAAGGAAGGAAGGAAGAGGGAGGCAAGAAGGCTGTTTTCCAGGGAGATTATCTTGGCAGAGGTAACAAGAGGTCCTGCTTATGTAAAAGAGGTTGAGACCTATGAAATTCCAGAATGAGATAGTATTTGGAGGAGGAGGAGGAGAGATAATAATTCTCCTATTAATAATAGTGGTCGTAGCCCCAGCAGCCTCCCTTCCTCTAGCCAGTCTGAATGAAAAGAGCAAGTGGCTCTTTCGGTGGCCCTGATTCGCCCGCTCTGGTCTACCTGGTGGGGCTGACAGTCCAAGGGATACAATCTTTCCTGGCTTGGGATTTATTTATCCGGCTAAAAATAGGTCCTGGATGACACCAATCCACAGGGGCTCAGAGCGGCCTGGAGGGGATTGTGAGCCCTTCCTGGAAGGGGGGAGGGGAGAGAGATTGCACGACCCAGTCAGCAGGGGTGTGTGTGTGTGTGTGTGTGTGTGTGTGTGTGTTGGACAGTTTCTCTGAAAATGCAGCAGGCTGCTCAACTCTGCCCAGTTCGTGGAGGTGGGAGGAAGGGGGGCATCTTTGGAGCCACCCCCTTTTGACAGAGTTGCATCAATCTGGAAATAGCCCTTGCCTGACAGATCCCGTGTCCTGTCCACCAAAAACACCAGATGGGGAGTGAAGTCCAGGATGCTGGTGGATGCAATGGGAACGTCCCACAAGGACCCTTCTGAGAAAGTGAGGAGGAGGAGGGAGGAATGGGCCAAAATCTTCAATTTAAAGCAGGAAAGTGGTCTTGGGTTCCAGAATGCAAAGGATTAACCTAGGGCTGACCATGAACATGTCCTCAGGATCAACCTTAGCAAGTTTAAGATGAGTGGACTTCAACTCCTAGAATTCCCCAACTCCTTCATTTTTTACCTTCCTTCCTTCCTCCCTCCCTTCCTTCCTCCCTCCCTTCTTTTCTCCCTCCCTCTTTCTTTCTTCTTTCACTTTTTCTTTCTTTCTTTCCTTCCTGTCTTCCTTCCTTCTTTTCCTCCCTACTTTCCTTCCTCTTCCCCTCTTTCTTTCTCCCACCTTTTCTATCTTTTTTCTCTCTCTTTCCTTCCTTCTTGTCTTCCTTCCTTCTTGTCTTCCTTCCTTTCCTCCCTTCTTTCCTCCCTCCCCTTTCTTTCTCCCTCCCTTGCTTTTTCTTTCTTTCTTTCCTTCCTTCTTGTCTTCCTTCCTTCCTTTCCCCCCTTCCTCCCTTTTTCTTCTTTCACATTCTCTTTCCTTCCTTCCTTCTTTCCTCCCTCCCTCTTTCTTTCTTATTTCACTTTTTCTTTCTTTCCTTCCTGTCTTCCTTCCTTCTTTTCCTCCCTTCTTTCCTTCCTCCTTCCCTCTTTCTTTCTCCCATCCTTTCTATCTTCTCTCTCTCTCTCTTTCCTTCCTTCTTGTCTTCCTTCCTTCCTTTCCCTCCTTCCTCCCTTCCTTTCTTCTTTCACATTCTCTTTCCTTCCTTCTTTCTTTCCTTCCCCCTCTTCTTTCTTTATTCCTCTTTCTTTCTTTCCTTCCTGTCTTCCTTCCTTCTTTTCCTCCCTTCTTTCCTTCCTCCTTCCCTCTTTCTTTCTCCCACCCTTTCTATCTTTTCTCTCTCTCTCTTTCCTTCCTTCTTGTCTTCCTTCCTTTCCTCCCTTCTTTCCTTCCTCCCTCTTTCCTTCCTTCCTTCCTTCCTTCCTTCCTTCCTTCCTTCCTTCCTTCCTTCCTTCCTTCCTTCCTTCCTTCCCTTCCCTTCCCTTCCCTTCCCTTCCCTTCCCTTCCCTTCCTTCCTTTCCTCAAGTTCCCAGCAAGCTGCTTCCTTGTAACACTTCCTACTCCTCTCTTTCTGTCTCTCATGGTAACTGGTGCCAAACATTGTCCAGTTTCTTGAATTTTTGTTAACTGGGCTGGTTGGCCTACTTCCCTCCACTATCTCCTGTTCCCGCTGAACCACTCCCT
The DNA here is from genome assembly GCA_033807585.1 of Hydrophis major. Lineage (NCBI taxonomy): Eukaryota > Metazoa > Chordata > Lepidosauria > Squamata > Elapidae > Hydrophis > Hydrophis major. Next base: position 6,709 of record JAUCBL010000670.1, on the reverse strand, counting down.
TCTATGTCACTTCTCTCCTTGTTTAATTTCCACCCGTTGCTTCTTGTCCTGCCTTCTGGGTCTTTGCAGAATAGGTTTCACCCCCTCTTCGCTGTGGCAATCCCTCAAATATTGGAAGACTGCTATCACCTCCCTCCTGATACTCCTTTTCATTCAATTAGCTCTACTGACAAGCTATACGCTGATGTTTTAGCCTGCAGTCCAGTCAAGAACACCTGTGTGCTTCCACAGAGAGATGCTTCACCTGTGGTTTTGTCCAGTGGTGGGATTCAAATGTTTTTTACTACCGGTTTTATGGGTGTAGCTTGGTGGGAACGCTGTGGCTTGGTGGGCGTGGTGTGGTTTGGTGGCATGGCTTGGTGGGCATGGCGTGGCTGCATGGGTGTGGTGTGGCTTAGTGGGCGTGGCTTAGTGGACGTGGCAGGGGAAGGTGACTGCAAAATCTCCCTTCCCTCCCCACCCCAGTAACCTGCTTTCCAGCTCCGTTCTCCTGTGCAGGGCAACCAAAGAAGATCCAGCCGATCAGCTGGGACTCAATGGGAGGCAGAGAAGAGATGGGGTTGGCTGGTTCTCCAAACTACTCAAAATTTCCACTACCGGTTCTCTGGAACTGGTCAGAACCGGCTGAAGACCACCTCTGGTTTTGTCTCCTTGAGATGCTAAAGCAGAGCCCTGAGCAGCTCAGGTGACTTCTGAGCAAGCCCCCCTCCCTTCAGGAAATGCCCTGCTGAGCCAGTCCTTGGAGGAGGACCTGGGGGCGTGTATGCTGTGGGGGGGGGGGAGCCAGGGCAGGGGAGGGGAGGATAGAACATGCCCTCTTTGCCTTTAGCTAAGTCTCCCCTGCTCAGCTGGGCTCAGCGAGAACATGAACCTGCTGGCAGCCGCTTGGATTTGCCAGCCAGGCCTCCCTCTCAGGTCCTGAACTCCTGAACCGGCAGTTAATTTTACGGTGCTGGCATCTTCTGCCAAGGTCGCTGCCTGCTCTGGCGGAGAAGATCGGGGAAGGGGGCAGAGAAGTGGGTTTCTCTGGGCCAGACCAGAAGCATCCAAGAGGAACAAGCGCGTGGAAAGGACAGCCCTGCCTGGCAAATAATAATAGTAATAATAATAGAGCAATAATACAGGCAAGCAGGCCCATTTCAGTCTGAACGTGGCTGTTTATGCAACCGACAATGAAAATACGAATAATATTGGAAGGGACCTTGGAGGTCTTCTAGTCCAGCCCAACTACTCAAGCAGGAGATGGTATACCATTTCAGACAAATGTCTGTCCAGCCTCTTCTTAAAAGCCTCCGGTGATGGAGCTCCCACAACTTCTGGTGGCCAGCTGTTCCACTGGTAAAATTGTTCTCACTGTCAGAAAATCATCAGTGCATTAATCATCAGGGCTGCGTTATGGCAGTGGCACTGATGATGTAACCTAGTTTGGTAATTAAATGTCTGCAAGAGAACGACCAAGCTCAAGAGAGCACCAAGGACTCCATGGTTGACCTCCTCCTCCTCCTCCTCCTCCTCCTCCTCCCCCCCCCCTGCAAACACCACTCCCTTAGGAATGATGTTATTTAGTTCAGGGTGGGGTTGGGGAAAGAGGTGTCAAACTCTCCCCTAGAGCAGGGATGGGACACATCGTCATGGCTGAGTCACAGGATGTATTGGGAGTTTCCCACCGGCCCCTTCAGTAAACCGGGCGTGGTGTGGCCAGCGTGTGGCGCATCCGGTCCACAGGCCACAGGAGTTTGACTGCTTGCTCTCTCCTAGGCCATCAGGTCATCTTCGGAGCCCAAGAAGAGCTGAAGCCCCCAGAGATGCAAGTTATAGAAACCCATGGGAAGTTACAACCGAGTCTTCCCGCCCCCTTTCCCTCCCTCCCTCCCTCTTTCTCTCTCTATTCCTCCCTCTCTCTGTGTCCCTCTCCCTCCCTCTCTCCCTTTCTTTATCTCTCCCTCCCTCTCTACCCCTCCTTCCCTTTCTCTCTGTCTCCCCCTCCCTCTCTGTTCCTCCCCCCTCCTTCTCTCCCTTTCTCTCTGTCCCTCCCTTCTCCCTCCTTCCCTCCCTCTCCCTCTCTACCCCTTCTCTTTCTTTCTCCCCCTCCTCCTCCCCCTCCCTATCTCTCTCCCACTCTTTATCTCTCTGTCCCTCCCTCCCCCTCTCCCTTTCTCTTTCCCCTCTTTCTCTTCCTCCTTCCCTCCCCTTCTCTCTCCTTCCCTCTCTATCCCTCCTTTTCTTTCTCTCTCTCCCTTTCTCTCCTTCCCCCTCTCCCTCTCTCTTTCCCTTTCTGTCCCTCTCCCTCCCTCCCTTCCCCTTCCTTTCTCTCTGTCCTTCTCTCTCCCTCCCTCCCTCCTCTCTCTCTCCCTGTCTTTCTCTCTCCCCCACTCTGTCCCTCTCTCTCCCTCCCCCTCTCCCTTTCTCTTTCCCTTCTTTCTCTTCCTCCTTCCCTCCCCTTCTCTCTCCTTCCCTCTCTACCCCTCCTTCTCTTTCTCTCTCTCCCTTTCTCTCCTTCCCCCTCTCCCTCTCTCTTTCCCTTTCTGTCCCTCTCCCTCCCTCCCTTCCCCTTCCTTTCTCTCTGTCCTTCTCTCTCCCTCCCTCCTTCCTCTCTCTCTCCCTGTCTTTCTCTCTCCCCCACTCTGTCCCTCTCTCTCCCTCCCCCTCTCTCTTTCTCTTTTCCCTCTTTCTCTTCCTCCTTCCCTTCTCTCTCCTTCCCTCTCTACCCCTCCTTCTCTTTCTCTCTCTCCCTTTCTCTCCTTCCCCCTCTCCCTCTCTTTCCCTTTCTGTCCCTCTCCCTCCCTCCCTTCCCCTTCCTTTCTCTCTGTCCTTCTCTCTCCCTCTCTCCCTCCTCCCTCTCTCCCTGTCTTTCTCTCTCCCCCACTCTGTCCCTCTCTCTCCCTCCCTTCCCTCCCTCTCCAGCCCTTCTTCCCTTTCTCCCTCTCCTTCCTTCCCTCTCCCTGCCTCCTGTCCTCCCTCCTCTCCCCCTCTCTGTCCCTCTTTCTTCCCTCCCCTCTCTCTTTCCCCTTCTCTCTCCCCCTCTCTCTTACCTGGGTTTCTGAAAGGTTGAGTTGCCTGGCTAATTCTGTCCTTTCTCTGCCCACGACATACTGACATCGCTGGAATTCCAGCTCCAGACGATACAGTTGTTCTGCGGTGAAGGATGTTCGAGTCCTCTTGGGCCGGTCCAGATCCAGGCCTTTGGGAAGGACAATCTCCCGGATAGTCCCTTTTGTATCTGGAGGAGGAACCAATAAAGAGACACGTGTCAGCCTCCCCCCTTCGCAGCTTCCATGGACGTGGGATGAAGCCAAGAGAGAAAGGTGGGGGGGGGGGCAGCAGATCCTGAAAATTAGCCTAAAACTAAAACCGGATGTTTTTCTTTTAGGGTTGTCACAGGCCATCCTCGAGCCCAAAATTTCTGTCGTTAAGTGAGATTAAGTGAGTGTTTTGCCCCCTTCCTTGCCATTGTTGTTAAGTGAATCACAGCAGTGGTAACCTCGCTGTGAAGTGAATCTGGCTTCCCCATTGACTTTGCTTGTCAGCAGGTCACAAAAAGGGATCACGACCATCATAAATGTGAATTCAGTTGCCAAGCAGCCGAATTTTGATCATGTGACCGTGAGGGAATTCTGCAACAGTCATTAAGTGTGAAAACTGGTCACAAGTCCCTGTTTTTTCTTTCTTTACTTTTTTGGAAATTTTTTTTGTAAATTTTAACAACACACATAAACAAACACAAAAACACAAAACTTCAAATAAAATCTTCTTTCCATTGTACAGTGTCATGCCCCTGGTAGAGACTGACTGAAGGAGAGGAGGAACAGCCAACAGGGAATGGAGGTGTAGCTCCGGAGGTTGTGGAGGAGGCTGGGGAAAGACAGAGGCCGGCTGAGCAGTCAGAGGAGGACCCAGACCCATCCCCTCTCCATCCTAGGGCATGCAGGGAGGAGAGGATAAGGGAGAAATGTGATCTACAGGGGAGGAGAGGACCTTGATCCTCTTTATGGGCTGCAGCTGTGGCAACTGAATAAGAGGATGGACATGTGTATGGGCCAGTGCTGGAAACAAAGCATGGAAATATCTCCAGTTTATGGTTCCTCTCTGAGTTTGACATCCTTCCCAGTGTGTGTTCTGTTATCTATGGATGTCCTCTAGCCCTTATCTTGCCTGGTTTGTGTTGTTTTTTTCCTCCTTCTTGTAACTGTTTGTGTGGGAGTTTTTTGTCTTCCGTCAAGGATATTTGGAATAAAGTGAAGGAATAAAGGGGGCTTCACCTGTTTTCTGTTACTGTGTTTGTTTTGTATCCCACCCTGGGTCATCACGATACAGTGTGTCGTTTGGTACATATCTTTTGTGCAGAATATTCCCTCTAAATTTTATGTTACATTTCATAATGTATAAAGCTACTGTCCACTTGATATTATTATCAAATCATTATTAGACTGTGATTACAAATTCACATCATCCTTTTCGAGCAAGTCGCAACTTTTACAAAACCTGGTTCATCTTGTCATTCAGCAAGTCCCTTTTTGTTCTTTTTTGGGGTGGGGGGAGAAAAAGAAAAGAAAAGAGAAACAAGTCCCTTTTCCCCCCAGTGCCATTGTAACTTTGAACGGTCACTAATGAACCATTGTAAGTTGAGGAGTACCTGTATCAGAAAGGAGTTTGAAAAAAATATATGGAGCTTTGAGATTTTATATATACTGACCACAGCGAGAATTCTTTACAGACTAAAATGGAAAGATATGTCCATTCCCACAATGGGGAGTGTCGTGTCCGTCGGTAAAGAGACCAGGAGGCGGTGACTAGGTTTCAGCTCTTTATTGGTCCCTGGAACCAATCTGGCTCCAAGGGAAAACTTGCGGCTTTTTATTCTCAAGCCACGGCGGCCGCAGCCAATGGCACCGCTTTGAATCTCCCGCAATTCGTATCCGCCAATCGCGGGAGATTCTCAGCGGGCCAATCAGCGCGGCTCGCTAAACCAATCAGATTACCCCGCGCTTTGACCAATCAAAACGTGGGGTTTCAAGAATGCAAATGAAGGTACAGAACACCCCTCCCCTCTTGGTTTGGTCCTACGTAACGTAGTCCTGTAAGTAGGCAGGGCTCCGCACTTGCCTACTGGATCTGTGCAGGTCAGTCGTTGGTTGGCTCCCGGTCGGTTCAGTCGGGTTCTCTGTGTCTCTCGGCCTCGTCAATGGAACCACCTGGTAGGCCTTGCCGGGCCACTTGTCGCAGCTCCCTCCCGGTCTACCCGGGCTGGTTGAGCTGTGGTTCTCGCCGCTCCCACCCAGTCTTTCTGGGCTGGTCGAGCTGGCCTGGCTGCTTCTCCCTAGTGAGGATTCGAGCTGGCTGCTTGCTGGTGAGTATGGTTGGTTTTCTTCTGGGTTTTGGTTCCCAGGGTATTCCCTCCCCTCTTGGCTTGTGTTAAGGGGATTTTCTGTGTCTGGTTGCGTGTCGGTTGTATTTCTTGTGGCTGTTCTCGATCTTATTTGATTGATGTGGCGTTTCCATGCTCGTCCGTCGGTTGTTTGCAGCCGGTACGAGTGGGGACCTGTCAGTTGGGTTATGGTTGCTGATACCCATAGTGGGTCTCCGGTTAGGTTTTTTGCGTAGATGGAGTCGCCTAGTGCAAAAGACTGGTGCTTGCTGGAGGAGTTTGGGGGGTTTTCCAGGTTGTATGTGGGGTGCAGCCTGTCGAGTGGGGACCTTATTTTCCTCCCCATCAGTAGTTCTGTCGGGCTTTTGTTCGTTGTTGTGTTCGGGATTATATGTTGGATAAAAAGCATTTTATTTATTTTGTCTTGGATTTCCCCGTGTTCGATTTTCTGGATGGTTTTTTTCGTGAATTCAACCATCCGCTCCGCCTTTCCGTTCACCGCCGGATGCGCCAGAGCTGTCAGTGCCTGTCGTATGCCCCGTTCCGCTAGGAATTTTTCAACTTCCAGCGAGGTGAATTGGGGCCCATTGTCCGACATGATGACATCCGGGAGGCCATGGGTTGCGAATAGTTTGCAAAGTTCCTTGGTTATGGCCTCTGTGGTGGTGGATTTCATGTTGCTTACCTCCAGCCAGTTGGAGTAAGCATCCACGATTACTAGGAATGTATGTCCCTTGGTGGGCCCGGCAAAGTCTATGTGGACCCTAGACCAGGGTCCCCTGGGGGTTTCCCATTCCAGGATCGGTGCCGCGGGAGGGCTCGGTCTGGTTTCTTGGCAGCGTTGACACCTTGCCACCCAGGCCTCAATTTGCTTATCCATCCCTGGCCACCAAGCGTAACTTCTGGCCAGGGCTTTCGTTCTAACTATGCCCGGGTGCCCCTCGTATAACAACCCCAATACCTTCCCTTGCAGTTTTTCCGGGATAACCACCCTATCCCCCCACAGTACATATCCTTTTTGCAGTGAAAGTTCCGTTTGCCGGTTCCAGAATGTTTTGAATGCTTCGTCGTTGTCCTTTTCCGGCCACCCTTTCTCTACCCAATGTAACACCTGCAGCAGATGTTTGTCTTTATTGGTTTCTCGGGCAATGTCTGATGTGGTTATGGGTAGATCGGGCAGAGTCTCTATGCTGAGGGTGCTCGTTGTGGGTGCTGGGTCGGTGTCTAGGTCGAGTAGCGGTGAGCGGCTCAAAGCGTCTGCATGTGTAATAGTCTTACCGGGTCGGTGTGAGCCGGTAGCTGTAGGCAGCAAGGAATTCGGACCACCTTGTCATCCTGGGAGAT
>JAUCBL010000067.1:610000-823448 GCA_033807585.1 Hydrophis major | reverse complement strand
CTTCCCCTTCCTCCCCTCCCTCTCCTCCTATCTCTCCATCTTCTCCTCCTCCTCCTGCTCCTTTCCCTTCCTCCCCCTCCTCCTCCCCCTCCCTCCCTTCCTCCTCTTCCTCTCTCCTCCTTTCCCTCCTCCCCCACCCCTCCTCCTTCTTCTCCTTCTTCTCCTCCTTCCTCCCCCTCCTCCTCCTTTCCCTTCCTCCCCCTCCACCTTCCCCTCCCTCCCTTCCTCCATCCTTCCTCCTCCTCCTTTCCTTACCTCCCCCCCCTCTCCTCCTTCTTCTCCATCTTCTCCTCCTCCCTCCCTCCCTCTCCCTCTCCCTTCCTCCTCTCCCCTCTGCTTCTCCTTCTTCTTCTCCTCCTCCTCCTCCCCCTTCCCTCCCCTCCCTCTCCTCCTTCTTCTCATCTTCTCCTCTCCTCCTCCCCCTTCCTCCTCCTCCTCCCACTCCTCCTCCTTCCTCCTCCTCCTTCCCCTTCCTCCTCCCCTCTCCTCCTTCTCTCCTCCTCTCCTCCTCCCCTCCTCCCCTTCCTCCTCCCCCTCCTCCCCCCTCCCTCCCTTCCTCCTCCTCCTCCTTCCCCTTCCTCCCCCCACTCACCTCCTTCTTCTCACTCTTCTCCTCCTCCTCCCCTCCTCCTCTTCCTCCTCCTCCTTTCCCTTCCTCCCCCTCCCTCTCCTCCTTCTTCTCCATCTTCTCCTCCTCCCCCTCCTGCTCCTTTCCCTTCCTCCCCTCCTCCTCCCCCTCCCTCCCTTCCTCCTCTTCCCTTCCTCCTCCTTTCCCTTCCTCCCCCTCCCTCTCCTCCTTCTTCTCCATCTTCTCCTCCTCCTCCTCCCCCTCCTCCTCCTTTCCCTTCCTCCCCCTCCCCCTTCCCCTACCTCCTTCCTCCTCTTCCTCCTCCTCCTTCCCCTTCCTCCCCTCTCTCCTCCTTCTTCTCCATCTTCTCCTCCTCCTCCTCCTCCTTTCCCTCCTCCTCCTCCTCCTCCCCCTCCCTCCCCTTCTCCTCTTCCTCCCTCCTCCTTTCCCTTCCTCCCCCTCCCTCTCCTCCATCTCCTCCTCCTCCTCCTTTCCCTTCCTCCCCCTCCTCCTCCCTCCCTCCCTTCCTCCTCTCCTCCTCCTCCTTCCCCCCTCCCTCTCCTCCTTCTTCTCCATCTTCTCCTCCTCTTCCTCTCCTCCTTCCCCTTCCTCCCCCTCCCTCTCCTCCTTCTTCTCCATCTTCTCCTCCTCCTCCTCCTTTCCCTTCCTCCTCCTCCTCCCCCTCCACTCCCTTCCTCCTCTTCCTCCTCCTCCTTTCCCTTCCTCCCCCTCCCCCTCCTCCCCCTCCCCCTCCCCCCTCCTCCTCTCCTTCATTTTAACCTTCACCTCCTCTCTCCTTTTCTTCTTCTTCACCTTCATTTTCTCCTTCTCCACTACCCCCACCACTATTGTTTCTTCTTCTTCTCCCCTCCTTCCTCTCCTTCTTCTCCCTTCTCCTCCTCCCCCCCCACCTCCATATAATAAAAAAAGAAAATCCGCCCCCCCTTGCAGGAAGTAACTTCCCACCTTCCTATAAGGGTTAACAATGTCATAATCTCTTCCCTTCCTCTTCGTTAATGAACATACAGCTCTCTCTTCCCTAACCCAATTCTTAACTAGAGGCAAATCAAAGAATTAAACACCTTCTCCCATCAATCAGCAGCAGAAACATTCCTCTTCTGGAATATTGACGTTGATCAACATAAACTCCTGCATTTGCTTCAGTGTAGAAGGTGATCCCAATAGACCCGTGATTGATAGTCTCTTCCTTTTAACCTCAGATTGTTTGGGAAAGAAATGTTCCCTTGTGGTCAGCCTGTTCCTGACGCTGTTATTAAGCCCTGTAATGAATGTCTGAAATGGGCCAATATAGGAAATGAGAAATTCCAGGCTTCTTGGGGGCTGTTTAGATCAAGAGGAAATCTCTTTATTGAGGCCAAAGCTCATCCCAGCTACATAACTTTGGTCAGCAAAAGGTCAATGAAAATATTTCTTAGCAATAATCTTCAAAAAGAACCAAAACCAAGGGAAACCTGCCTAGCAGTGCCCTGTGGCTTACAGAGGTTGGGCCGTGAAACTGATACTAAATGTCCTCCTTCAAAGAAGAATTACAATTCCTGCATGGTGAAAACGGTTGGATCTCGGTTGGATAGGATGGCTCAACTTACGTTGAGCCAACGTAAGTTTGGCACCCTTCCTTTCGCCCTCGTTTTGGTACAAGCTCCCCCAAAAAGGTCAGGTCTGCACACACAGGTGGAGAGTATCTTTTGCATGAGGGAGGTAGATATTATATAGAGTATGCTCAAAAGCAGGCTAGACATATGTAATAATGGGCAATTGATGTCATCCTAACTGGAGGTGCACGTCTGTTCTTGTATATTATGACAATTCCATTCTGCTCTTGCTCAGTTTTCATCTACAGGTTGCTAAGAAACACAAGTTCTACGCTACTGTTTAGCCCAATTTTAATCCAGTTTCCCTGCTTATTCTTTTAACCTCTCTTAGTTTTTTGCTACTCTGTACTTGAATTCCCTCCCTTCCCTTCCCTCTCTCCCACTTTCTTTCTTTTCTTTACCTTTCCTTTCTTTCCTTCTTTCCTTTTCTTTAACCTTTTTGCCTAGTCTTCCTTCCTTCCTTCCTTCCTTCCATCTTTTTGCCTTGTCTTCCTTCCTTCCTTCCTCCCTCCCTCCTCCCTCCCTCCCTCCTTCCTTCCTTCCTTCCTTCCTTCCACCTTTTTGCCTCATCTTCCTTCCTTCCTTCCTTCCTTCCTTCCTTCCATCTTTTTGCCTTGTCTTCCTTCCTTCCTTCCTTCTCCCTCCTTCCTCCCTCCCTCCTTCCTTCCTTCCTCCTTCCCTCCCTCCTTCCTTCCTTCCTTCCTTCCTTCCACCTTTTTGCCTTGTCTTCCTTCCTTCCTTCCTTCCTTCCTTCTTCCTTCCATCTTTTTGCCTTGTCTTCCTTCCTTCCTTCCTCCCTCCTTCCTTCCTTCCTCCTTCCCTCCCTCCCTCCTTCCTTCCTTCCTTCCACCTTTTTGCCTCATCTTCCTTCCTTCCTTCCTTCCTTCCTTCTTCCTTCCTTCCTTCCTTCCTTCCTTCCTTCCTTCCTTCCTTCCTTCCACCTTTTTGCCTCATCTTCCTTCCTTCCTTTCTTCCTTCCTTCCTTCCTTCCTTCCTTCCTTCCTTCCTTCCTTCCTTCCTTCCTTCCTTCCTTCCTTCCATCTTTTTGCCTTGTCTTCCTTCCTTCCTTCCTTCCTCCCTCCTCCCTCCCTCCCTCCTTCCTTCCTTCCTCCTTCCCTCCCTCCTTCCTTCCTTCCTTCCACCTTTTTGCCTTGTCTTCCTTCCTTCCTTCCTTCCTTCCTTCCTTCCTTCCTTCCTTCCTTCCTTCCTTCCTTCCTTCCTTCCTTCCATCTTTTTGCCTTGTCTTCCTTCCTTCCTCCCTCCTTCCTCCCTCCTTCCTTCCTTCCTCCTTCCTTCCTTCCTTCCTTCCTTCCTTGCTTCCTTCCTTCCTTCCTTCCTTCCTTCCTTCCTTCCTTCCTTCCTTCCTTCCTTCCACCTTTTTGCCTCATCTTCCTTCCTTCCTTCCACCTTTTTGCCTCGCCTTCCTTCCTTCCTTCCTTCCTTCCTTCCTTCCTTCCTTCCTTCCTTCCTTCCTTCCTTCCTTCCTTCCTTCCTTCCTTCCTTCCTTCCCTTTACCTTTTGGCCTTGTCTCCCTTTCTCCCTCCCTCCTTCTTTGTGAAGAGTAAAAACTCCTCTTAACCCCATGGACTGAGAAATATTGATCTCTAAGTTATCATAACTTCTTTTTTCTCATTTGGAGTTTTATTTATTTGGGAGTTTTGTTCCCTTCTCCCTGAAGATACTTATTTTTGGACTTGAGAGGTGCATTGTGGTTGTTGCTTGGGGTTTCTCCTTCTTGGCTATTAAGCCTTTGTTTCTGCTTGCATTCATTCATTCAAGTCTTAAGACCGAACCTCTCTGTGCTTGACACAACCAAGGGTTGTGTGTTCATCCGCTGGCTATCACACGAGCTGACACTGATTTGAGCAGAGAGGGGAATGACTCCCCCCAAGGTCACCAGATGGCCTCCATGCCTAAGGCAGAACCTCAGTTTCCCCCATTTCTAGCCCATCTCCCAACACAATTTGCTGAGAATTGTGTGCTTAGCCTGATTCAAAGCTAAAGTTCTGTTTTATTTCTTATTCTATCGTTCTTCATCACTGGCATTGATGAATAACTCATCAATAAGTAGGGCAGCTCATCTGGGAGTCACCAAATTTAGGAAGTCTGCATTGGTTTTTCTTTTGAATGATCCTGTGATGACCCAAAGGGACATGGCACAAAGGCAATATAGTCAAATAATCAGTAGGAGTCCCTTTATTAGCTCCAACTTTGCCCCCAATGTCCTGGTTATCTGCTGGGCTGGAGAAAAACTCTCCCAGGAACAGCCTTGGGCTGCAGAGAATCAAGTCCAAAATGTGATCAACAAAAACTGTAACTATAAGTCCAATCAAGGCAAAATGAGGTGATTAGTTGGCATGGCAGGAGCAAGAATTCCAGATGTGAAGGCATGGCAATAACTCAACACAGATGCCAGGAACACAGATAAGTAAAGTCAACACAAGATAAACTCACTTTTGTTCCCAGCAGCTGCCTGTACTCAGCATACATCTCTTTTAAAGTCTCATTCCCAGCTGTGGCTAATGAAGGGAATCAGGGCCCTTTCCTTCCCCTTAAGCCATGCAACTCACGTTGCTCCCTTCTCCATTCCTCCCTGCGTGCCCTAGGATGAAGAGGGGGTAGGCCTGGGTCTTCCTCTGAACTCCCTCTCCCTTGTTCTACCTCTCCCTTGTTCTACCTCTTCCCTGCTCTGCCCAGCCCGACAGAGTTTCTCTCTACAACTTCTTTGTAAACATATTAACATGAGTAAACTCCTGCCCAGCCCTTCCCCAGTTTCCTCCACAGCCAATGGAGCTACGCTTCCACTCCCTGTCAGCTCTTTGTCTTCCTCCTCGGATTCAGACTCCGACAGGGGCATGACAGATCTGATTATTAGTTTGCAGCAGAAATTCAAGTCCAGAAAACACCAGATGATCTATTCAGCAGGATCATTAACTTCTTTGTAAACATATTAACATGAGTAAAGTTTATAATACCATTCGTAGATTCTTTCAATGTAACACAAGCAAAAACACCAGCAGCAGCTCAGAGCAGAACTCAGTTTTGCAAGCAAGCAAGGCTAGTTTCACTTTCAATTCTCAGCAAAGCACACAGAGCCAAAGCACATCCAGGTTGTCAGCTCCCATTGGCTGGTCTGTTGTCAGGCTTACTTTGTTAACCACATCTCTGCCAGTTCATGAATATACTTGGACACCAATGTCCATATTTTCTGAAACTCAACATTGATCCTGGCAAAGAGGGAAGAAATACAGAAAACCATTGAATGTACTCACAGCACTTTGTTTAGTGACCATTCAAAGTTACGATGGCATGGGGGAAAAAGCGACTTATGACTGTTTTTCACACTTACGGCCTGTTGTGTCGCGTGATTTACATTCAGACACCAGGCACTTGCTTCATATTTATGCCATGTCCCAGGGTCACATGATCCCCCTTTTGCGACCTTCTGACGAGCAAAGTTGGCCGATTCACTTAAGAACAGTTTTGCTAAGGTAACAATTTCAGCGATTTGCTTACTAAACGTGGTGAGACAATGGGGCGAAATTCGCTTCACAAATGTCTCGTTTAGTCACCGAAATGTTGGGCTCCACTGTGGTCGTAAGTTGAGGACACCCCCGTAGGGGAGGCAACTGAGGCTTTTATCTCCTTCCCTAAGAATAGTTTGGCCTCCATATCCCCCTCCCTGCCATTGCCAGTTGTCCCCACATAATTCTGAGTAGGGGGGAGAGTCGAGAACACACCAGCATGGCAATTTTAACCATGGAAACCAAGCTGAGATAATTGGAGGCACTAAATATAAACACATGAAAAGCAAATATTCTATTTCTAATACTGTATATGAATCTTGAAGTATCTTGTCTGTAAATATACAGACTGGTATGGAATAACAGCGTTGGAAGGGACCTTGTAGGTCATCTAACCACTCCCAATACTGGAAGTTTTTAAGAAGAGATTGCACAACCATTTGCCTGAAATGGAATACAGTTTCCTGCTTGACCAGGGGTTGGGCTAGAAGACCTCCAAGGTCCCTTCCAATTCTTGTTATTCTGTTATGCTGTTTACCTTCCCTTCCCTTCCCTTGCCTTGCCTCCCTCCCTCCCTCCCTCATCACTGGAGGCTTTTAAGAAGAGACTGGACAGCAATTTCTCTGAAATGATAGAGGATGTCCTGCCTGAGCAGAGGTTGGGCTAGGCTAGAAGACCTCCAAGGTCCCTTCCAACTCTGTTATTCTGTTATGCTGTTTTCCTTCCTTCCTTCCTTCCTTCCTTCCTTCCTTCCTTCCTTCCTTCCTTCCTTCCTTCCTTCCTTCCTCCCTCCCTCCCTCCCTCCCTCCCTCCCTCCCTCCCTCCCCTCCCCTTGATAAGCCTCCATCCATTGCTTCTTGTCCTGCCCTCAGGTGTTTTGACGTATAGCTTGACCCCGTCCTCTTTGGGGCAGCCCCTCCAATATTGGAAGACTATTGGAGGATTGGAAGCCTGCACAGGTTGTAACTGTGAAAAATGGTCACGAGTCTCTTTTTTTCTGTGCTGTTGTAACTTCGAGTGGCCACAAAACGAACCATTGTAAGTTGAGGACCGCCTGGGTTGGAAAACTTAGAAGTTAGAATGCCCTTGCAGTTAAGACTTTACAATTTTGATTTGTAGCCTTTGGGAAGCTCTTAAAACTTTGGATACTTCAACCACTTGGCCTTTGGAACGTGCTTTGCTCTCGGTAGTACAAAGAGGGTTGATAAGGATTTTCCCTTCCGGCTCTGTGTAAACAGACCTCTAATCTCATTTTGCTCGTAGAAGGCTGAGGGTTCTTTCCAACCTTCTCTTTTCTTCTGAGGCATGTTAATTTGGGTTTAGTGGAATAGCAGAGTTGGAAGGGGTCTTTTGAGGTCTTCTAGCCCAACCCCCTCCTCAGTAGGAAACCCTATACCATTTCAGACAAATGGCTGTCCAATCTCTTCTTAAAAGCCTCCAGCAATGGAGAAGAAAGGAAGGGAGGGAGGAAGGAAGGAAGGGAAGGGAAGGGAAGGGAAGGGAAGGGAAGGGAAGGGAAGAAAGAAAGTGGCTGTCCAATCTCCTTTTAAAAACCTCCAGTGATGGAGCACCCACAACTTCTGGTGGCAAACTGTTCCACTGGTTCATTGTTCTCACTGTTGGGAAGTTTCTCCTTAGTTCTAGGTTAGTTCTTAGTCCTCGACTTATGACTACAAATGAGCCCAAAATTTATACTGCTAAGTGAGACATTCGTGAACTGAGTTTCGGCCCCACACTGTTCTTTAAGTGCACACACACACACACATACACACATATATGTGTATATATATGTATGTATACATATACATACAAATACACATACACACATACATACATACACACACATACATACATACACACACATATCCTCTTGGCTTCTAGGTGCTCACTAAGAAAGGATGTTTCGAAATGATCCTCAGAGCATTTAGAGTATTTCCATTATTATTATTATTATTATTATTATTATTATTATTATTATTATTATTATTATTATTATTATTATTATTATTATTATTATTAACAACACACACTGATGTTTTACTTCCCACCTGAAAAAAAATCTGTTCCAAATGCAAAACATAAGCAGAGGAGAGGAGTTTCAGTTTCACAGCAGCAACCAGCTTTAGTACAGAACAGTTAAGCTAAGCCACGCCCAGGCTCCTCGCTGTCTCCTTGCTCACACAGCAATTACTCTTTCAGTTTCCAAACAGCCTTCAACTCTCTCACACACTGACAGGACTCTAGCCAGAGGAATACCAATGGATGCTGGTAGGCAGAGGCAAAATCCCCCCCCCTTATTTTCCTCCCCAAAAACTAAGCCTGACCACATGGTTTTGTAGCAAAGCACCGGTATCCAGCTAGTATTGTTTACAAAGAAAAAAGCCAATAAAATTGATTAAAAAAACCCCAATATTTTCCAACTCCTCTTTTTGCCATGGACGTCATTAGACTCCTCATTTTGAAATAAACTCTTAATTCAAGCCCAGCTTTTTGGGAAAGGGCTGTAAATTTGGTGCCAATAAATATCATAATATCCCACCTTTGAACGCTGAGTAGGATTTAGGTTTGATTTGCTTTCAAGTATCGTGGAGGGCAAAGCACCAGCGCCCCCACCCAGTCGTCGGATATTTTAAAAACAAAGGTTTTTGTGTTTTGTTTTTTTCATTCTCGACAACTTCGGAAAATAGCACCGAGCCGTAGCAACAAGATTGCATAGAAACCGAGCAGAAGTGGCATTTTCAAAAGGTGTGCATGACAAAATCCATCTTATGGGCACCGTTAAGACATCGAGCTGAAATCTCAGCCGCTGTTAAGGTGAGCCTCGTGGAAAAATAAATTGTGGGAAATGACTTTGATTTGGAATCAGCTGCGGTTATTTCGAGCAAGGTTTACAACTAGGTGCAGACCAGGTGCAGACGTTCCCACGGGTGATTTGGAAACTGTACCATATGGGAGTGAAAATATCTGCAAAACGTCCTTTCGGGCAATTTTGAATAAAAACTCATCAGCCATGAAAAAAAAATGCCTTGTTGATGAACTCAAGGGCGAGACAGAGACGTGCTTAAAGTTTTCCTGCTGTCATCGTGCCCTTCTCTATTTGTGTTTTTGAGGATTCGTGTGGTTTTCTATTTATATATCTTCGAGCATGTTTTCTGCTTCTGTTTATTTGTGTTGAAAATAGCATAGGCTTACTCGGATTTATTTTAATCCTCCCTCCCTCTTCATCCTGCACCCGTAAGAAGGAAAATTCAGATTTGTGTCTATGTGTGTGTGAGAGATATATTATTCTTGCATATTTTTTAATGAAATGTGGTTTTAGTGGTTAAACCTTTGGGGTGGGTTTTTTTTCTGGATTTTGCATTCTTTTCTACATTTGGCCACTTTCAATACAGGCGGTCCTTGACTTACAACAGTTCATTTAGTGACCAAAAATGGCAGACAGTGAAAAAAAAGTTGCTCTACATGAATTCAATCTTCATTTGCCTCAAAAGTCAGGCTTCAGTTTCTTTTATTTTGTGAAGAAAATATCTGTATTTCCCATAATGCTTCTATAAGGAAGTCCTCAACTTACCACAGTTCGTTTAGTGACGGTACTGAAAAAAGAGACTTATGACCATTTTTTTCGCACTTACGACCATTACACTGTCCTCTTGATCCCGCGATTAAAATTCAGCCAGTTGGCAAATGACTCATATTTATTGCAGTGTCCTCGGGTCACATGTCAGAAATGGTGTAGCGTCTCCTGCATGGGCAGGGGGTTGGAGTAGATGACCTACAAGGTCCCTTTCAAGTCTGATGATCTGTTATCCCCTTTTGCGGTCTCACTTAGAAGCAGGAATGTTGGGCTCTCAATTGTGGTCATAATTTGAGGACCACCTGTATGCCGTAGATCTTGGAATTAAATTCTTGCCTGCTTTTCTGTGCAGGATCTTTCTCGATCTTGCAGCGTTGAGTGCAATATTGAGTCTGCTTTAAGAAAGTTTTTGATAATCTCCTACATAAATGGTATAATTGGGGTGTGAAGCTTCTTTGAACCGAATGGGTAGCGGGCAATTCTCTTTCATACCATGCCAGATAAAAGCAATTTGTGTTTGGAATGGGTTATGGCACTTTCTGCATAATAATTAAAATGTTTGACACTGGAAATGTGCAAAGCATTGCAAAGTGGAGATGGTTTTGGTCTGAGAAGGTTTTGGGGAACAGCTGGCCTGGTGTTTAGGAGATGCTCTCTTCTAACCTGTCCGTTATGGTTCCAACACTGTGAAAACCTTACCCACTTCAACAGCAAAAATTTTGCAAACAATTTGCACAGCCTTTCCTTTCCTCTCCCTTCCCCTCCCCTCCTTTCCTTCTATTCTCTTCCCTTCTCTTTTCCTTCTCCTTCCCTTCCCTTCCCTTTCCTTTTATTTTCCTCCTTCCCTTTCCTTCTCTTTTCCTCCTTTCGTTTTCCTTCCATTCCCTTCTCTTTTCCTCTTTCCTTTCCTTCCCTTCCTTTCCTTTTCCTTCCCTTCTGTTTTCTTCCTTTCCTTTTCCTCCCCTTTTCCTCCCCTTCCCCTCCTCCTCCTCCTTCCCTCCCCTCCCCTTCCCCTTTCTTCCTTTCTTTTCCTCCTTTCCTCCCCTTCCTTCCTTCCCCCCTCTGTCCCTCCCGTCCTTCTCCTATCCCTTCTTCCTCATCCCCTGTCGTAGGTAGTTCTATAAAGCTTTCCTCCCTCATGTTATTAAAATGTGATATTATGATGATGATGAATGAACTCTGTCCATTCTTGATGTCTGGAATTCATGAGATCCCTGCAAGCATTTTGTAACACCTTGATGATGTTAGCTTGTGTGTGTGGGGTGTGTGTGTGTGTGTGATGGAAGTTGGTGCATGCTTGTTCGCTCTTGGATGATGCCACTGGCATGCTATTTATAATTTTGGTTATTGTGTTTATTTTGGCTCGGTTAAGCATCCAGAATTGTGTATTTGAGACAAGTGGCGGAATGAGTGTCTTAAACAATAATCAAAAAACTTCACTCAGCTTTGTGAGTTTGTCTGCCTTATGATTTAAGAGGTTTTCATTACTAAAATGCTATTTTTCTTTCTTTTTTGGTGGGTGGGTGGAAAGGCTGGGTTTGGTTTTTTAACCCTATGTGTGCAGCCAGAGTTGCAACTATGAACTGAGTAGCTAAATAAGTTAATAGAACAAATAAAGAAACGACCCATGATATCATACACGGATAATCCTTGACTTACAACAGCTCATTCAGTGACTGTTTTAAGTTACAAGAGCAGTTAAGAAAGCGACTTCTGACCATTTTTCAGACTTGCAACCATTGCAGCATTTTCATGGTTACATGAACAACATTCAGATACTTGGCCAAGTACCTGAGGTCATCTGGTCAACTTTTGACAAGCAAAGTCCATGGGGAAGCCAGATTCACATAACAATCGTGGGACCAACCTAACAACTGCAGTGGTTCACTTAAACAACTGGGACAAGGAAGGTCGTAAAAGTGGGACAAACCCTCACTTAATAAAGGTCTCAACCAGTGGTGGTATTTAGCCGGTTTGCACCGGTTTGAGTGAACTGGTAGCGAGGATTTGGTGTGGGTTGCCGAACCGGTAGTAAGTTCTGGCTGGCCACGGCCCCAACTTGGTCACCGCTGGCTTGCTTGCCCTGCCCACCTAATGCTCACTCACCCCGTCCGCCTGATGCTTGTCCCTTAAGGTACTTATTTCTTTTCTTTCCCTCCTGACAATCAACTGTGCCATAAGATCTCCAACATGGCCCTAGAGGCTCCTCTGAAGCCCAGAAGGCCTCCCCAAAATGGGTGCGGGGGTGGCTGCAAAAAAAAAAAAAGCTATGCCCACCCAGTCACATGGCCACACCCACCTAACCATGCCCACCAAGCCACGCCCACAGAACCGGTAGAAAAAGAAAATTTGAATCCCACCACTGGTCTCAACCACATAAATGTTTGGCTCCATTGCAGTCATACGTTGAGGACCTACCTGTGTAATATAGTATGATGAGAAGCTACCTACATACATTACAGTGATTAAAATACACCAAACAGAAGGGGGACAAGTAAAAATGAAAGGAAAGGCGAATAAAAATGAGGTCTTGACAGCAATATAACATCAATTCCTTGCTTAAAAAGCTTAAAATCTTTCTTGCTGACATTTCCTGCAGATGGGATGATTGAACGCAGGTGCTTCCAGGGGAGAGAACTTTGGACATCAAATGAAGAAGTTTATAGATTTGTTAGCTGACCATTTAAATTAAAATATAATTTAATTTGCCTTTAAGAAGATGCTTGGGAAGGATTTTCCCCACTGCAAGAGGGAAAGTTCAGCAACGCTGAAATGCCTAAATATAGTCAGTAACCTATTCCTGATCCTTTTGCCTGGGTTTTTACCAACGTTTGCAAATCTTATTTGGTTTAAAAATGGAGAATTGAATTGAGAAGACTTGACTTGGGCAGCTCTAAAGATCGGTGGCAATATTATTATTCTCTGACATTTACACTGATGTGCTTATGTGCCCATGAACATTCCCATGAACAAAATGTACCATAAAATAGCAGATTTCTTTCCGGCCAAATTCACGTTTTAAGAAATCCTAAGGAGTTGGCCTTCCCCAGGATGATGGAAGGAGATGGGGAGGGGGTGTATTTATTACACTTAATTGGAAACTAATTACATCTGGACTTTATTGAGAAGGTAGACAGAGTGAGAAGCTTGTAATGGGTCTTGTGATGGTCAAGTTTGGGTTGTGCCAAGTTTTTTTTAAAAATAGTTTTAATAATTTGATGAGGTCACATCAGGTGAGGGTCATGGGGAGGTGTGAACTGCTATTGGGTTGCGTGGGTTGGTTGAGGGTTGGTGTTCCCTCTCTGGTTAGTTGTGTGGTTGATTTGGATTCTGAGGGTTTTGTAGGCTGGTTGTAAGTCAAGGTGTCTGTTGATGGGGTGGATTGTGAAGGGCCAGGCTTCGATGAACTTACGAGTGTGGCAGGTGGTAGCGTATCCAATGATGATTAAGAACACCAACATTCCCTAAACTCCATTGAAGTGTTGTGGCCCACTGGCGGCTGACAGAGCTGGCAGCAAAATCAGACAGTAGTGAAGAGGTTGGGGAGGAACCTAGGCTGGGTCTGGAGGCTGAGGAAGGCTCGGACAAGGGCTCTGCATCAGAGGCAGAGATGGGGCCAGGGCAGGCTAGCAGTCAGCAGCTGCCTTCGAGTTCAGACAGCAGTGAGGTGGAGGAACTTATGGAACCGGTTCCCAGCCTGTGCATGAGCAGGACTACTAAAAGAAAAGAACAATTGAGAAAGCAGAGTTGACTTAGGAGTAAGGCCCCACCTTGGAGATGATTGGCCCCTCCCATAGGACATAAAGGAGAGAACGGGACGTGAGCTTTTGCAGGAAGCAATTAGTTCATCTGGTCGGTTCAAGCTTTGAAAAGTTCTGTTGGACTCTGTGTCAAGTTTGGCCTTGCTCTGCATCTGGCAATTTGTTCTCTGGTCGCATTCCAAGTGTGATAAGATGGGTGTTTATCAACATTCCTCTGAAAGACTGTGAAGCCTTGCAGTCTGTGAATGAACGTAATTCACAGCTAATGAAAAAAAAAGAGTTTTTTTCGGGACTGAGACTGTGTGCTATGCTTGCTAAGGAAACCTAGATCAGAACATGAAAATGTTACCTAGCCTTGTAACGAAACAGCTGGAACCAACCCACTCCCTCATCCTACACCTGAGCTACAGATGTTTGGCTACAATGTAATATTGTTGTTAAGGTGTTGGACTAAAGAGAAGAAAAATGTCATGTCCAACACAACCTTAATTCGATACTTGCTCAATGTCTTTGCTTCTTTTCTCAATCAATCTATCTCACAGGGCTCTTTTTAGGTGATCTCTTGGAAGGAAAATGTGATATAACCCCTCCCCCACAAAAAACAAAAACAAAACAAAACAACAACAATGGAAAGTTTCCTTCTGCAGTGAGCCGAGAGGGACTTATTTTTTTTAAAAAAGCTTTGATAATCTACAGCTCACTGTATCGCAGGCGTAGAAGGAGGTCTTGTTTATTTTGTGAAAGCATTTCCGTCTCGCGAGGATTATTTCGACATCTGCTAGTTCTGGAAAGAGACAGATGTTCCCCAGACCAGGCAGATGACGACTCTGCGGGAATGTGGAAAAGACGTTTGCCAGCAGGAACGCAAATCGCTCTTTTGATACATACACACTTCCAATCACTGTAATGTTCCATTTCCCTACAGCCCAAGCTATCCATCTATTTATTATCTATGTCTGTCTGTCTATCTGTCTGTCTATCATCCATCCATATCTATCTATCATCTATTTATTATCTATCTATCATCCATATCTATCATCCATCCATATCTATCATCTGTCATCTGTCAATCTATCATCTATATCTATCTATCTATCTATCTATCTATCTATCTATCTATCTATCTATCTATCTATTTATCTATCTATCATCCATCCATCCATATCTCTCTCTCTCTATCATCTATCCATCATCCATCCATATCTATCTTCTATCACCTACCCATATCTATCTATCTATCTATCTATCTATCTATCTATCTATCTATCTATCTATCTATCTATCTATCCATCCATCCATCCATCCATCCATCCATCCATCCATCCATCCATCCATCTATCTATCTATCTATCTATCTATCTATCTATCTATCTATCTATCTATCTATCATCTACCTACCTACCTATCATCTACCTATCATCTATATACCTCTCCAGTCTCTTCTTAAAAGCCTGCAGTGATGGAGCACCTACAACTTCTAGTGGCAAGCTGTTCCACTGGTTGATTGTCCTCAGTCTTATGAAGTTTCTCCTTAATTCCAGGTTGCTTCTTTCCTTGATTAGTTTCCTTCCATTGTTTCTTGTCATGCCTTTTGGTGCTATGTTAGAGCAAGGCTGGATAATACACCTTGTGTGAAAACGGTCTCTAACCCAAGACAGAAGAACCCTGATATTCAACGAACACTGAACTAAATTTGCAGATTGTTTCCGATTGGCTTCTGAAATGTGTAACTCCTACGTAACTCTTTGTCGCCTTCTTATTCTAGGTTTTAGTGGTGGCTACCCTGCAGAAGGATGACCATGATGGGAGATGCAAGTGAGATGCTGGCTGCAGCTTTGGAACAGATGGATGGCATTATTGCAGGTAGATCATCCGTCACATTCTTCCTTATCTCTGCATTTCGTCCCTGGAGGAGAAACCTTGTAGTTGAGGGCAAAGTTTCTCCAACCTTGGCAACTTTTACGACTTTGGGGACTTCATTTCTTAGAAATTTTCAGCCAGCCACGTCATTGCTTTGGGATGTTCTGGAGTTGAAGTCCCCAACTCTTTAAAGTTACTAAATTTGGAGACTCTCCAGGTTTAGGGATTGATTTACAACAATCCATTTAGTGTCCGTTTGATGTTACAATGGAATAAAGTGGCTTAAGTCTCCATGCAGCCCATTTTCGATGCAGGTAAGTGCAGGATCTGTGCAGAGGCTCTGGGAGGGGGGAAAAACAGCCCTCCCAGAAGTTAAACAAGGAAAACTGAACAAGGAGAGATTCAAGTCCTAGAAATAAGGAGAAACTTTCTGACAGTGAGAACAATCAACCAATGGAACAGAAGTTGCCTTCAGAAGTTGTGGGAGCTTCATCACTGGAAGCTTTCAAAAAGAGATTGGACTCCATCTGTCAGAAATGGTGTAGCGTCTCCTGCTTGGTTGGGGGTTGGGCTAGGTGACCTACAAGGTCCCTTCCAACTCTGATTATCTGATCTGATCATAACCATGGAGCAAAACTCCCTTAACACATTTCTCACTGAAGCCACATCAATTCTGGGCTCAGTTGTGGCTGTACATTGAGGACTCCCTGGATAATTTGATGTTCAATCTGCAGGTTTAACCTTCTCATTCTCACTCTCGCCCTCCAGGGTCCAAAGCACTGGAATACTCCAATGGCTTGTTTGATTGCCAGTCCCCGACGTCTCCATTCATGGGAAGTTTGAGGGTTCTGCACCTGGTGGAAGACCTCCGGGGTTTGTTGGAGATGATGGAAATAGACGAGAAAGAAGGACTGAGGTGCCAGGTCCCCGATTCAACGGCCGAGATTTTGATGGAATGGCTGCAAAACCAAATGGTGAGACCAGTGCATGGGTCATCGTAAATCATGATGAACAATATACAGTGGGGCCCAGCCTTAAAAAAAAAAAAACCCAGGATTTTTAAGATAAATACTTGTGGAAGGAAGGAAGGAAGGAAGGAAGGAAAAGAGAGAGGGAGAAGGAGTGGGAGAAAAAAAGAAAAAGAAAGAAAGAAAGAGGAAAGGAAAGAAAGAAAAGGGAAGGAAGGAAGAAAAAGAGAGAAAAAGAAAAAAAAGAAAGAGGAAAGGAAAGAAAGAAAAGGACAGGAAATAAGGAAAACAAAGAAAGGGAAGGAAAAAAGAAAAGAAGGAAGGAAGGAAAAGATGAAAGGAAAGAAGAAAGAGAAAGAAAAACAAAGAAAGAGAGAGAGAGGAAAGGAAAGAAAGAAAAGGGAAGGAAAGAAAAGAGAAAGAGAAAGAAAAAAATCAGAAAGAAAGAGGAAAGGAAAGAAAGGGAAGGGAGGAAGGAAGGAAAAAAGAAAGAGGAAAGGAAAGAAAGAAAAGGGAAGGAAGAAAAAGAAGGAAGGAAGGAAGAAAGAAAAAAAAGAAAAAGAGGGAAGGGAAAAAAAAAGAAAGGGAAGTAAACAAAGAAAAGGAAAGGAAGGAAGGCAAGAAAGAAAGCATGGTGGCTCAAGTGGCCGGAACCCTGGACAGGAGGTTAGCAAGCCCGTGTTCGAGACCTGAGTGCTGGGTGGGTCAGGGTGAGCTCCCATCCTTTGCTCCAGCTCCTGCTGGAGACATGAAAGGATTCCCCCCAAATGGGTGTTCCCTAGGCAACGGTGATGTCATCTGCTGATCCTTTCAACCTGGAAGTGCCTCTGTACTTTTGACCCTGAAGGCGATGCAATGTGACATGCTTGTCAAAATCTTATGGTGTTGGAAGGAAGGAAGGAAGGAAAAGAGAAAAGGAAGGAAGAAAGAAAGGAAGGCAAGAAAGAAAGAGAAGAAAACAAAGAAAAAAAGGAATGAAAGAAAGAATTTAGAAGCTTGTTATCTTCTCATGTTGACTTTTGATGTTAACCTGACAATGCATGTGGGATCGCATTATGATCTTACTATTTTGTAAGCAAATTATGATAATTTCAGCCTTTTAGAATAAACAATACTGTTGCCTGAACTACTTTTACCCCTTCCGTAATTCGTCATGTAAATTAATGGTGAAAATCACTCATGCTTTTAAAAATTATGATGTATGCTATCCAGTTCTTTGGTGAAAGGAAAGTTTAGGAAAAAACCAGACTTGAGCCCAGTTTGCAGTTCTAATCTCGCATTGTCCATCCATTAACATTGAAAAACAAAAATCAGCTTGCAGAACAATAGAATGGAATGGAATGAATAGAACAGTATAGAAAAGAATAGAATGGAATGGAATAGAATAGAATATGGAACAGAATAAAATGAAATACATTTAATCCCATTAGAATAGAATAAAAAATAGAATAAGAAAAGAATAAAATAGAATACAATGAAATAAAAGCACACAATAAGAAAAGAATAAGAAAAGAACAACACAGTTCCAAGGGATCTTAGAGATCTTCTAGTCCAACCCCCTGCTCAGGCAGGAACCCTATATCATTTTAGACAAATGGTATAGGGTAATTAGATGAGAAGCTACAGGCAGCCCTGCATAACCTTATTGAAAAAGACGACAAAAATACTCTTGTCTCTTTTGATTGTGATGTGTAAGTTCTTCATAAAAAGCTTGATTTGCAGTTGTCCAAAGTTGCCATCTACTGGAAGAGAAGACTACATGCAATCTGAATTTCTGAATGTAGGTCTTCAGGGAAATCTTCTCTGGTGTTTTCCCTGATCAAGGAAATATTTTCTCCTGGAAAATTGTTGTTGAGGCATGGTCCTCCATAGATATGCCTTTAATAATAAGGATAAAGTTATATCCTTAAAAATGGCCCTCTTTGCTCAGCCTGTCTTTCAGTGAGAGATTTATGGCAACAGCACTTAGAGTTATATACTACTTCATAGCATTTTACAGCCCCTCTACATTTTAATCACTGTGCCATCAGAAAGGAGATTAAGAAAGAGAATAAGAGAGAGAGGAAGGAAGGAAGGAAGGAAGGAAGGAAGGAAGGAAGGAAGGAAGGAAGGAAGGAAGGAAGGAAGGAAGGAAGGAAGAAAGATAGTATTCTTTATTGGCCAAGTGTGATTGGACACACAAGGAATTTGTTTTGGTGCAAATGTTCTTAGTGCACATAAAAGAAAAGATACATTCCTCAAGAGTCAAGAATCATCAGGTACAACACTTAGTAAAGTTATAGGGTACAATAAGCAATCAAATAATACCAGGAAACAGTCAATATGAATCGTAAGGATACAAGCAACAAAGTTACAGTCATACAGTCACAAGTGGGAGGGGATGGGTGATAAGGAGCGATGAGAAGATGGATGGATAGATGGAAGGAAGGAAGGAATTGCACTAATATACCACTTCATGGTGCTTTACAACCTCTCTAAGAGGGTTAATAGAGTCAGCCTATTGCTCCAACATCCTGGCTCCTCATTTTACCAACCTTGGAAGGATGGAAGGCTGAGTCAACCTTGAGCTGGTTAGGATCAATCCTATACCATTTCAGATAAATGGCTGTCCAGTCTCTTCTTAAAATCTTGTTGGGATATTGTGTTGGGATCTTCACAACTTTGGGAGGGAATTGGTTCACTGATTAATTGTTCTCGCTGTCAGTACATTTTTCCTTAGTTCCAGGTTGCTTCTCTCTTTGATGAGTTTCCATCCATTGTTTCATGTTCTTCTGGTACTTTGGAGAATAGCTTGACCCCGCTTCTTCTTTGTGGCAACCCCTGAGGTATTGGAAGGCTGCTGTCATGTCCCCCCCCCCCAAGTCCTTCTTTTCATTAAACTAGACCTACCCAATTCCACCAACCGTTCTTTAGATGTTTTAGCCTCCAGTCCCTTAATTATCTTTGGGGTCATCTTGAAGTTGGAGGAGACGTCAAAGAATAAACAGAGAACAAATGCATGGGATACAGGGTGAGAAGAGATCCTGGATTCTCATCTTGTAACCTTTGAGATTCCTTTTTACTTTGTCATGATCAAAGTAATTTTGAACTGATCGAGAAAGCAAAATGACAGCAACCCAGGGATTTTCTTTTCATTTTCCAGATTAATGGACATTTGTCTGCTAATGGAGATGTCTATCAGGATCGACTGACCCGGCTGGAAAGCGATAAGGAATCTCTTGTTCTGCAAGTGAGTGTGAAGAAAGCACTTTCTCTGGTTGGCATACTCAAAGATATGGAATGTTGAATTGTTTTTCTTTTCTTTTCTTTTCTTTTCTTTTCTTTTCTTTTCTTTTCTTTTCTTTTCTTTTCTTTTCTTTTCTTTTCTTTTCCTTTCCTTTCCTTTCCTTTCCTTTCCTCTTTCTTTCTTTCTTTCTTTCTTTCTTTCTTTCTTTCTTTCTTTCTTTCTTTCTTTCTTTCTTTCTTTCTTACACAGGTGAGCGTCCTCACTGACCAAGTGGATGCTCAGGGAGAGAAGATCAGAGATCTGGAGTTGTGCCTGGAGGAAAACAGAGAGAAGCTGAATTCAACGGAAGAAATGCTGCAGCAGGTACCACCTCTTTCTCTGACTGTGTAACTAAAGGGTTTTGTTGGGTTGAATCTCCTCTGTTTTTGACACATTGCTTGCCTGCTTATCCACAGAGGGGTCCTCAGTGCTCTCTGAGTTGGGTGGTTTTCTTGCAGACATCTTATCGCCTAACTAGGTAACATCATCAGTGCTAGAAAGGGAGGGGTGTGTGTGTATAGGAGAAAGAGGAGGAGAACAACTTGGAGGGAGTCCTTGGGTGGTTTTCTTGCCGGCATTTCATTACCCAATTAGGTAACATCATCACTGCTAGAAGCGAGGAGGAGGAGGAGCAGGCGGGGGAGGAGGACGGTGGGTCCTTGATGCTCTCTGAGCTTTTTTGCAGACATTTTTGCAGACTTTTTTTGCAGACATTTCATTACCCAACTAGGTAACGTCATCAGTGCTAGAAGGGAGAAGGAGGAGGAGGACTTGGTGCTCTCTGGGCTTGGTTGTTTTCTTGCAGATGTTTCATGAGCACTGATGATGTCCCTAGTTGGGTCATGAAACATCTGTAAGATAACCACCAACCCCAGAGAGCACCAAATAATCCTCCTCCTCCTCCCTCCTCTTCCTCCCTCCTCTACAATTGATACAACTTCCAAAGATGCCCCAACTTTCTCTCCCCTTCCTTTAAAGCATTCATTCTCTTCTCATTTTTTTTTAACCAGGAGCTCCTAAGCAGAACATCTCTTGAAACTCAGAAGTTGGATCTCATAGCCGAGGTCTCCAACCTGAAGCTCAAGCTGACCGCAGTGGAAAAGGACAGGATGGATTACGAAGACAGATTTGGAGATGCAGACGTGAGTCAAAGAAGTTGAAAAAAAAAAATTTTGCGGGGAAATGCCATGGTCAATTACCTTCACTATTTTGTAAGCATGATGTTTCTCCTTCAATGTCCATGTTGAAGGTAAGATAGCAATAGCAGTAACACTTAGACTTATATCGTGCTTTATAGCTCTTTCTGAGTGGCTGACACATCTCAGCCTCTTGCCCCCAATAATTTGGATCTTCTTTTTACCAACCTTGGAAGAATGGAAGGCTGAGTCAAACTTGAGTTGGTCAGGATCAAACTCTTGGCAGTGGATAGAATTTGTCTGCAGTGCTACATTCTAACCACTGCACCACCAAGGAAGGAAGGAAGGGAGGGAGGGAGGGAGGGAGGGAGGAAGGAAAGAAGGAAGGAAGGAAAGAAGGAGAGAGAAGGAGTGAGTGAATGAAATGGATGGAAGGAAGGAAGGGGGAGGGAAGGAGGGAGTGAAGGGAAGGAAGGAAGGCTGAGTTAACCTTGAGCTGGTCAGGATCGAACTCCTGGCAGTGGGCAGTGTCAGCCTGCAATGCAGCCATTTTGAGAGTGCCTCTTTGAAGACAGAAGAAGGAAGGTAGCTCAGGTGTCTCCAGTGAATTTTTCTCCTCGTTTTCTTGACTTTCAAATCTTTTTGTTCACTTCTTTTATTTTGAAACAGGGTTTAATGCAGGAAGTTAATGATTTGCGCTTAAAAGTAGGAGAAATGGACAGGGAAAGACTACAGTATGAGAAAAAACTTAAGTCTACCAAAGTAAGTCCATGTTACAGATAAAGAAATGCATCTTTGGCCATCTTTATCACATGACATATGTATCTTATCTTCATGTCTCTCTCTCTGTTTTAACATAAGGTTGATTCATTGATGTGGCAGCCAGAACATGATTGGCTTAAACCTGGGTTTCAGGTGGTGTGGCCAGGTGATGGTTAGAAGCCGTTTCTATGAGATTGTCTTTGAGAATGGCTGGCATTTAAATGTTTCCTTCTTCACATCAGAGAAGGAAAATTGAGGAATTGTCGAAAGCAAGCTAGATTTCTAGCCAGAAATGCAGCTTTCTCTTTATGTAGTTATATATGTTAGCCTTTAAGAGTGTAATTCACAGAAGGAAAGCGCAAGATATCACATTTGCTAAGAAGAAATTAGCACGGGGTTTATTTTAAAATGCCTAATTATCTTGCTGATATAGAAAAAGGAGATGGTAGCTAGATACCTTGTTTGGAAAGAGAAAGTTAGATCTTCGGGTACATAATTTCATGCTAATTGGAAGACCACATTGGAAAATGATATAAAAAGTGAGTTTCTAGAACTAACAGATAACAGATAATCAGAGTTGGAAGGGACCTTGTAGTTCATCTAGTCCAAGCGGGAGACCCTACACCATTTCTGACAAATGGCAGTCCAATATCTTCTTGAAAGTCTCAACTGTTTAAGAAGACCAACAATGGGGTTGAGAATCACTTGGATTTGACACCAGAGTTGTGATTTGTGTGTGTAGGAGCCCAAACGTAGAATCTTGTCTACAGCAAAGGTGGAGAACAATGGCTCCTTTATGACTTATGGTCTTCAACATGTCTGGCTCAGGAATTCTGGGAGTTGAAGTCCACAAGTCATTCCCCACTTCTGGTCTACAGATTCTGAAAGCAGCCACATCATTTCCCAAGCTTGCAACTTCCCAATCTTTTCTTACAGCCCAAAGCCAAAGCTTGAAGGTATAACCGAAATCATTGTTAAAATAATTAAAAGTAGAGTAATATAAATAATCGTGATAGTTGATATAACTGTGGGAGAACTTTATTAATCAATGCTTACTTTTTACAGCTGCTACTCAATATTGGGCCATAATCTAATTGATTGACAGTTTGCAAAAAGCTTTGAACCTACAAGTATCATCAGGTTGCTCTAGGTATTGATGTAAGAGGAGAAGGTTATGGGAATTACAAACATCTCTGTAGAAGCTGTAGTAAAGTTCTATGTGTTGGCTGTTTCAGCACCTCCAGATTTAATAGGCAAACACATCTCTCAAATGGAATTTTAGAAATATCTTCCTCATAATAATACCAAAAGCAGAATATTATGACTTACCCCAAAGAATCTCTTCCATAAGTTGGCAGATTTCTGAAGCATGATCATTGTCTGTTTTCAAAAAAAGCTCTTTGTCACCAAGTCCTATTTCTGTACGATAGATTATTTACTGAAAGGGTCCTTGGTGCTCTCTGAGCTTGGTGGTTTTCTTGCAGACGTTTCATTACCAACTAACATCATCAGTGCTAGAAGGGAGTGGGGTTTGTGGAGAGGAGGAGGAGGAAAAAACAGAAGACTATATATTCTCTGAGCTTGGTTGTTGTTTTTTGCAGATGTTTCATTACCCAACTAGGTAACATTATCAGTGCTAGTCATTTCAACTCTGAACTACAAACATTCTCCTTTATAGGTTATTGACTTCTGCCTGAAATTCTATATCCTTAAATTTTTGGAGAGGTACACGTTTTTTAAGGTCACAGACCCACAGTTCATAAACACTGTGAACTGAAAATCATCTGTTTTTGTTCTGTGATGTCCTTCCTGGTTGAGTGACAATCATCAATCATTATGAGGGGTCCTTGGTACTCTCTGGGCTTGCTTGTTTTTTTGCAAATATTTCATTACTCTAACTAGGTAACATCATCATTGCTTGACTAGCACTGATGATGTTACTTAGAATAATGAAACATTTGCAAGAAAACAAACAAGCTGAGAGAGCGCCAAGGACCTCTCATTTCATTCTTGAGCTACAAATTTTCTCCTTTATCAATCACTAGCCGATAACCTGCCATTGCCTGGGTATCTATTTATCCTAATCCTGTATTAGACAGGAAAAGCCCTGATTTCAGTGACTTGGAAGAAACGTAATCTCTAATGTTGGATTTCCCCCATTACCAAAGAGAGACCCCTTGTGGAGTACTGTGAACCCGATACTATGGCAACTCCACAGCGCTGTACAATAGAAGCCATTTTAAGTCAGTACGGTAGAAGTCACTTGAAGGCACAACAGGCTGTATCTTAACAGAACACGCACCCTGAGAGGTGTTGGGGGTATCTTACCTCCACAGTATTTATTTCCAGAGAATAAGTAGTAATCTGTGTACCAAGTTTGGTTGAAATTGCCCGAGGTGTTCCAGAGTTATGCTGAAATAAT
Source organism: Hydrophis major (assembly GCA_033807585.1). Classification (NCBI taxonomy): domain Eukaryota; kingdom Metazoa; phylum Chordata; class Lepidosauria; order Squamata; family Elapidae; genus Hydrophis; species Hydrophis major. The sequence continues at coordinate 799,995 of JAUCBL010000067.1, read as the reverse complement.
AAATATAGATAGATAGGAGAAGATTATTTTTGGGATTGCGTCCTAGAGAAAAAGACACGGCTGCTTTCAGAAATTGAAGACCAGGAGCAAAATTCACCTTCTCACATGGTCCAAACCACAAGATTTGAAGATCAAATCCAGAGCACAGCAAACTTTTGATTTGCCATATTGTGCAGTTCACGTTAGATCTGTCCTTCATAACGGCTAATATAAAGTCTTCTGCTTCAAAGGTTTGGTGTCCTTTGATAGGCCTATCTTTCACTGAAGGTCATCATCCCTCTTGCGCTGAACGTAGTAGGACTGTTTATTATTCTTATTATTTAGCCTTTTCTCTTCCTACATCTTTACTTCTCTTTCCATCCTCTGTCCCTCTTGCCAGTCTTTAATGGCCAAACTTTCTAGCATGAAAATCAAAGTGAGCCAGATGCAGTATGAAAAGCAACGGATGGAGCAAAAATGTCAAATGTTGAAGGTCTGGTAGATTGGTGGATTTCCGTGGGTTTTTACCATCTTGTTTGTCTTCATTTTAAAACTTTTTTTCTTTGGCGTGGTGCATGTATGGATTTTTTTCTCCTCCTGCTCCTACATAACACTCCCCACCCGATGTACGTCTCCAACTAAACCATTTGTGTGCATTTCTATTTTATTTTATTTTGATTTAGCCTAATACACAAAACCATCAGTTGCCGGTTTCTTTCTTGAAATGCGTTAAGCTGAGCTTTTAAAAAAGAAGCACCACCTCAGCTTTCCTTATTGTAAACCAATATTACATTTGTTGGGGCAGCTGTATTAACCTCTTACATCTTGGCTGACAAGCGTGCCTTTATTGCAGAGAATATTCCTTGATTTTTGGCCTATCCACATTTGTTTAAAGTCACATTGGATTATTAGATCCTTCTAGTATTTTGATTTTATAGAAAGGGAGTATCCCAAATGACTTCTTCTCCAAAGAACCAAAGAAGCTTCTCGGAGGAGAAGCAAAACATCTTCTATCATAGTTTATTCATTTATCCATGCCTGCATTTTTTTCTTATGCACAAATGTACAGAGTACACAATTACATTCCTACACATACACCATTTTTAAAAAAATCACTTTAAGCATCAAAGCCTGCTTGATCATTTTTTGTTTGTGAAAGATATCGTTGTAAGAACTTTCAGTCTGGACTCACTTCCACTGAAAGCAGTGAGAGTAGAATTGTGCTTGTCGATATTGTACACGTAATTGTTGGTGAAAACGTGTCACGCATGAGCAAATGGTAACAAATATCCTTTAAGGATCACGTTTCAGTTCAATCCAGGATATTGAATGTTTAAATCAGAGATGGATTATGTTTTTGGCTGGAAGACAGGTTATTTTTATATTTGCTTAATGGCCATTTGAAGTGAATATAACAGATCATCAAACTGACAATCATTTCAGCATCCCCGTGGCTGCATGATCCAAATTCAGATGCTTGGCAATGGATTCATATTTATGACGGTTGCAAAATGTTCATAAAATCGGCTGTGGCTCACTTAACAACCACTTTATATATCCATAGAAAGTCTGGTGGTCCCAATTACTGTGGTAAGTTGAGGATTGCCCGTGAAATGCCATTATTTCAAAATAAATGAACGCCATCTCTACTTTAAACAGCCAACGTTGGTTTAAACCTGTCCCTTTTTAGAAGTGAAAAACAAAATAATATATGTATATATTTTCCCCCCTGTCTGCTCAGGAAGAACTGTTGTCTTTAAAAGAGAAATTAGAACAGAAGGAATCGGAGATAAAACGATTGCATGAGAAACTGGTCCTTCAAGTCAAAGAAGATATTGACATAAATGACAAAGGTGAGGTGGAAATTGTAAATACTTTTTTTTGTGAGGGATTCTGGGAGTTGAAGTCCATACAGTTCAAGCTGAAAGCCACAGATCTTAAAGTTGCTAAGGTTGAGAAATCCTGGGCTAGATGGTTGCTTATTATTTTTTAGCAAGCCAAATGGCAACTCATAAAACATTTCTATGCCTGTTTTAGAGTTGCCATGAACAGAAGGGAGAAGGTGGGGAGAAATTTGAAAGAGCAGTGCAGCAGTTTGGAACTGAAAGTGTGTTCCATTCATATCTTGCAAAAATTATAACTATGCTACCGGAATTTCTGCCCCGCAAATCTCTCATTGGAGAATGTGATTGATGACTCTTAGCTATGAACGTGTTTCGTTGGAGAATATGAATTATGATACACCCAGAGGGGTGGAGTGGGGAACCAGGGTCAAGGGTGACAGTGAATTACGTGTCTCAGAATTGGTTTCATACAAGTCATGTTTGCTCCTAATAAATCCTTCGAAGTTTTTGAAACTTGGCTTGACGACACCAGGAACAAGTCAATTGTTTTTGCCTCTTCCCCTACACCCTACCTGTAAGTCACTAGGAGTAGCAAATTTACTTTGGACATTCTTCAAATTAGGCTGAACAATTTCCTTTTAAAACACGCACCCCAAAAACTAAGCATTTACCCTTTGAAATTAACATCAGCAAATATGAAACAGTGTTGAAGATTTCAGAACAAGGAACAGCTAAATGTACACCTTTAATAAAAGCTAAATAAGCACGAACTTTTTAAATAAAGTAAGAAGCCACAAATTTTTGATTTATGGCATTGTAAACTGGTTTTACTTTCTGAAGATGTGTGAGCTCCGAGTGTAAAAATTAGCTGATTTATTCAGTTTAGAGGCCATTCAAATCAATTTGTGATTCTGGACAGCTTACCAAATTGCAATCAATGATGCATTTTATCCATTTGGGAACAAGGAGGGTGTGTTTGGTGCTTTTTCAAACCTTTTAACCAACAAACCATATAAGTTGTATTAGTTTGTTAATTTAAAATTATTCAATTAGCTTAATTTAATAGCTAAATTTTAAAATAACTAAATAACTGTACATAATTAAACCTTTGAAATATATTATTGCAAAGGTTTTACATTTGATGGGTTACCCCAACGTCATGATGCAGATCGCTATCGGTGGCATCCTGTGAGCCAAGAATAAAATTTTTGCATTGTGCTTTAAAATTGAAGACATTAAGATGCGGATGATTTTAAAAATCAGGTCAATCTCAACTGTGAAAATTTAGGGAGTGATTTTACCAGTTACTCCCTCTTGACCCAATTTCACAAAGTGGTTGGGGGTAGGGGATTTGCAGTAGGCATGCTAAGTGAACTGCTTTTGAGGTTCTAGATTTTTACATGAATTTTGTGGCTTGTTAGCCACCACCAACCAAATCAGAGGAGGAGGTGTGGGAGTCAGGGTCAGCATCAAAGCAACCTGGGAGCTCTGAGGGGGAAGAGGGAATGGAGCTGGCAGAGAGGCAAAACCTGGGCCCTCTATCAGCCCTCAGATGGAGAATCAACAGCCCCCAGGTCTGGAGGTGGAGAGGAAGAGGAGGAACAGCTGGGTCCAGTGCCTGATGTGCAGATGCGCAGAAGGCAGAGGAGAGGAGAGCAGTGGAAATCTATGGGCTGGTCCTCGGGATGGAAGAGCCACTGCTGGTAGCAAAGCCCCACTCTAGCTCTGGGGATAAAAGGTAGGGGGCGGAGATGAATGGATGTGGCAGACACCTTGTCAGAATTCCAGCAGTTACTCCAATTAAATCATCAGCCTCGAGCCACACTCCCAAAACTAAAGAGGGTTTATTTGAAGTTAACATTCTACATCTGGCATTAACCTGCGCATAGCCAACTCTGAGATACGTAATTCACTGACACCCTTTATCCTGCTTTCCCCCTCACCCCTCTAGGTGTATCATCCAATGAAAAATGTCCATAGCCAAGAGTCATCAATCATGCTCTCCAATTAGATTTTTGCGGGGCAGAAGCTTCAGTCATCTAATCAGTCTTTAAAGAAAATATGAATGGAATGTACTTTCGATTCCACACTGCCGCCTGTTCTTTGAAACTCCCCCCTTTCTTTCTGTTGTCAATTCTAAAACGTGTATACAAAATGTTTTATGAGTTGACACAACTATTCCTTTCGTGGCCAGCTGGACTTGTTAGCCTGCGGTGAGAAAGAAACTTTTTTACCAGAGCTGCTGGCGCTCCTAATAAAGGAATCATTGATTTAACTACAGAGGGTTTGTCATATTCAGGGAGCTGGGTCAGAACAATTTGTGAACAAATCTGGTAACAAATGCGCTACAGGAGGTTTGACGTTGATTTGTCTCGTGGGTCTTCCTGCACAGATGACAATTGTAAAAAGAAGCTGAAAGACAAAAGTAAGGGTTTTTTTTTAATGTCCTCTCTCCAACATGTTTCACACATTGTTTTCCCAGTAGTGCTTCCTGCATGTATCATGTGAAAACCATATTAACAAAACCCCTCACCTCATTTTCACCCTTCATCTCTAGTTCAGCGAGGGAAACAGTAAAGGGTACCCTTGTGGTTTTTAAATGCTCTACAGGTGGTCCTTGACTTACGATCACAATTGAGCCCAAAATTTCTGTTGCTAAGCGAGATGGTGGTTGTTAAGCCCCATTTTACGACCAGTCTTTCCACAGTTGCTAAGTGAACTGCCACAGCTATTAAATTAGTAACATGGTTATTAAGTAAATCTGGCTTTACTTGTCAGAAGTTTTCCAGAGGACAATGCAACTGTCATAAATATGAACCGGTTGCCAAGTGTCTGAATTTTGATCATGTGATCAGGCTGCCGTAGTCGTAGGTGTGAAAAACAATCATAAGACACATTTTTTTCAGTGCCGTTAGAACTTGGAACGGTCACTATATGAACTTTTGTAAGTTGAGGACTACCTGTATTTTCCCTTCAAGGGAAGTGATGGATTTCTAATAGCAATAGTTCTTGTTTTACAGTTGGGAACATGCTTAGCATGTAACGCAAAGGTCTCCATTTCGGTTCGACTGGATTGATTGAATTGATCCGAGAGCAACAAATACCTTTGATAAATTCCATTCTCACAAGTCTAATTGATTTTATTTATCAGAGATCACAAAATGGTCCTTGCTAGCATCTTCTACTGTTTTTTTTTTTTTTTTTTGTGAAACTAAGGCTGAATAGCAATAGAACTCAGACTTATATACCACTTCATAGTGCTTTACAGCCCACTCTAAGTGATTTACAAAGTCAGCATATTTTCCCCAACAACCTGGGTCCTCATTTTACTGACCTCAGAAGGATGGAAGGTTGAGTCAACCTTGCTCCAGTCAGGATCTAACTGCTGGGAATGGGCAGAATGAGGCTGCAATTCTCCATTCTAGCCACTGTGCCACCAGGAAGGAGATTGAGAAAGGGAATAAGAGAGGAAGGAAGGAAGGAAGGATACCACTTCATAGTGCTTGGCAATCATCTCTAACCAGTTTACAGAGTCTGCCTCTTGCCCCCAATAAACAGGGTCCTCATTTTACTGACCTTGGAAGGATGGAAGGCTGAGTCAACCATATGCCATTCAGGATCGAACTGCTGGCAGTGGGCAGAGTGAGCCTGCAATTCTCCATTCTAGCCACTGTGCCACCAGGAAGGAGATTGAGAAAGGGAATAAGAGAGGAAGGAAGGAAGGAAGGAAGGAAGGAAGGAAGGAAGGAAGGAAGGAAGGAAGGAAGGAAGGATACCACTTCATAGTGATTGGCAATCATCTCTAACCAATTTACAGAGTCTGCCTCTTGTCCCCAACAATCAGGGTCCTCATTTTACTGACCTCGGAAGGATGGAAGGCTGAGTCAACCTTGCGCCATTCAGGATTGAACTGTTGGCAGTGGGCAGAGTCAGCCTGCAATTCTCCATTCTAACCACTGCACCACCACATATCAGCATGACATTTTGTGGCAGTAGAGACATCAACCTTCTTGTCATAAATCTCTCATTTTAGAATCACTTCAACATGCTCCATTACCATGTTTTTTCCTAACTCTTTTTATGTTTCTTCACCTGTTCCATTTTCCATCACTTTGTTTGTGGCTGTTGATGTTATTTCATCAATGTTTTAATCTCTGGAGATTTGTAACGTTAATGACAAATGAATAAGATTGAGCATTCCCATTGTATTTTACAGAGCAACAGTTGCGTAGTTGGTAAGAGTGAGTCAAAAATCAGAAACTTGTCATTTTTAGAATTCCCATTTTATACTGTTTTTGAGTCCTTCACACATTGTCCCCTGATTTAAAATTTGTCACTTTGGTTAATATTGTGTTGACTTCAATTTACAAGTTGGCTTGCAGTGTCTTTCAATGCTGCCTGTACTGTAATGGACGAGAAGCGTGCAAGGAATGACGATTAATAATCTTCAATGCGCATGATCGTCACATGCCCCTTTCTCCATTAAAAACTAATTTGATTTCCTTCTGTTTAAATTTGGGGTCTAACTGAAAGGAATCCAGCTGTAATTCTCCCAGTTCGTGCTAAACTATAGAGTTGGTCAAGATTGGTTTCCTTTCTAATCTTCCACGGGAATGTAATCAGTAGTCGTTATCTTTTAGGTATTGAGGTTCAAAAGATGAAGAAGGCCGTGGAATCTCTGCTGGCAGCAAATGAAGAAAAGGTAGGCACGAACGTATTTTCTGATTTTGATTTTGGTAACTCAAAAGAAGGTATTGAGTTGGTGACCCTGAGGTCCAAGGCTGGTCATAAAAGCTGGAATTTATGAATTCTGCTGGAGTTTTTAAGGTCAATAAAGAGTTGTAATGTTGTTTTCTTGCAGACGTTTCATGACCCAAGTAGGTAACAACATCAGGGCTAGAAGGGAGTGGGTTTTGTGGAGAGGAGGAGGAGAAGGAGGAGGAGTACAGAAGGGGGGGTGGAAGCAAAGGAGAAGGCAGATGGAAGGGAGGAGGAAGAGAAGGAGAAGAATTAGAAGGATATGGAGAAGAAAAAGGAAAAAGAGAAGGAGAGGGATGGGAGGAGGAGGACTGTAGGGCTCTTGGTGAGCTCTGAGCTTGGTTATTTTCTTGCATACATTTCATTAACCAAACTAGGTAACAGTGCTAGTGATGATATTACTTAACACTTACACTGATGATGTTACCTAGTTGGGTAATGAAATGTCTGCAAGAAAACAACCAAGCTCAGAGAGCACCAAGGACCCCACAGTCCTCCCCCTCCCGTTCCCTTTCAGCACTGATGATGTTACTTAGTTGGATAATGAAATGTCTGCAAAAAAGCAACCAAACTCAAAGAGCACCAAGGACCCTTTGCTCTTAAGATCCTGGAGCTTCCAGGGTTTCAGAGTAAGGCATTTTGCTTCCCATTCAATCCTGGGAAAAAAACTGGATGCCTTCAGGTATCACAGATAGAAGTTGCATTTACATTCTTCCATTCAGCGTGTTGCTCAACCATACCACTGAACCATAATTGAGTTAAACAGGTGTTTTATTTCTAAATCAGTTTGATGCTCGGTCAGGATCTCCTGCTTTGGGCAGGGCCTGGACTAGAAGACCTCTAAGGTCCTTTCCAACTCTTGTTATTCGATGCCTTAAGTGACTCAAAGAGAGGCCTTTCTTTGTTTTAGGATCGGAAGATCGAGGACCTTCGCCAGTCCCTCAATCGCTACAAGAAGGTGCAGGATATGGTCATTTTGGCTCAAGGGAAGAAAGGTATAGAATGCCACTCCATTTCATATTTTCCATTCCATATTTTCTATTCCACTCCACTCTACTTGCAGAATGGCAAACCCATGATGGCAAAGAAGACGCTTGATCTATACATTTCTGATTTTCTATTCTTAGGCAAGGATGATGAAAGCGAGGAATCTGGGAGTCCAGCATCGGTCTCCTCAATTTTGTTAGAACCACAGAATCTAAGCGAAGCTGACAAAACTCTTTCTTCCACTCTGCTTTCAAGTTCTCCAAACGATGAAGAGTTGAGGACCACAAATTCTGAAGAGGTATTTCAATTTTTTCCCTCCGTTAAGCTTCCCTTCCGACACTTTCTGGAAAACCGAATGGGTATTCAATTTCAGATTTAGAACACTTTTTTTAAAAAAAAAAATTTGTACTATAGACCTTAAATTATATCAGGAGAAAACTTGACGGTTTCAGGTTATGGAGCTTGTGTTACGCTTCCGTATTAGGCTAATAAATAGAATAGAATAGAATAGAATAGAACAGAACAGAACAGAACAGAACAGAACAGAATAGAATTCTTTTTTGGCCAAGTGTGATTGGATACACCAGGAAGTTGTTTTGGTGAAAATGCTTTCAGTGTACATAAAAGAAAAGATATATTCATCAAGAGTCCAGAATCATCAGGTACAACACTTAATAATAGTCATAGGGTACAATAAGCAATCAAATCATACTAGGAAACAGTCAATATAGATCGTAAGGATGCAAGTGACAAAGTTACAGTCATACAGTCACAAGTGGGAGGGGATGGGTAATAAGAAATGATGAGAAGATTAACAGTAATAGTAGTGCAGACTTTGTAAATAGTTGGACAGTGTTGAGGGAATTATTTGTTTAGCAGAGTGATGGCGTTCGGGAAAAAACTCCCCTCGTGTCTTGTTGTTCTGGTGTTCAGGGCTCTATAGCGTCATTTAGAGGGAAGGATTCCAGGATGTGAGGGGTCTGTAGATATTTCATAGCCCTCTTTTGGACTCATGCAGTATTTAGGTCCTCAATGGAAGGTAGGTTGGTAGCCATTGTTTTTTCTGCAGTCCTAATTACTCTCTGGAGTCTGTGTCTGTCTTGTTGGGTTCCAGAACCAAACCAGACAGGTATAGAGGTGCAGATGACAGACTCCATCATTCCTCTGTAGAACTGGATCAGCAGCTCTTTGGGCAGTTTGAGGTTCCTGAGTTGGTGCAGAAAGAACATTCTTTGTTGTGCTTTTTTGATGACGTTTTTGATGTTAAGTGTCTATTTTAGGTCATGTGATATAGTAGAACCTAGAAATTTGAAGGTCTCTACTGTTGATATGGTGTTGTTTAGTATTGTAAGAGGTGGTAGTATGGGAGGGTTTCTTCTAAAGTCTACCACCATTTGTATGGTTTTGAGTGTGTTCAGTTCCAGGTTGTTCCAGTTACATCATGAGCTATCTGTTGTTGCTTAGGGCAAAATATGATGTTTCTTTTTAAATTGTAGTATTCCACCCAGCTCCACACTAGCGTCTTGCAAGTTTCCATTCCTTCTTTTTCACAACCGTTCAGAGGTTCAGAAGAACAGAGTGAAAAAGGAAATGTCCCATCCAAGATGGAAATTGAAAGTGAAAGCAGGTAAGAACACTATGCAATACTCCCTAGGTTTTTTGTAAAGAAATTGAACGTAATAATTTTTTTTAGATCCATATACTTCTAGTCAACTCATAAAATATTTCTAGGGTCTTATTAGAGTTGCCAACAGATAGGGAGGGGGGAGCAGTGAGGCAGCTTGGAAATCAAAAGTGCATTCCATAAATAATTTTTCAAAGATAGTAAATAGGTGACTGAAGTTTCTGCTGCACAAAATTCTAATTGGAGAGCATGATTGATGACTCTTGGCTATGGAGGTGTCCCATTGGAGAATATGAATTATGATACACCCAGGGGGTGGGGGAAAACCAGGGTCAAGGGTGACAGTGAATGATGTTTCTCAGAGTCGGCTGCACCCAGGCAGCGCTAGACATGTTAACTCCCAATAAATCCTTTTGAACTTTTGGAAGTTTGGTTGAGACTCATGATTTAAATGAGGGGAACTGCCGGAATCTTAACACTTTTCTCACAAAGTGAGAGGTTGGCCAAGGAAACATAATGCAGGCAGTCCTAGAGTAATGCCAAATTTCTGTTGCTAAGTGAGAACAGTGTTGAGTTTTGGGCCATTTTACAAGCTTTCTTGCCTCAATTGTTAAGTGAATCACTTCAGTTGTTAAGTTAGTGAGACGGTTGTTAAGTGAATTTGGCCTCCCCATTGACTTCTCTTGTTGGAAGGTCACAAAAAGGGACCATGGGACCCCAGGACCCCATCATAACTATGAGTCAGTTGCCAAGTGTCCAAATTTGGATCATATGATCACGGGGATATTGTAACAGTCATAAGTATGAAAAACATTCACAAGTCACTTTTTTCAACGTCGTTGGAACTCCGAACAGTCACTAAACAAACTGTTGTAAGTCGAGGACTGGCTGTATAGAGTGGTTGCAGGGATACATAGATACCAACTTTTGCAATGTTTGCCAATTCCAGTAGGAGAGAATGCGAAATAATTTTTGCATGGTCGTGGTTGTTATTATCCTGCTGAGACCTGAACCAAATCCAATGATTTTGATCTTAGGGGGACAATATTTTGCCAGGGTTTTATTTGAGGAAAAGCATCAAGAAGTCAAACAGATTTTTTTTGGGGGGGGGGGAGTGAAAAAATTTGACAGCATTTAGACAGAGATGAGAACATTCCTATGCTATTTTGTGAACTTCTCGTAATTTCCCTTAAAAAAACGGAAATTTCGTTCCAATATAACTCACGGATTGCCGTCAAACTTAATTTTAGAAGAATGAGCCTAGACTATATTTCTTTCCTGTCTAGAACAATCTCCAGAACCGTAAAGCCTACACACTTGAACTTTGGCCCATAGGGGCTCATTAAAAAAGGATTTGGCATCAGAGACTTAGTATTTCCTAGATGATGATGACGATGATGATTATACACAAAATTGACAGTATACACAGCAAACAAGATAACCATGCTGCGTTTTGTATCACAAATCACTAGTCAAATACTTCCCAAGCGTTTAGGACTATGTGATGTATCGGCGGATTATGTGAGCAGATCCCAGTAAGGAACTGCAGCTGACCAATGGTGATCTTGTCAGTTATTATTATTATTATTATTATTATTATTATTATTACGCTCTGATGCTAAGGAGTTCTACTTCCCCTCCCCACCTGAAAAGAAATCTCCTCCAAATGCAAAACACAAGCAGAGGAGTTTCAATTTTAGTTTCACAGCACCAAGTAGCTTTAGTACAGAACAGTTGAGCTAAGTCATGCCCAGGCTCCTTGTTGTCTCCTTCTTGCTCACATAGCAAATACTCTTTCAGTGTCCAAACAGCCCTTAACTCTCTTACACACTGACAGGATGCTAGCTAGATGAATACCAATGGATGCTGGTAGGCAGAGGCAGAATTTCCTCCTCCCTTATTTTCCTCCCCAAAAGCTAAGCCCAACCACATAGTTTCATAGCCAAGCATGGGTATTGAACTAGTTTATTTGTATTAGTAACTATTATTTATATTTTTTATTATTTATTAGTAAAATAATTTTATTAGTGATAATACTATTAGATGAGGCAGTATTGTTAAGGCTCTCTTTATTTTCTTTTAATCTTCTTTTTGCAGCGAAAAGCACCCAGCAGTGGTTTCCATAGAAACCCAACTAAGTGATACAAAAATGTAAGTATCCTATCAAAATCTAAATCTTGACACATCCGAACCCCAAAACCATTAAACTCTTTTACAGAAATGCCTTTGTGTTTTTGATAGGGGTTTGGTGCCTGCAGGGATGGTGGAGTCAAAAACATGGCTGCCATTTTGACTTTTCTGCCCCTTCCCGGCATCTACAGCTGGTTCTTCCCCTGCTTTTATTTCTCTGCTGCTCTTCCAGTTACTCTAGCTCAGTTTCCCTTTTCTGTTACAGCGTGAAGCATCTCCAAGCAAGCTGTATAGCACCAGGGATATATCGAATTTTGTAATATATATATATATTCCCAAATAATTTCTGGCTAGGTTTTCCTTGCAAGGCAAAAAAAGAGAGATTGATTTCCGGCGCTCCTAAATTAATCATTAGCACTGGCGCTTCGATTAATCCAAGTTATGCAATAGTTTTTGCTGGACTGAGGTGCATATTTTTGTAACCATTTCTAACCCAATAATTATTTCATAGTGAATACCTGAGAGAATATTCTCCCTACAGGTTTAATCAAAGAGGAATGGCGGGCTGTGAAGGGGAGATCATACCAAATGTTTAAATCTTCTTGGTTACTAAGTGATTACTAATAGTACAGGTAGTTCTCGACTTACAACAGTTCATTTAGTGACCATTCAAAGTTACAACGGCACTGGAAAAAATGTGATGGATGACCATTTCTCACACTTACATGTGATCAAAATTCAGATGATTGGCAGCTGACTCATATTTACAACGATTGCAAAGTTCCAGGGTCTCGTGATCTCTTTTTATGACAAGGTCAGATTCACTCAACAACTTTTACTAATTTAAGAATTATGGTGATTCACTTAACAGCTATGGCCATAAAATTGGGTACTTAACAAATGTCTCACTTAGCAACAGAAATTTTGGACTACATTATGGTCGTAAGTCGAGGGCTATCTGTATTTCAGGGGTTTTTAGTGAAAGGGTGTGATGACCCAGGGCGTGGCACAAAAGCGACAAAGTCACAAAAGGAGGTCAAGTCCCTTTAATTCCTCCAACTTGGCTCCCAATGTCCAGTTATCATCAGCTGGAGAAAAAAACTCTCCCAAGAACAGTTTTTAAAGGGAAGAAATTCAGTCTTAACCCAAAGTACATATAGATTATTAATAAAAACCAACACAAACCATGCTGCAGCATTTTTTTCCCCAAACCCCCAAAACTTTAACCTTAGACTGTCTACTATTGACCTCACCCCTTTCCTAAGAGGTCTGTAGGGGGTGTCCATGTATTCATAACTATGTTTTTATTATCTTGTAAGCAATTGACATATAAAAATAAAAAATAAATTAACGAGACAGGGCATGGTAAGGAATTGCAGACTTCAAAAGATAACGAAACACACACAGTTGGGAGGATGCCAGAATGCAGATAAGACTTGACAAACAAAGATAATGCATGCTTTGCTTCCAGCAAGGTACTGTGCGCAAACACCCTCTTTATCCTGTTTTCCCAGCTGCAGCTAATGAAGGGAATCAGGCCCCTTTTCTCCCCCGTAATCCATGTTGCTCCCTTATCCGTTCCTCCCTGCATGCCTTAGGATGCAGAGGAGGTGGGCCTGGGCCTTTCTCTGAATGCCCAGCCAGACTGTGCCCTTCCCCAGTTTCCTCCCCAGCCACTGGAGCCACACTTGCTGTCAGCTGTTCGACCTCCTCCTCGGAATCAGACTCCAACAGGGGCATGACAAAGGGTTTTGGAAATACAGATACAGATAATCAGAGTTGGAAGGGACCTTGTAGGTCATCTAGTTCAACCCCCTGCCCAAATAGGAGACCCTACACCATTTCTGACAAATGGCAGTCCAATCTCTTCTTGAAAGTCTCAACTGATGGCACTCCCAGAACTTCCAAGGGCAACTTCTGTTCCATTGGTTGATAGTTCTCACTGTCAGAAAGTTTCTCCTTATTTCCAGGTTAAATCTCTCCTTGTTCAGTTTCCATCCATTGTTCCTTGTTTGGCCTACAAGAGCTTTAGAAAATAGCTTGACCCCTTCCTCCCTGTGGCAGCCCCTCAAATATTGGAACACTGTTATCCTGTCTCCCCTGGTCCTTCTCTTCACTAGACTAGCCAAGCCCAGTTCCTGCAACCATTTGTGGTATGTTTTAGCTTCCAGTTCCCTAATCATCCTGGTTGCTCTTCTCTGTACTTTTTCTAGAGTCTCAACATTTTTTTTATAATGTGGTGACCAAAACTGGATGCAGTATTCTAGGTGTGGCCTTACTAAGGCTTTATAGAGTGGTATTAGTACTTCCCTTGATCTTGACTGTATCCCTCTGTTAATGCAATTTAGGATTGCATTAGCTTTTTTGGAGTCTGCTGCACCCTGCTGGCTCCTATTTAGCTGGTTGTCCACTAAGACTCCAAGATCCCTCTCAGTTACTGCTATTGAGCCTTGTTTTACCCAGTCTATACGTGTACTTTTGGTTTTTCTTGCCTAAGTGTAGGACTTTACTTTTCTCTACACTGAATTTCATTTTGTTAGCTATGGCCCAGTGTTCTAGTCTGTCAAGATCCATCTGGATCTTGAGCCTATCTTCTTGGGTGTTAGCTATTCCTGCCAGCTTAGTATCATCTACAAATTTGGTAAATTCCCCTTCTATTCCCTCATCTAAGTCATTAATGAAGATATTGAAGAGTACTGGGCCTAAGACGGAACCTTGTGGCACCCCACTGCTTACTTTCCTCCATGCTGAAATCTAAATATATTATGTCCACAGTATTTTGCTGGTCTACTAATTTAGTCACTGTGTTGAAGTATGAAATAAGATTGGTTTGGCATGATCTGTTTTGAACAAACCTGTGCTGATTGCTAGTTATTACTTTACTTGTTTCTAGATATTGGCAGATCTGTTTTTTTATTATCTTTTCCAGTATCTTCCTGGGTATTGATGTTAGGCTGATTGGTCTATAGTTTCCTGGGTTTGTTTTTTTCCCTTTTTTGAAGATACGAACCACATCAGCTCTTTTCCAGTCCTCTGGTAGTTCCCCGGTGGTCCAGGATTTTTGAAAGATATGGTGCAGTGGTTCTGAAATGACCTCTACCAGCTTCTTTAAAACTCTGGGATGTACAGGCCCTGGTGATTTGTTTTCATCAAGATCAGACAGATGTCCTCTTACTATTTTTTTTGCTTATTTTAACTTTTATTTCTGGTCTGTCTTTTACAGTTATGTTTTTGGTGGGTTGAGCTATAGTTTCTTTTTGTGTGAAGACAGAGGCAAAGAATGAATTAAGCAGTTCTGCTTTCTCTCTGTTGCCTGTTACTTCCTTGCCATCTTCTCTCTTTAGTGGACCGACTGTTTCCTTGATTTTTTTTCTTGTTATTTACATGTTGGAAGAAACTTTTTTTTAATTGTCTTTGACTTTTGTTGCAAGTCTTTGTTCGTTCTGAGCCTTTGCTATCCTGACTCCGTCTTTGCAGATTCTGGCTATTTGCTGATATTCTGCCTTAGTTATATGTCCTTCTTTCCATGTTTTGTACTTGTCCTTTTTTTCTTTCAATTTGCCAAAGAGATCTTTGTGTAGCCATGCTGGTTTCTTCTTGGATTTCTTGTTTTTCTTTCTCAATGATATTGTGCTGGTCTGGGCTTCTATGATCATACTTTTTACAGTTTCCCAAGATTCTTGAGTTGTTTTCCCCTTTAGGATTTTCATCCATGGAATCTTTCCCAAGTTCTTTCTGAGTTTATTGAAATCATCTCTTTTAAAATCCAAGACTCTGGTGTCATTATGCTCTGTTGCTTGTGTTTGTATTATGTTGAATTCTAGTATGACATGGTCACTCTCACCCAAGGTTCCTGCAGTTTCAACTTCTTCTATCACTTCTTTTCTGTTTGTAAGAATTAAGTCCAGTATGGCTGTCCCTCTAATTTCACCCTCTACCTTTTGGACAACAAAGTTGTCAGCTAGGTTGGTTAGGAACTTATTTGATTTCTCACTTGGTGCAGAATTAGTTTTCCAATTGATATCAGGATAATTGAAGTCTCCCATTAATATTGTTGTGTGTTTCCTGCATATGTTTGTTAGTTGGCTGGCAAAAAGGACATCTATTTTTTCTGCTTGATTGAGTGGCCTATAATATACGCCTATGGCCATGTCATTCTTTTTTTCTTTTAGATTGACCCATATGCATTCTAGGAGGTTTTCATCTTTGGTTTCATGCATTTCTGTAGCAATATAGTGGTCCTTTACATACAGTGCAACTCCACCTCCTCTTTTATGGGGTCTGTTTTTTTTTTTAATAGTTTGTATCCTTCTACCAGTATATTCCAGTCATGGTTTCATCCCACCAAGTTTCTGTTATTCCAACTATATCATATTTACCTTCATGTATTCGTAGTTCGGAAGGAGAGATAGAAATTGAAGTCCTATGGACTTGTTTTGGAGAAAGTTTATCAAATTATCATTAAATATATCATAGAGGGAGGGAGACACACAAAATCAGACCAGGATTCTCTGAACTTATAAGAAGTCTTCCAGCTTTTCCAAGGGATCTTCTGATATTTCTTTTACAGAAAGAAAGCTCCTTCAATTTTGTACCACTTGAGAGAAATTTGATTTGATTTTTTTTTTTGAAAAAAGATTTTATTAATTTTCTACAAACAAACAAGACAAACAAAACATTAAAACATTCAACTCTCGTATGTACATCCAGTGTGTCAATTGGTTCATCATTTTTGTGCATTCATTCTGCAGTCCCAGTTACAATTATGTTACATAACAACTCATATTATCAATCCAAACTTATATATCCTAATATCACTAAAAAAAAGAAATTTTTGACTATACTTTTAATCATTCATGCTTTATGAGCTAACAATATTTTAACCAGATTATTCAACAAATCATATAATCATACCAAATCAATCCTAAAAAACCCTTTATAAATATAATATCAAATAACAAAATAATAGCAAAATAAAGATATTTCTTACTATCTAGCATTCTAAATATTCTATTATCGTATTTTATCATCTAGCCATTTATAAAAAAGATCCCAAATTTCATAAAATTGTTTATCCTCTTGCTCTCTAATTTCAAAGGTCAATCTGCTCATCTCAGCACATTCCAATATTTTCTTAATAATTTCTTCCTGTAATGGTATTTTCTCATTCTTCCAATTTTTAGCAAATACAATCCTGGCCGCTGTTAATACATTTACAATCAGGTATTTCAGATCTTTACTATATATATCAGATAAAATTCCCAATAAGAAGATCTCTGGTTTCAAGTCTATATGTTTCTTTGTCATTTTTTCCAACCACATGCGAATTTTAGTCCAATATTTTCTAGCATCCTCACAAGTCCACTACATATGGTAATACGAGCCGGGTATCTGATGACATTTCCAGCATTTTTCAGATTTGTTCTTAAACATTCTTGCTATTCTTGTCGGAGGAAAGTGCCACCTGTAAAACATCTTATACAAGTTTTCTTTATATGCTGTTGACATTGTCATTTTATAATTTTGAGACCACAATTTCTGCCATTTCTCTAGATCAATCCCATATCCAAAATTCTTCCCCCAAACAATCATAGTTTCTTTGACTTGTTCTTTCTCTAATTTCATTCCCACTAAATAACCATATAATTTTTTAATCACCTTCTCATCAGTACCCATCAAGATCTTATCTAAATCAGTCTGCTTATCATAGAATCCCTCCGTTTTAAAATCTTCATCATATCTTGAATGTATTTGTGCATATGAAAACCAATTCATCCTTATACCTTGTTCCTCTAAGTTTTGGATCGATTTAAGTTCACCCTTTTCATCCAAAAGTTCCCCATATCTAACTGTTTGTTCCTTCTTGTAAATTATAGGATAGGAAAATGCTTCAATAGTCGATAACCAAACTGGAATTTTCAAATAACATTGTCTTTTTATCTTCTCCCAATTTAACCACAAAGACTCCCGTACATAATGTCTTCTAAAATAACCCTGTGTTTTAGTTCCCTTATACCATAAAAAAGCATGCCAGCCCAACAGCAAATCATGCCCTTCTAATGTCAACAACCTATGTTTTCTTAATGTTGTCCATTCTTTGACCCACATCAAACTTGCAGCTTTATAATACAATTCCCAATTAGGCAGGCCAAAACCTCCTCTAATTCTAGCATCTTGCAAAAGCTTTAGCTTTATTCTCGCTTTTTTACTTTGCCATATAAACTTCAACATAACTTTATTTAAATCTTCAAAATAATCTTTTCCTAGCCTAGTTGGTATTGTTTGAAACAAAAATAAGATTCTAGGTAAAATATTCATCTTAATTGTTGAAATTCTCCCTATTAATGACAATTGCAAGTTTTCCCACTTCTTCAAATCTGTAGTTATCTGTTGTTTAAGTTTAATATAATTATTCTCCTTTAATGTGCTACATCTTGTTGTCAAATATATCCCCAGATACTTAACCTTATTTGTAACTTGAATTTTCAAAAGATCTGCCAGTTCTTCTCTCTGTCTCAATAGCATGTTCTTTGTCAAAATCTTTGTTTTATCTTTATTTATTTTCAAACCAGCCACCTCTCCATATGTCTCTATCCTTTCCAATAACTTTGGAGCTGTTTCTAGCGGGTCTTCCAGAATAAAAGCTAAATCATCAGCAAAAGCTTGTAGCTTAAATTCTTCCTTCTTAATTTTCATTCCTTTTATGTTTTTATCATCCCTAATATTTCTATTCAACACTTCCAAGGTCAACACAAATAGCAAAAGAGATAGTGGACATCCTTGTCTTGTGCCTTTCCTTATATTAATAAAATCTGTAAGTTCCTCCTCCATCATTACCCTTGCTGTCTGTTTATTATATATGGCTTCTATTGCTTGAATAAATTTTTTAGCAAAACCCATCTGCTCCAATAGTAATAACATAAATCTCCAGTTCACGTTGTCAAATGCCTTTTGAGCATCTAGGAATATCAAAGCCATTTGCTTTTCAGGATGAGCCTCATAGTATTCCAAAGTGTCCAAGATTACTCTCATATTGTCTCTAATTTGTCTCTTTGGCAGAAATCCATTTTGATCTGGGTGAATAAAATTATTTAAATATTTTTTAAGTCTTTCTGCTAAGATTGAAGCAAAGATTTTATAGTCTGCATTCAATAAAGAAATAGGTCTATAATTCTTAATTTGCAGTGGGTCAGTCTCTTCTTTCGGTATAAGTGTAATATAAGCCTCTGACCATGTTTTGGGTATCATCTTTTTTAACATAACTTCATTCATAACTTCTAACAATGGGATGCTCAATGATTCTTGAAATGTTTTATAGAATTCTTCTGGAAGCCCATCTGGACCCGGTGCTTTCCCATTATTTTGTCTCTGAAATGCTTCATTTAGTTCCATCATTGTTATATTGCTTTCTAGCATTTCTTCAGTCTCTTTAGGTATCTTCGGTAAATTAGCTTCCTGTAAATACTGTTTGACTTTTTCCTCATCAATATTCTCTTGTTTATATAGTTGCCTATAAAAATCTCGAATAATTTCTTTTTTCTCCTTATTCCCATAACAAACTTGGCCTTGTTCATCTATTAACTTCAATATTTTTCTTGATTCCTTCTCTTTTCTCAATTTATATGCTAGCCATCTACCTGGTTTATTTGCATCTTCAAAATAATTCTGTTTAGAGTTTCTGATTTTCTGTGCCAGTTCTTCTTTCTCTGTTAATTCCATTTTATGTTTGATTACATCCAGCTTCAATTTAATATCCTTTTTCTGTGGCATTTTCTGCAATTCTTTTTCAAGACTTTTATACTCATCTTCCAAGGCCTTAGAAGCTTGCCTTTTCCTTTTCTTGTATAATCTATTATCAAACCTCTAGCGTATGTCTTCATTGTATCCCACACATTCTGCGTTGAAGTATCTTCTTTTTTATTTTCTCTGAAGAAAAAAGCCAATTCCTTCTCCATCCATTGTATAAAATCTTTCTCCATTAAAATAGTATTATTTAATGTCCATCTCGATCTTTTTTTTTGTCCCTTCCATTTAATTGTCATTGGGCTATGATCTGCCCAAGTACTTGTTTCAATATTTGTTTCTTGAATATTGGATATTAATTCTGTTGAGATCCAAATCATATCTAATCTGGACCATGATAAATGTTTATTTGAATAAAAAGTATATTGTTTAGCTTTAACATTTCTTTCTCTCCAAATATCTATTAAAGTTAATTCATCTGTCATTTTAAAAAAAGACTTAGGGAGAGCCTTTCTATTTTGCTTTATTGTTGTTGCTATATAGTCCAATTTATTGTCCACAATTCCATTAAAATCTCACATCATAATTTTATTAACATAGTCCAGTCCAATTATTTTCATGTGTAGCTTTTTATAAAACTCTTCTTGTTTATCATTCGGAGCATAAATTGCAATCAAGAGTATTTTTATATTATTGTCCATTATTTCTACCATTAATACTCTTCCATCTTCATCCGTGTAAATCAATTTTTCTGGGATAGCCTCTTTAATGTATAGAACCACTCCTCTTTTCTTACATTGAGTCAAAGAAGTAAATATTTTCCCCAATTTTGGCTGTACTAACAATTGTTCATGTTGTTTTTTAATATGAACTTCTTGTAGACAAATTATATCAAATTTTAATTTCTCTAATTTATGAAAAGTTTTCCTTCTTTTAACAGTAAAAGTTTTCCTTCTTTTAACAATATAATAATATTGAGTCCATTTATATTCATAAATGGACTCAATATTAAGTCCATTTATTTTCATTGCATAAGTCCATTTATATTCATTGAATTAAGTCCATTTATATTCATTGTAATCAGTTTTCTTTCTTCCATGATTATGCTTTATATTTAGGTCTAACCGCTCTCGTGGATCTCACTTCACGCTGTTCTTTGCTATCCACCTGTCCCCCTACTGCTCCTTTCTCTTTTTCAGTCTCCAGTTGTTCCTCTTGAAACTCAATTAATGAGACCTCTTTCTCTGCCTCCTCTCTTCTTCCTCCAAAAAATTCTGCATGGAAAAGTTCTGCTTTCTCAATTGAATCAATTCTATGTCTCTGCTCTTGCCACCTAAACATTAGTCCTTCTGGAATCAGCCATCTATAATTCACTTCGTTTTCCAGTAGCATTTTGGTCAGAAATCGATATTCTCTTCTCATCTCTCTCACTCTTCTGGGTATTTGTTTTAAAGCCACAACCTCTTTACCTTTGTATTTCAATGTTTTCTCTCTTACTACTTGTAATATTTGCATTTTAATGGATTTTTTGGTAAATCTAATATGGACTTCCTTGGGTAATTTATTTCTCATCGCATACCTTGTATAGACTCGATATACCTCATCTATTCCATCCATCATCTTTTCCTCTGTAATTTCCAAAGCATCTGCCAAAATTTCTATCATTATCGCTGCCAAATTTTCTCCTTTTTCCTCTTCTATATTTTGAAATCTAAGGTAAAATTCTGACTTTTCCATCTCCCACCTCAACATCCCACTTTTTTCTTGTTCAACCGCTGTTAATCTACTGTCAATATTTCCAATCTTCTTCTCTCTTTGTTTTCCTTCTTCCTCAATTTTTTGGAATCTCTCCTCATACTTGACCATCATTTGTTTAATGTTTTCCACTTTTTCATCAGTCTTCTCTATTCTTTGTTCAATATTTTCTGTTCTTTGTTCAATAATGTCTGATTTTGTCTTGAGATCTTGGATTTCTTGCATAATCATCTGTAAAGTTACTCTTTCTTGTTCCTTATCTTGCTTCAACATTGTCTGAATTAAACGTTGTCCTCCAGCTGGTGGGGAAGCAGAGGTAGAAGTAGAAATGCCAGATGGTATTGGTTTCCTGCTCATTTCAATGCTTCCAAAGCTTCAAATTCTTTTTAACTTTTAATCCAACTGGTAGAGCAGCCAATTATAATCCAAAATGGAAAACTCCAATTGTAAAAGGCACGAAACCAAAAAAGAAACAGGAAAAAAGGAAGAAGAAAGATCTTCAGGTTCTTCTAGACCCTAATCCAATTACAAAGTAGTCCACCATAAAAAAGAAAAAATAGAAAGGAGAAAAACAAACAAACCCAAAAATAATAATAGTGATTAAGAGCAAAAAAAAAGCAAAAAGAGAAAAAACAAAAAGTTCCTTCAGGTTCTTCACATCTTAATCCAGTTGAAATGTCTCAATAATCAAAAAAGAAAAACAAAGTGGTCCAAAAACATGGATAGAAAAAGCAAAAAAGTCCCAATAAGAAAAAAAAGAAAAAAAAAGAAAAAAAAAGAAAAAACTCTGAGGCTTTCCCTTTAAAATAAAAGGCAGAAATAAGAATATTACTAGAATTGAAATTTAGAAAAAGGCTGGCGAATGGGGTGTATATATATATATATATATATAAGAAAGCACACTGCACTTTATTTATTTATCCAAGGCTCTTGTTATGACTCTCTTCTCCTGCAGCTTCAAAGCCAAACCTCAAGTGTTGAAATATTGATAACAGTCCAGGAAAGCACCTGCAATAATATTTTGCTGTGCTCTCCCTCTATCTTATCACGTTAAGATGTCCTTGAGAGGAGGTCTTTTTGCAATTCTCTCCAATTCAAATAAAATACTTTCAAGCCTCTAGTTGGCAGTGTTGCAAAGTTTCTTAATGCTCTTCCTCCCCCCCAGCCAGAAAAAAGGAGTAATATATACAGAAAAAAAAAAAATAGCCAAAGGGAGCCTCTATCCAAAAGAAAGTTAAAAAATCAAAGGGAGCATAAAAATATATATAAGAGAAAATTCAATCCGGTTACCTACAAAGTCACACTAAAGTTCCCCCCAGAAAATATAGGAAAAAGAAAAAAAAAAAACCCAAGCCTCAATTTGACCTCACTTTAAAAAACGCCGCTCAGACAGTTTCAGTCAAAAAAAAAAAGTCTCACAGATTTCTTCTTTGTTCAGGATGCCCTTTCCAACCTCAGCGAATTTACAACATAAAAGAGTTTTTCTCACCCAACCGTCACACTTCTTTCCAGCCACTTTTTTTCCAGAGCTGTCCTGACTTCAGCAGCTATGGAGGCTGCCTCTCCGTCGCCAGCAAAAGGGCTTCTCCCGGATCAAACCAGAGATTTTGCGATATCTCTGGGATCCTGGGACAGTACCCTTCTCTATCCCCGTCTCTACGGGACGGTTTAGGTCCGTTGGGACCGACCAGGAGCGAAAATATCGGCTGCGATCTCAGAGCCCCGAGATCGCAGCTGTATCGCCGAAACGAAGCTCCGCCTTCTCCTGAAATTTGATTTTATTTTTGTTGTCCTTGAGACAAACTTGATTCCAAACAAGTCCGTGCAATTTTCCTTGGCAATGCTTTTCCAGAAATAGTTTGTCCTTTCTACCTTCCTAGAGTTGAGAAACATTAAATAAAGTCACCCAGAGGGTTTTGTGCCTAACGCAAGACCAGAATTTAATCTTCTGGTTTTTAGCCTGATATCTTAACTACTACACCAAACCTGTTCTCATTTAGGGGAAAAAAAATAAAAAAATTTACCTTAGCCAAGGGTTTCATTATTTTAAAGTCTCTTTTGCACAGATATCACACACTAGGAGAATATTTTCTCTTTGCTATTATGGAAACATGGCTTTTCAAGCAACTGGTCCTTTGTGTGACAAATCACTTTGGAAATTAAATCTGAAAACTAAAACTAAATGAAAAAAGAGACAGCATGTTCATTTTGTGCATGACTTGAGCATTGAAGAGGTTTATTCGTTGCATATTGTCATTTAAAAATCACACACACAAAAACCATGTGGTTTGATCTTTTGTGCATCTGGTTTTGGAAACTTAGTTTGAAAAATTGCAGGAGAATGAATTTTCAGAGCTGATGTGCATTTGCAAAGTTTTATATACTGGGACTTTGAGTATAATGGATATGAATCTTCATACTCTTGAACACATTTATGACCTTTTAAAATTTTTAGTCCCATAATATCAATTAATTTTAGAGGGAAATTGAATCTTCAGGAATGATTAAATTGGAATTTATCAAGTGATTCCTTTCCCTATTTAATCAGACTCATTGGGTTTCTTGTCTGAGCTAAATTAATATAATGAAAACGTGCCAAGTGAAATATTTCTGTATAGTAGCAACTCATTACCAGTTATACAGGACTGTGAATCCTGACTTATGTTTCATGTAAGCACAATCATTATATTAGAAAAAATTATTGACCAACCTACCAATTTTCTCTTTTGGGGTCCTTGGAGCTCTCTGAGTTTTGTGGTAGTTCACCAGGACCTGATGATTTTCTGGAATGAAGACAAATAGATGTGCCCCAGGATAATGTTGCAGGATTCAATCTGCTAGAAAGTTCCCTGAAGATGGGCTCCAACATGAGTCCAAAAATTCAGAAGACAAAACTTCTGGTCCCTGTGACTGACCCAGATTGCATCCTGCAACTGTTGATGTTCTCTAGTTGGGTCATGAAACATCTGCAAGAAGACCACCAAGCTCAGAGCACCAAGGACCCCACTGTTCAAACCTAAGCTTCAAATATTCTCTCCTATCCATACCAGGCCTTTTTTGTAGATGTGCCCATAACTCACATTAGGGACAAAGTTTTTATTTATTTATTTGCAGTTGTGTGCAAAAATATTTCGAATTTAAGAGACTCCATCCCACGTGTTTAGAATTCAAACATGACTTGAAACGATGGTTCTAAACTTACCAAAAGTGTTCTAATGGTATCCCAGTTATTCTGGAAGTAATTCCAAGCTTGAAACAACAACCCAACCAGTCTGAAAATTTATTCATCCCTATAGGTTCTTGACCCCATGCATATCAGAACTATCCTTGAATTATTCTAACCAATGTTGTTTTTCCCAACTGGAAAAAAAATCATGAGAGACTATAGACATGGGCTAGATTTTCAAGGAATAAGATGTGGGAAACTATTGTGTTTTCTTAAGATTCCTAGTTTTCTCCTTTGGTGAGATATCAGTTGGAGAACTTCCTCAACTAAGTTTTACATTGTTCATATTCCATATCATCCTGTCTTAAAAGATGGTGTAATTTGTTTGAATTTTTACCTTGCTGATTGAATGTATGAGAACCAAATTTAAATTTTTGTTTGCTTATTTTTCTTATAATTTGTTCCAAAAGTTCAGCTCTAAAGAAATCTAGCAGTCTTGGAAACTTGAAGAAAGATGCCTCGGAGGTAGGTAATCCTACTTTTTTTTCTTTTTAAATATTCTTATTGATGATTGCTCTGCTATTATTAACTCATGCTGTTCTTTTCAGTCTTTTATCTGTATTTCATGGTTGTGAAATTGCCTGTGAGTATTAATTACTTAAAAATAATTTATGTGCTGGAAGCTTCATTAAATATTTCCAATCATACATCATTCTTGTTGTGAATGAATAATGCCAAATAAAGTTATCTTGAGCTTGAAGTCAAGTGCAGGGTTCTGGCCCTGCACTTCTGATTGGCTGTTAATGGCAGGATAGGATTGGTCCGTTCAGGAGCATCTGATTGGCCATTAACAGGCCATTCTCACTGGTTAACGGAGCTAGCGCTCCAGGATTGCTATTGGTTGAATAGTTAATAAGTTGCCTATATAAGGAAGGCTATAGCAGCCCTCCAGTTTGAGCTGTCACACCATGTAAATAAAGAGTTTGAAGTTCACTGTTTCTACCGGCTCGTCTCCATTATTCGCACCCATGCTCCAGACTTAACAATTCTAGCTAGGTTTATTTTGAAAAAAAATATATAGTATTTATAATTTTATTAGAAAAAGGTTTTCATTTGTCTATTTTTAAACAAATGTCTAAACATAATAAAACAGATTATTTTATAAGATACAATCAGAATGTTTTATTAAGTTGTGTGTCATGGATGAATTGAACACATTTTAGTTTACAATTAAATGAAGAGTGATTCAGTGAAATAGCAATTTATGTGACATATTTAATATGCCCAATTCTTCTCCACAGGATAAAGAGTCCAGAGACAAGCTAACAGAGGTAATGGGATAAATAGACAGAGCTGGTTGTTTTCCTATCATATTCCTCTATGTTTGAACAATGTCCTCTTTTGTGATTACAGACCAGTTCACAATCTTTGCAAATGTGCATGCATTACAAAATTCAGAGAAATGTTAAAACTGAATGAGAATTGTATTTGGGATGGAATTACAATTGCAATAATAAGAATAACAATAATAATCTATCACTCTTACATGTTTTATCCATGACCTGGTCATCGAAACTACACAATTATGGATGAACCATGTAACAATGATACCCGTTGTTATTGGGGCACTTGGTACCATGTCCAAGAATTTTATAAAATAATCAAGAAATTGCAGCTTCTTTCCATATCACCAGTAGAACTGCAAAAAACTTTGCTACTCGGAACAACATACATTTTAAGAAGATATTTGGTTGATACCTAGGATGCTGGCAGCAACCTGTATCAACCATCAGTGCCAATCGATTATATTTGTGATACATTTTTAAATGTTCAGTTGACTAAGTTTCATGTTTAATGAATAAAAGTTTATAACAACAACAACAATAAGAAAATAAGAATAAGAAATTGTGTGTTATACCAATTATAATTGGAGCCCTTGGAGCCATACCGAAAGGACTACCTCGCTATTTGGAAATTCTGAATTTATCAGACTTGAATACTCTGATTCTACAAAAGACCACCCTACTTGGAGCAGCTTATATCCTCCGACGCTACCTGAACAGTTCCTAGGTCCTTCGTTAGGACTCGAGCTGTTGAGCTACCAACCAGCCCCAAAGACTGTGAATATCACTAAAGATTAACTAATAATAACAATAACAACAACAATAATAATACTTGGTTGATACCTAGGATGCTGGCAGCAACCCATATCAACCATCAGTGCCAGTCGATTATATTTGTGATACATTTTTAAATGTTCAGTTGACTAAGTTTCATGTTTAATAACAACAACTACTACAACAACAACCCAATGAAACCACTAACTATAGTATCAAGTTCTGGGTAAATCTAACTCACCATTTTGGCAGGCAAGTTAAAACCAAATGTACAAGGACACTTATCAATATTTTTTTTAAATGTATGTCTTTAAAGTTCTTGAGAACTTCATACCTCTTGTGTAATACAGGTAGTCATAGACTTATGACCACAACTGAACCCAAAATTTCTGTTGTTAAGTGAGTTTTGCGCCATCTTACGATCTTCCTTGCCACCGTTGTTAAGCAAATCAGTACAGTTGATAAGTTAGTAATCCGGTTGTTAAGTGAACCTGGCTTCCCCATTGCTTGTCAGAAGGTGGCAAAGGGGGAATCACATGACCCCCCCCAGGACATGGCAATTATCATAAATGTGAATCAGTTGCTAAGTATCTGAATGTTGATTACATTATCATGGGGATGGTGCAGAGGTCGTAAGTGTGGAGAATGGTCGTAAGTCCCTTTTTCCAGTACTGTTGTAACTTTGAACAGTCACTAAATGAACTGTTGTAAGCTGAGGTCTACCCGCAATAGCATTCACGTGCATTTTGAGGAGGCTATCTTCATTTGACTTTTGATCTTTCCCACTTCAAAACTCTTGTGTCCCGTGATGTCACGGACCATGATTGCAAAGTTGACTTTTTCTTTTTCTTTTTTTTTTCCCTCCAACCAATCAGAATAAATCACCGGTGGAGAATAGCAAATATGTAACTCTTCCTTGTAAGTCTCCGGGCGAAGAAGAGGCTTTCGGATCACGCAAAGCCAGGTCGTCCTTCGGCCGAGGTTTCTTCAAGATCAAAAGTAACAAACGGACAGCAAGCGCACCTAACTTGGGTAGGTCCAGACGTAGCATTCAACTTTTTAAATTTCATAGGCAGAAGGAGATGAAATGCTCCACTCTTATTATAGTACATCAGGGTTGTGATTTAAGAGCTGATCAGCTGCTGCAATGATGTAATAATGGGAATGAGTCAGCAAGGTTTTGGCTGTTATCCCTTTAAGAGCCTGTATAATAAGGAGAGGCCCTGTTAGGACAGCACTCTCTCTCTCTCTTGCTTGTGTGTTCTTCCCTGTTGTAATTTGCTGCTTGTTTGACCTCTTGTGATGACCCAGGGCATGGCACAAAGGCAACACAGTCAAATAAGCAAGAAGAGTCCCTTTATTATTTCCAACTTTGCCCTCAATGTCCAGGTTACCTTTGGCTAGAGAAAAACTCTCCCAGGAGTAGGCTTTAACTGTAGAAAATTTAGTCCAAAACAAGGTACACGCAAACTGTAACAAAAAATCCAAACAAACCACGCTGCAGTAATTAACTTGACAGGGAAGGAGAAGGAATTGCAGACTTGAAAGCCCAGAAAAACTCACACAGTTGGGAAGATGCCAGGAATGCAAATAAGCCTCGAGGATATCAGATAAATTTGCTTCCAATAGCTTGTTGCACACAGCTTCCCTTTTTAAACACTGTGTTCCCAGCTGCAGCTAATGGAATCAGGGCCCTTTTTCCCCCGTAAGCCACACAACTCACATTGCTACCTTCTCCATTTCTCCCTGCATGCCCTAGGATGAAGAGGGGATGCGCCTGGGTCTTCCTCTGAACTCCCTTTCCCTTGTTTTTACCTATTTCCTGCTCTGCCCAGCCGGACTTTGCCCTTCCCCAGTTTCTTCCCCAGCCAATGGAGCTACACTCCCTGTCAGCTATTCGGCCTCCCCCTCCAAATCAGATTCTGACAGGGGCACGACACCTCTGCCTATAGTAAGCATATGTATAACATATGTTCTTTTGTAGATAAAACCACTATTTATTACAAACCTCTGCTGCTATTGCTCCTGGGTTGTCTCACCTAGTAAAGCTGTGTGCACACTGACCTAACATTTTTCCATTTGCAAAATACAGAAAAGAGGCATTGGGCAGCTGAAGGAAAGCAAACCAGTTGTTTCGTTCAGTATCTACAAAATTCGAACTTACCCTTGAGTTTCTGCGAAAGTATGCCCAAAATAATATCAGGCACAGGTAGTCCTCGACTTATGACCACAATCGAGCCCCCAAATTTATGTTCTTAAGTGAGATGTTTGTGAAGTGAATGTAGCCCCATGTTACGGCATTTCTCCCCGCCATTGTTAAGGGAAGCAACTGCAGTTGATAAATTTGTAACCTGGTTGGTCAGTGAATCTGGCTTTCCCGTTGATTTGGCTTCTCAGAACGTCACCAAAAAGGGGGGACGCGAAAAGTGGGAAGCTGCAATGGTCATAAGTATGAACCAGTTGCCAAGTGTCTGAATTTGGATCATTGGGGGGGGGGGGTTGGTACAGCAAAGGTCGTAACTCTGAAAAATGGCTGGAAGTCATTATAACTTTGAATGATCGCTCAATGAACTGTGAGTCGAAGACTGCCTGTTGTGCACACTGTGTTTGGTGATTAATTTCAAATGTGGTTTTACGTACTTAAACGCAACTCTGTTGTGTAGTGATAATCTACATGCCTTTGCTCTTATGCCAATAGCTGTGGATCATGCCATCTTGCATCTTTCCACTAGAGAAATAAAAAAGACATAGTTTGGACAGTAACGTGTACACACACACACACACACTCTAGAATCATGTGACATTTTTAGGCTAAGTATACTAGGAAGTGCAGCTGTAGGGGAAGGAGTGGCAGAACCTGGTGGTGGTGTTTAAAGAGGAATCGGGTTAGAATCCCAACGTAGTCACAAGCAGAGTCCGGCCAACTCCTCTGCAGCTACAGGGTTGAACTTCCACTGCTCAGCAACCCAATCACATTTACATCTGTTTGTGGCATCCTTTGATCACACAACTGCTGTTTACGATGGGTTGCCCCCCCCAAAACTGGCTCTTATTTCGAGGTTTTGGCAAAACCACATCCGGAGCAAACCATTGGGTTTGTTTAACGACGGCTGAGTGCTCTTAACAGCCATGGCATTGGCTTCATGACCTCATCAGCTTCTTAACGATGATCCAAAAAAGCCATAAAATTGGACAGGCGCCATTATAGGTACAGGTAGTCCTGTATGCGGAGGAGTATCTCATTTAGGAGACCTTACTCACTCTAAACCATGTAGATGTCTTAAGGTGTAATCACAATTGTCTTGCTTGGTGAATGTTGGAATGTTCTAATATAATCCACTAGGTCTCTGTGTTGAGCATGCTTTGGATTTTTTGGGGTATTCCTGTCTGACTTGAAGATGTTAAGTTTTTATATGTCTTATCTTGTTGCCCTTGGTATATTCTTGTGCATCTGGGTTTTGCATTGTTTGGATGCCTGAAGACCGCAGTCGAAGTGCCAGTGCGCCCATCTTAGGTATAGTAGAACACGCATGCCTTACCTGTGCCATGTTTTAAGACCTGCTAATGCCCAGCCATCAGTCAGTCATGCATGGCTCTTGACCATGTCTTCTCCTGGCCTACAACCTTCGTTCCCTCCCTCTTGTCGTTCAACCCTCCCGCTCAGTTTACTCAGAGCGTATGTCTTTGGAGACTCTTTACACAGAATATGTGCAAAGAAATACGTGCAGAATATTTTGACGTCGGAATATCCTGACTTCTGAAATGTTCTCCTCACTTCCTTGGAAAGACTCGGAATTTGAAAGAGTCACCAGGAAGGCATTTATGGAGACGCTCAATTATCCAGGTCATAGTTGTCCCAAAGGTGTTTTTTTCCCCAAAGTCAATTGGAATTTCTTGCTTTTTTTTTTTTCTTTGAATAAATTTTACTTCTCATCCAAGAAGCTTCTTCAGTTTTGGATGAGAAATGACATGTTTTCAAAGAAAAACACCAAGAAAGTCCAGTTGCCTTTTGGTGGGGGTGGGTGAGTGGAAACAACTCTTTGGGGTTTATTAACAGCTGGCATTATTGTTAGTCTTGGTCAACTTAGACAGGTTGGAAATAAATTAATGGAATTGCATGTATCAACACTAATAGATCTCCTTTGAATCAAAGTTGATTCCTGATGATTGAAGAATACAGATTGCTTGCTTTCTATGAGATATGTTGAGTTTTCCAGTCTAAGAGTGCAGAGAAAAGATAATTAGGGGATTGGAGGCTAAAACATATGAAGAACAGTTACAGGAATTGGGTATGCATAGTCCAGTGAAGAGAAGGACCAGGAGAGACAAATATAGCAGTCTTCCAATATTTGAAGGGCTGCCCCAGAGAGGAGGAGGAGGAGGCCAAACTATTTTCTAAGGCACCTGAGGGCCAGACTAGGAATAATGGATGGAAAATGATCAAGGAGAGATTTAACCTAGAACTAAGGAGGAATTTCCTAACAGTGGGAACAATCCACCCATGGAACAGAAGTTGCCTTCAGAAGTTGTGGGAGCTTCATCACTGGAGGCTTTCAAGAAGAGATTGGACTGCCATTTGTCAGAAATGGTGTAGGGTCTCCTGTTTGGGCAGGGTGTGTGTGATCTAAAAGGTCCCTTCCAACTCTGTTAATCTGGTAAACTATAGTCTTGGTATTCTTTATAGTCTTGATTCTAGGTCCTAAGCTTGACCTTGCTTAGTTTCAAAACTTGGGGAAGTTCAATTAGATGTTATCATTCCGACCAACATTAATATACTGCTGAAGTCAACTCACAAGGTTCATCTTTTCCAAAACGGGCCATTCTGATCTTGATGTGGAAGTGCTTTTCCAAAAGACAAGTGTACTTCAGAACTGATGAAGCTTCTTGGATGAGAAGCAAAACCTCTTCAAAGAAAAAAAAATCCAAGAAACTCTAGTTGCCTTTTGGGAGAAACCCCCCCCCCCCCACACACACACATTTGGAACAACTATGATCTGGATGACTGAGAATCTCCGTAGATGCTGGTCTGACAACTCTTTCAAATTCAGAATATTTACAAGGAGTGGAGTAGAGCATTTCAGAAGTCAGGATAGTCTGACTTCAAAATATCCTACATAAGTCTGTAAAGCCAAAGGGTAGGTGTGTTTTTAGACATCAATTCATATAGCAAGAACAAAATACATTTCTGGAAAAGGCCATTCTTGGCATAACCAGTTGTTTCATGAGCCAATCTTCTATTATGCTGCTAAAAATCATTTCCATTTAAGGCAGTTCTAAGTGGGAAGAAAAAAAAAAGAATTGGATTGACCTTTCAAATAATTAGCTTAAACAACGAGTTTAAGAATCTCTCTCTCTCTGTTTCTCTCTCTCTCTCTCTATCTAATCCAAGATAGAACACAATAATACGTTTGTGTTGAATGTTTATACTTTTCTGTTGCTGATACAGGTAATCCTTGACTTACAACAGTTCATTTAGTGATTGAAGTTACAACGCACTGAAAAAAGAGACCTATGACCATTTTTCACACTTAATGACTGTTGTAGTGTTCTCACAGTCAGGTGATTAAAAAAAATCAGACTCTTGGCAATGATGGTTGCAATTTCCCAGGGATATGAAATCCCATTTTGTGACATTCTGACAAGGGGAAGCCAGATTCACTTAACAACCATGTTACAGTCCCAACTGCAGTGACTCATTTAAGAACTGTGGCAAGGAAGGTCTTAAAGCGAGGCAAAACTCACTGAATAACTGTCTCACCCAGCAACAAAAATGTTGGGCGTAAGTCAAGGACTACCTGTAGAGAATTCAGCCTCGCTTGCTTTCCTTCCATTGTCTTTCATACTTGGTCTCTTAGGAACCATTTGATCACAGGTAGATTCAACTGAATGAAGATTCTGAGATCATTCCAGGATCATCGTTTGAATTTTATCTTCTCCGTCATTCTCTGCAAAGAATGGAGCATTTGCTTTGCTTCCTTTCCAAGCTAACCATTGTTGCATTGGGCTGTTCGTGAAATCCCTGAATATGTGTGACTGCTTAAGACGCTTGCATGGTAGTTTGTGGAAAAATTTGCTTGGCATGCTGGAGAATTTTGTCTTGTGTCAAAGGTCCTTTCCATATTGTGGGGCAGGCAAATGCCTTATGAAGTCATCACACAAAAAAATTGTCCGAGCTGTATTTCTTTACTTAGCAATGGTACCTATTGGAGGTGTGCAAATATTTCCAACATTTTGTATGTATTGTTTTGTAGGTAGGTTGGTAGGTTGGTATGTAGGTAGGAAGGAAGGACACTGATAAGGGAGGGAAAGAAGAAGAAAGGAAGGAAGGAAGGAAAGAAGGAAGGAAGGAAGGAAGGAAGGAAGGAAGGGGAAAGCAAAAACACTGATAAGGGAGGGAAGAGAAGAACAGAGGGAAGAAGGAGAAAGGACACTGATGAGGGAGGAGAAGGAAGGAAGGAGGAAGGAGAGAGGGAAGGAAGAAAGGAAAACATGAGGGAGGAGGGAGGAGAAGGAAGGGGGAGGAAAAACACTGATAAGGGAGGGAAAGAAGGAAGGAAGGGGGAGGAAAAACACTGATAAGGGAGGGAAAGGAGGAGGGAGGGAAGGAGGAGAAAGGACACTAATGAGGGACAATAAGGAAGGAAAGAGGGAGGGAGAGAGGGAGTAGAAGGAAGGAAGGACACTGATGAGGAAAGAGAAGGAAGGAAGGTGGAGGAAGGAAGGGAAGAAAGGAAGGAAAGAAGAAGGAAAACACTGATAAGAGAGGAAGGAGAAGGAAGGAAGGGTAAATAATGTAACTGATCAATGTTCTTCAACCAATTATCCAAAATTGCACTTTGTAGCTTTCACAGTCTTCATTTGTTTATACCATAGTGATTATTCAAAATACGCAGAGGATAGATGGTTGCAAAAAAGGACGCCCTTTTTTTGACACAATGCAGGGTTAAGCAATTGATTTAAAGGCAGAGACCATTCAGTGCCTATGTATGTTAACCATAATTTCTTGATATTCTGGACATTCGTCAAAGATACAATCACTAAGCAACACTACGAACAATAAGTTCTACCCGTTCTTGCCCTAAGTTTCCACCATGCTCCATTTATTCCATACATTGATGATACAAGAGAATTGGGGGAGGAAAAAAAGCGAGAGAATCTGTTGTAAGGCTTTGAAAATTGATTGGTTAATTAATTGCTTAAAAGGAAGATAACAGTAAACTTCTCTCTCGATTATGGTTCCCTTGGCATGACAAGCAAAGGTTATCTCTCCAATTCAAGAAAGACGCTTGATGTAAAGATGATGAACTGAAGAACTTAATTGAGATTTGCTTTTATTTAATAGCGGAGACTGAGAAAGAATCCCCTGATCATTTAGATCTGGCTGGTTTCCCTCGTCCATCCAAAGGTGCGGAAGGTGGATCTCTTACTCCACCTTCTCCTGACTCCAAGAAGAAAGCAAGAGGAATCAAGAAGTTGTTTGGCAGGTAATGAGGATGTAATTCTACAAAATGCAATCCTGGATGGAGCCCAGCAGGCTTACCTTACTGTGAGTTTTATATTCCTTGCAGACAGCTGGTCATTTGCATCCTTTTAGAGAGCCGTTGAGGCCACTTGGAGTGGTGCAAATGGATGCGGAGCCTTCTTGGGACTGCTGAAAAGATTGTGTTAATGTATGTAGAAATGATGATGATGTAGAAATTGAACAGAGAGCTGTTCAATTTTGGCATAGCTGGCCTCTTTGACCTCTCTTTCAAACTGATGGTCTTCTCTTTCCCGTCTTCAAAAGGGCGGCCTTTGTCTTTGCAATGCAAGTGGACTGCTGAATCTTGTCCTGATGGGCATATTCTCTTATGTTGAACAGTCCTCCCTCAACAGAGGGGAGGGATTTGAGATCATCTATCTCCAGTCTGCAATAGAAGCTCCTTTCAACAGTTCCAAGAAGGCTCCACATCCATTTGCACCACTCTGGTGACCCTGAGGACACAGATAAACCTCCAAGTTTATCTCAACAACTCTCTAAAAGGATGCAAATGACCAGCTGTCTGCAAGGAGTATCAATCCTTCTCTTCTCCACCATCCAAGTCAGAGCTGAAGAAGCTTCTGGGATGAGAAGTGAAACGTCCTCAAAGAAAAACCAGAAAGTCCAGTTGCTTCTTGAAAAAAAGCATCTTTATGAGGTTAATCATAATTGGCTAGGTAGTGCTATCTATTATGTTCCCCTTAATTCCTCCCGTTCTTTAAATTTGTATTTTTCCTTAGACTAAGAAGAAGCCAGTCCACCACATTTAATACTGACGACATGTCGGAAACTGAGTTCAAAAGAGGAGGAACGAGAGCGACGGCTGGTCCAAGGCTTGGCTGGTCAAGGGATCTTGGGCAATCTAATAAGTAAGACAGAAGGATTGAAGTAACACAGAAATCATTTTTTTTCTCTTTTTCCCCCCTCCTGCCTTATTATGTTTGAATGCAGCTGGGTGAGTGGAAATAAAATGAGGTGATTTTTATGGGTTACTGATTTAAAAAAGTTGGGGGCTTTAGAGTTGGGCCATTATTAGGACAAAGGGTAGGATAAGAGGGGTCCTTGGTGCAGAATGAGGGGGTCCCTGGTGCTCGCTGAGCTCGGTTTCCTTGCAGACGTTTCATTACCAAACTAGGTAACATCACTGGTGCTGATGTAACCCCATTCCCAGGGGTGGGATTCAAAAATCCCAGCAACCGGTTCTCTGCCCAGTTCCTGGCTGGGCATGGCCTACCAGAACTTCTGGGAGGGCCATTTTTCGCCTTCCCCAGAGTCCGGAAGCTTCCCTCAGGCCTCTGGGAGGGTGAAAATGGCCTCCCTTGGGCTCTGGAGGATCTCCAGAAGGCAGAAACAGGCTCCCTTCTGGACTTCCGGAAGTTTCAAGAGATCCATTTTTCACCCTCCCAAGGCCTCCACATAGACCCTGTACTTTCCTGCATCCAAAATGGGCCATGTGGAGTCTCCTGGGAGGGGAGGGGTAGGGTGGCCAGGGCCAGCCAGTTGGTTTAACTACCGATTCGGTGAACCAGATGTAAATTTAGCATCTGGTTCGCCCAAACAAGGACTAATGATGTTACCTAGTTTGGTAATGAAATACCTACAAGAAAACAACCAAGCTCGGAGAGCACCAAGCCGCCAACCAATCCTCCTCCTCTCCACTGCAAACCCTACTCCCTACTAGCACTGATGATGTTACTTAGTTTGGTAATGAAACCTCTGAGCAAACAAATGATGAAGCGAACAGAGAGCACCGAACCCTCATTTAAACTCTGAGCTACAAATGTTCCCCTTTATAGGAAACTGATAATCCTAACGATTAAATGAAAAGTATAACTAAAATAACTTAGTCTGAAATTGTGTGCAGAGCATAATGCTTCATGTTGAGGTAATTCCCCGTTAGGAGAATGAGTGCATACAGGGAGACGTATAGAGAATCGTGTTTGAATAATACACACACAGCATATACTGTACAGTAAATGTAGGGTTTTACTTTCAATAAAGGTTTAAGCAAAGTTCAAAATAAGCAATCCAAAGTCATTCACAAGTAAATGAGTCAGTTTTCAATCCAGGGATAATCCAAATATCAAAGTCCAGTGTCAAAAAACACTTCAGTAACAGACTTACATTAAATCCAGAAATATCAGTCAATTAGGAAAAATGGAGCAACAATAATACTTTCCAACAGAAGGAAACAGAGAAACACTCACACTCTCTTCTGAGACTAAGGCCAAGACAAACCAGGTTTCTGGCTCCATCTTATGGCTGTTTGAGAAACCACACCTAATTACAGTTTTGCATTTTCTTAAAGATACAGTTTTACAATGTTTATCCTGGTTTATATATTTCTAACCCAAAAGCTGTTAGGTGACTAATATTCCTAGCACTTCAAACCCTGACTTCAACCCCCCCCCCTTCCCATTTGCCACTCTGCATTTCTGAGGATGGATTGAAAGATTATGAACTATTTTCTCTTCCAGAAGATTTAATTCTAGCCAGTCAGGGATTTACTGTGCTTATCTGCTGAGTTATCTCCAAGCATTTTTCAACAGCTTTTTAATACATGGACAGACTCGATAAATGAATAGAATAGAATTAGAATTAGAATATAATAGATATTGGAATGAAGAATAGAATAGAAAATAGAATAGAAAATAAGAACAGAAAGAATAAAAAATAGAATAAGGAATAGAATAGAATAGATATTGGAATGAAGAATAGAATGGAATAGAAAATAGAATATTGCAAGGAATAGAAGAGAATTGAAGAGAAGAGGGAATGGAATGAAAAGAGAAGAGAAGAGAATACTTTGATTAGACACACAAGGAATTTGTCTTGGTGCAAATGCTCTCAGTGCACATAAAAAAAAGATACATTCATCAAGAGTCAAGAATCATCAGGTATAACACTTAATGATAGTCATAGGAAACAATAAACAATCAAATCCTGCTAGGAAACAGACAATAAAAATTGTTAGGATACAAGCAACAAGGTTACAGTCGTACAGTCATAAGTGAGAGGAGATGGGTAGTAGGAAGGATGAGAAGATTAATAGCAATAGTAATTCAGACTTAGTAAATAGTTGGACAGTGTTGAGGGAATTATTTGTTTAGCAGAGTGATGGCATTTTCTTAAGTGGGACTGGTAGAATGGACCTTAGGACAACTTCTGGAAGACCCATCAAGGACCCTAAGTATCCAACCTTGAAACATGGTCTGATTTGTTAGGGATAACATTGTTTACCCTAACTGGTTTAGGTAAAATAATAAATATGTTATCATGGTTTGTTAGTTAAAGTGTCTGTAACTTTAACTGTAAGAATGTAATTAAGGGAGTGGTTGTAAAAGCACCATAAAAGAAGCAAGGCACGGCAGCTTGCTCTCTCTGGCTTTAAGATCCCTAATTACTGGATAGACTGAAGACTGCGTTTTCCCCCTACTGGAACGGGAGAGAAAGAGGACTGTTGATTTATCAACGGTGAGAGGACTGATTTATTGTAAGTGAACTGACATTGGATATTCTACACGGACTTTGCTAATTGAATATCCTTGAATGGACTGACTAAAAACGATACATGACTAATGGACTGTTATTTTGACTATGCTATAAAACTCTAAATGGAATAAACTATATTTTTGATAACACAAGCGTATTTGTTATTTTTACTGTATGTTAACAAACATACAAACTTATCTCACACATTTATCTGTATGCCTATCTGACTAACGCTGTACATTCTGTTTAGCTTGTCTCCTTAACCCTGGTTGGGGAACCCAGGCTTAACACTGGTTATGGGCCCAGAGGCTGCAAAGTCAGTTTAACTAGGATAAAACAGATTTATGTAAAAAGTGAGAGTTTGTGTTGTTACACATTACAGTAAACAGACAGCTGTGTTTTATTAATTATAGTTTTATATCCATATAAGAAAACATGGCACAAGTCAATCTACAAAGTTTGTCCCTTATATCCAAGTTGGATGGAACAAACTATGTATCATGGTCTATGAAATGTAGTCTACTTCTATGAAGAGAAGGTCTGTGGAACATAATTGAAAATCCACCAAATGTAGAGGAATGGGATCCAGAGATTGAGGAAGATAGACAAAAGATAGAAGAATTTAAACAGAAGAATGAACAAGCTCTTTGCATAATAGGACTAACACTATCTGACCAGCAACTTGTTCATATCCGCGGAGAGCAAACGGCTGTTGGGTGTTGGCAGAAGCTGAAGAGGATTTATGTCCGAGATAACGTTGGTGCTCTCATAAATCTAACACGGAAGCTTTTCAGGACGCATCTCCAAACAAATGGTGATATGCTTAGTCATTTGAATACTATAAAAAGCATTTTTCAAGAACTGCACGAGAAAGAACTTATTTTCTCTGAATTACACCAAGTCTACATAATTGTCTTCACTAGACAAAAATTTTGATAACTACGTCACTTCCCTTGAAATTTTGCCTAAGGAAAGTTTAACTTTAACTGATATAACTGGCAGATTGATTGAAGAGGCAAGAAGAAGACTTGAAAGAGATCAGTTAAGGAGGGAGTAACCTCAAAAAGAAGATATTGAATCTCCTACTGCATACGCAATTAAAAAGTGTTTTAATTGTGGAGGAAGAGGACATTTGGCAAGATTTTGTAAAAAAGCAAAGCACCAGAACGTTGGCCAGAATACTAAAAGTCATCAAAAGATAAATAAAAATTTAGAGTTAGCCATGTATATTAACGGAGCTGTAAAAAATAATTTATGGGTGGTTGACAGTGGAGCATCCCACTGTATAACAAATGATAACAAAAATTTTATTAAAATGTCCCAGAGTACACAGCAGATATCGTTAGCCAATGGCTGGAAACTGAAAGCTAAAGGTCAAGGTATAGCATATTGTTCTTTCATAAAAGAGAATGTAAAAATGTTATATGTACCACAACTTAAGTTTAATTTAATTTCAGTTAGAATTTTGGTTAAACTAGGATATGTAGTTACCTTTAGGGGAGATAACTGCATAATTGAAAAAGAAGATAAGAAAATTATTGCATCTTTAAGAGGTGAATTATATGTGTTAAATGATAATGGTTTAAAGATGGCTAACATGGTTTATGATAATAAACCTCATGATGAATGTATTCACTTGTTACATCGACGGTTAGGGCATTTAAATTTTAAAATGCTTAAGAGAACTGTTCAGCTATCTAAAGGAATAAGTTTGAAACCTTGTAATAAGTATTTGCAATGTTTTGCCTGTAATCAAAGCAAAAGCAAGGTCATACCGGCAAATAGAGTTGATGGATTTACTACCAAAGAGCCTTTAGAGGTAGTATTTGCCGATTTAATAGGTCCGAAAAAACCAAGTGTAGGAGGAGCTCGATACATACTAAGTATAATGGACCACTATTCTAGATATGGGTTTTGCTATTTAATGAAGAGCAAAACTGAAACGTATCTAAATCTCTTTAATTGGATTAAATTTGCAGAAAGAAAAACTAAAAAGAAATTAGTAACTCTTATAACAGATAATGGTGCAGAATTTACAAATAATAAATTCCAGAATAGACTTAGAATGTTAGGTATTCAACATAAAAAGTCTGCACCATATAGGCCACAACATAATGCCTTTATAGAGAGACGAGGCCAAACACTACAATCAATGACACGTACTATGTTGTCTGATTCAGAATTACCTGACAATTTATGGGGAGAAGCAATAATGTGTGGTAATCATATATTAAATAATGTTGTTAATTCAACAACAGGTGAATTACCATTCACACTGTGGCATGGTACAAAACCTGATTTAAGTTACATGCACACATTTGGAGCACCAGCATGGGTGCATATCCCTTCACAACTCAGACACAAAGGACAACATAGAGCTAAAAGATTATTTTTTGGAGGATATGAATCTAATCACAGATCTTATAGATTCTGGGAACCAGGTACATCCAGAGTTTACACCAGTGCTAGTACTAAATTCTTAGAACAAGTAGGATGGAATAGATTAGAGCAAGATTTAAATAATGAAGTAATTATTGAACCCTACAAAAGGCAAAAAGATCAGACTAGTTATAAGAAGAGTCCAATTAAAGAAGAAGTCCACGAAGAGCAAATAGGACCAGAACAAGAGGAAACAGTTGATCAGAAAGAGTTAGATAATCAAGAACAGTTAATAAATGAAAGTCCACCTGTAAGTCCTGTAATACCTAGACGTACTACACATGTAACTAGATCACCTGATAGGTATCAAGCAAGTATAGTTTGCCAAGTAACTAAAGTTCCAACTAGTGTAGATGAACTTAGGATGTATACTGCTAAGGATCAGGAGAATTGGCAAAAGGCAATGGAAAAAGAACTAAATTCATTAAAGGTAATGAAAGTATATGAAGATGCTAAATTACCTCCAGGAGAAAAATCCATTGGGTGCAAATGGATATTTAAAGTAAAAACTGGAAATGATGGGACTGTTTCCCATAAAGCTAGGTTGGTAGCTCAAGGATTTAATCAAACTGCATCTAATTACGATGAAGTTTTTGCACCAAGTCTTAAAGCAACATCTTTGAGAGCAGCTTTAGTGTGGGCAGCTAAGAAAAACTATGTCATTAACCATTTAGATGTAGAAACTGCTTATCTGCATGCACCATTGCAGCACACTATATATTTACAAAAGCCAGTTATTATAAAAGACAATAAAGTAAATAGTAATAATTGTTGGAAACTCAAAAAGAGTCTTTACGGGTTGAAACAATCTGGCTTTGAGTGGAACCAATATATTGTGAAAGAATTAAACAATATAGGATTTAAATCTGGTTTAGCAGATCCATGTGTGTTTAAAAGAGAAAATAATGGAACGGTGTCATTATTGTTATTATTTACAGATGATATTGCTTTGATAACTAAGACTAATAATGAAGCTAATGAGATTATATCATTATAAGCTAAAAAGATAAAATTAAAGCATTTAGGTGAAATTAAAAAGTATCTAGGATTGACAATTAACAAAACAAAAAAATGGATTTAAGATATCTCAAGAAGATAAAATTTGCCAATTAATTAAAATGTATAAAACGGAACTTTGTAAACCGGCAAAGACTCCAATGAGTCAGGAAGTTTGCCAAACTGATGATCAAAGTCCCAAATTTGATAAGTCTATATATCAATCTTTGATTGGTAGCTTATCATATATAAGCAATTGGTCTAGGCCAGATATAGCTTATAGTGTTAATCAGCTGGCACGTTTTAATACAGATCCACATCAATGTCATTTGCAATCATTCAAAAGAATTTTAAGATATCTTAAAGGAACAATGAACCATGCATTGTATATAGAACCAAAGGGTGATTTGAGTCTTAGTGCCTATGCAGATGCAAGTTTTGCAACTGACATAAACACTAGAAAATCAACATCTGGAATGGCTATATTATTTGGTAAGACACTAATAGGGTGGAGGTCAATCAGACAACAGCATATTAGCTTGTCCACGATGGAAACGGAATTTTCATGTCTGTCATTGCTATGCACTGACTTAATTTTGTACAAACAGTTATTATTAGACATGGGTATAACTGTTAAAGATTCCATAATTGTGTATGAGGACAACCAGGCAGCCATAAAGTTAGCTATTAATATTGCTGTAAAAACTAGATCAAAGCATACTGATTTAAGATACTTAAATGTTAGAGAATCTGTAAAGAATGGGC
The DNA here is from genome assembly GCA_033807585.1 of Hydrophis major. Taxonomy (NCBI): domain Eukaryota; kingdom Metazoa; phylum Chordata; class Lepidosauria; order Squamata; family Elapidae; genus Hydrophis; species Hydrophis major. Next base: position 758,681 of record JAUCBL010000067.1, on the reverse strand, counting down.
TAATTAAATTGGAATACTGCATGACGGAAGAAAACATTGCAGACCAATTTACAAAAGCTCAAGGAGTAATTAAGTTTAAAGAGAGTTGTAACAAATATGATTTAAAGATGTAAATAGTTATACTATTATTATTACCTAAAAGGGGAGAATGTTAGGTATAACATTGTTTACCCTAACTGGTTTAGGTAAAATAATAAATATGTTATCATGGTTTGTTGGTTAAAGTGTCTGTAACTTTAACTGTAAGAATGTAATTAAGGGAGTGGTTGTAAAAGCACCATAAAAGAAGCAAGACACGGCAGCTTGCTCTCTCTGGCTTTATGATCCCTAATTACTGGATAGACTGAAGACTGCGTTTTTCCCCTACTGGAACGGGAGAGAGAGAGGACTGTTGATTTATCAACGGTGAGAGGACTGATTTATTGTAAGTGAACTGACATTGGATATTCTACACGGACTTTGCTAATTGAATATCCTTGAATGGACTGACTAAAAACGATACATGACTAATGGACTGTTATTTTGACTATGCTATAAAACTCTAAATGGAATAAACTATATTTTTGATAACACAAGCGTATCTGTTATTTTTACTGTATGTTAACAAACATACAAACTTATCTCACACATTTATCTGTATGCCTATCTGACTAACGCTGCACATTCTGTTTAGCTTGTCTCCTTAACCCTGGTTGGGGAACCCAGGCTTAACACTGGTTATGGGCCCAGGCTTAACACGATTGTCATTATTTCTTTAGCGATCTGGACATGCCGTTTGCTAAATGGAGGAAAGAGCAAGTTTGCAGCTGGCTTCAGGAGCAGGGCCTGGGTTTTTACATCGGCAATGGAAAACACTGGATTCTATCTGGCCAAACTCTCTTGCAAGCATCCCAGAGTGATTTAGAGAAGGTAACACACTTATATTCTTCTCCCTCATGTGCCGTTGGAGTCCTTGGTGCTCCCTGAGGTGGGCAGGCATTTTATGACCCACCTAGGAAACATCATCAGTGCTCATCTACGGATGAGGTTACGTCATCAGGTCATGAAACGTCTGTAAGAAAATAACCCACCTCAGAGAGCACCAAGGACCCCACAGTTCAATCCTGAATTATAAATATATTCTTTCTGTTGGTGACTTATGAGTTGCAATGAGGTTTTGCTAAGTAGCAATTCATCTACTGTCTGGACTCATGTTTGATAACAAAGGCTGCCATCTTGTGTTTATAAGAGGTATGTATGTATGTATGTATGTATTTTTTTTCTGAGTCCAGAAGATCTTACATCAAAAAGAGAAAAAAATGATATTTCAAATTAGTATACTAGTTTAAATAAATTTCAATAATTATATAGCAAACTCAAAAAATTAAACCACAGAAGGAATGTAATTATATATGTAAATGCATGCATGTGTATTTATTTATTTATTTACAACCACAGTTGAGATTTATTTTTATTTATTTTGATTGGTCAATCGCTTACAAGATAATAGGTATAAGTATATACATAGTTATGAATACATGAAATGGGTACATATAAGAAAAAGAAACAATAGGACAGGGACGGTAGACACGTTGGTGCGCTTATGCACGTCCTATATCAGCTATTTAAAATTAGTATGCTCGTTTAAATAAATTTCAATAACTATATAGCAAATACAAAAAATTAAAATACAGAAGGAATTTAATTATATATGTAGATGTATGTGTTTGTGTGTGTATATGTATATGCAAATATGTATATGTGTCTGTATAAACTTACAACCACAATTGAGATCAGCTATTTAAAATTAGTACACTAGTTTAAATAAATTTCAATAACTATATAACAAATACAAAAAATTGAAACACAGAAGGAATTTAATTATATATGTATATGTATGTATGTAGGGGTGTGTGTGTGTGTGTATCTGTGTATCTGTGTATGTATATATATTGAAATTAGTATACTAATTTTAGCTGAGCTCAATCGTGATTGTAAGTTTATATGTGTGTGTGTGTGTGTATTTATACACACACACACACACTTAAAATCACAATTTAGCTCAGCTATTTAAAATTAGTATACTAGTTTCAATAAAGTAAATTTCAATAACTCTACAGAAAATACAAAAAACCAAAAAAAACCCAACACCAAAACACAGAAGGTATTATATATCAAAGCAAAAAACCAACAACATCTGCTAATAAACACTTTTTTATCATGGGGAAGCAATAAAATAAAGCAGAGCCTTGGTTCTCCGAATCAAGCATTTGGCCATTAGAAACGTCCTTTTTGTGCTACCTCTGTTTCACAAAGTTGCCCTCACCTGCATTTATGGGATGCCTTGAACAGAAAGGTTAATGTTTATCAAAAGACGTTATTTTGTGTCCCATGTGTAGGAACTTGGAATAAAACATCCACTACATCGAAAAAAACTACAATTGGCACTTCAAGCTTTGGGATCGGAAGAAGAAAACAATTACGGGAAACTGGATTACAATTGGGTTACAAGTAGGTTTCTTTCCCTTTTTTAAAATAAAGTTTTCCCCTTTTGCTTTGTTTTCCAAGTTTTAGAGGGGATTTACAGAGGTACTTGCCCTGTAAATCACAAGAATATTTGTATATATTGAGCATCATCATGTTGGTTGTACAATCAGTTAGATATTTAGTCTGGGTTTGGCATTTTTATCCACCTCTGCAATGCTTCCCAAGGTTGTTATGACTGCATCTTCTTATCCTAGCTTCTGAGTAACTTGGTAACTAGGTTGACCCAAAGGTGCTTTTTTTTTTTTCAAGAGGTAACTGGACTTTCTGGTTTTTTCTTTGAAGATATTTTGCTTCTCATCCAAGAAGCTTCTTCAGCTCTGACTGGATGGTGGCGAATGGAAGGATTTATACTCCTTGCAGACAGCTAGTCATTTGCATCCTTTCAGAGACATTGAGGCCACGTGGAAGTTTATTTGTGACTGGATGGTGGGAAATGCAAGGATTTATACCCCTTGCAGACAGCTGGTCATTTGCATCCTTTTAGAGGGTTGTTGAGGCCACTTGGAGGTTTAATCTGTGTCCACAGGGTCACCTGAGTGGTGCAAAAGGTCCCTGTAGTCTGCAATCCCTCCAGTTGCCAGTTGCCTCCTGAAAAATCCAGTTACCTCCTGAAAAAGAAACTTTGGGACAACCAGGACCTGGATGACGGAGAGTCTCTACAGACTTTGCAGTTTGGGCTGAACACTTTTCGAAGGGTGTGGGAATGTGAACAGATTTCCGGAGGGATTGCAGACTCCAGGAGTGAAATAAACAGATAAGCCCCCAAGTAACCTCAATAGCTCTCTAAAAGGGATGCAAATGACCAGCTGTCTGCAAGGAGTATCAATCCTTCCCTTCCCCACCATTCAGTCAGAGTTGAAGAAGCTTCTTGGATGAGAAGTGAAGCATCTTCAAAGAAAAAAACAGAAAGTCCAGTTGCCTCTGGGGAAAAAGAGGCAGTTTGGGGAGCCCAATTAAGGAACTTCCAAACAAGCTTAGAGTAAACAGCCCAACCAAAGAATCTCCTCTTCCAACAAGACGGACAGGGCATGACAATAGAATATAAATGGAGAGCAAACATCTCTCCTTATTAGCAATGATGGTGTTACCTAGTTTGGTAATGAGACGTCTGCAAGAAAAACAACCAAGCACATTGAGCACCAGGGACCCCATACAGAAGATATTTTATCACCCATAATGTTTCATTGATTTGTCCACATTTGTAGGAAGCTATTCCCATGTTTCTTCTGTTTCTAGGGTGGCTGGATGACATTGGGCTGCCCCAGTATAAGACACAATTTGATGATGGGAAGGTGGACGGCCGAATGCTTCACTACATGATCATCGTAAGCAAGCTTTCTTGTTGTGTCATTGGCAGATGGTCCTCCACTTACAACCCTCAGGGAGCCCACAATTTCTGTTGCTAAGTGAGACAGTGGCCTGATGACTTTTGTCCCATCTTATGACCTTTCTTGCCACATTCATTAAGTGAATCAGTCAGTCACACGGTCCTTAAGTGAGTCTGGATTTCCCCCTTGACTTTTGCTTGTCACGTGACTGCGACTGTCGTATCACAGTGGTGGGATTCAATTATTTTACTACTGGTTCTATGGGCGTGGCTTGGTGGGCGTGGCTTGGTGGGAGTGCAGGGTTACTGCCAAATCCCCCTTCCCTCCCCACTCACTAACCTGCTTTCCAGCTCCATCTCCTGTGCAGGGCAACCAAAGGAGACACAGCCGATCAGCTGGGACTTAATGGGAGGCAGAGAAGAGATGGGGGCAGGGCCAGTCAGAGGTGGGATTTGCCGGTTCTGCAAACTACTCAAAATTTCTGCTATCAGTTTTCCAGAACTGGTCAGAACCGCTGAATACCACCTCTGGAGAGTAGGGAAGGAAGCAGGAAAGGATTGTAGAGGGAGGGAGGAGAGAAGGAAGGAAGGAAGGAAGGAAGGAAGGAAGGAAGGAAGGAAGGAAGGAAGGAAGGAAGGAAGGAAGGAAGGCAGGCAGGCAGTCTTGGTGGGCATGGCTTGGTGGGCATGCCTAGGGAAGGATACTGTAAAATCTCCATTCCCTTTCCATTCCACTACCTGCTTTTCAGCTCCATTCTCCTATGCAGGGCAACCAAAGAAGAACAAGCGAATCAGCTGGGACTCAGGTGGCAGAGAATAGATGGGGGGAGGGCCAGTCAGAGGTGGGATTTGCCGGTTCTCCAAACTACTCAAAATTTCTGCTACTGGTTCTCCAGAATAATGCTGAATACCACCTCTGGTCATAAATACAAAGCTGTTGTCAAGCGGCTGAATGTAAATGATGTGACCATGCAATGGTCACGTAAGTGTGAAAAACGGTCCTAAGTCAACTTCTTTCCAGGGCCATTGTAACCTTGAATGAACTGTTGTAAGTCCAGGATTACCTGTAGTAGATTCAGGCAATGTTTCCCTTTAATACCTGATTGTGGCTTTGTTTTGTTGTCGGTTCATCCTTGGCACCTCCATCTACAGGATGACTTGTTGTCTTTGAAAGTTTTGAGTGTCCTCCACCATCTTAGCATCAAACGAGCCATCCAGGTCCTTCGAATGAACAACTTTGAGCCCAACTGCCTGCGTAGGAGGCCGTCTGATGAGGTAGACACCACTAATATTCAAATGTAAAATTGATTCGTGGTTACCCTTCATTATAATTGATTTTTTGGGGGAAAACAATTAATTTTATGGTCAGTTCTTCCCTAGAATTAGAATAGAATTCTTTATTGGCCATGTATGATTGGACACTGAAGGGATTTGTCTTTGGTGCATAAGCACTCGGTGTCAGCATTCCAGAAAACCTCCACTCCAACAAATAACTCAGAGACAGACATTCTCTCCAAGGTTCTTTTTATTAAACTGGCACATCTGGGAAATCCAGAATCTGAAAGTTCCTGGTTTCCCTCCAATAAGTAAAAAATTACAAATCCACCCCCTGCACCCACCATCACATCACATGCCCCAAACATCATCCATCCCAACTTGAGATGTCCTCTCACCCAGGTGCAGAAACAACATGACCTTGACTTGGAAGGCTATTGCCCCCAACAATCTGACCACATACACTCCAAGAAATCCCCTCTCCCATTTTCCCAGGGTCAAGAATGTGGCAGTGTGGAAGCATCTGGTGCCAATATGGCCTCCAAAGCTGACATTCAGTGGACATAAAAAAATATATTCATCAAGAATCATAAGATACAACATTTAGTGATAGTCCTAGGATACAAAGTAAGTAATCGAAATCAAACTAGGAAATGAAATAAAATAATATAAATCATAAGGATACAAGCAACAAGGTTAGAGTAGAATAGAATAGCAGAGTTGGAAGGGACCTTGGAGGTCTTCTAGTCCAACCCCCTGCTTAGGCAGGAAACCCTACACCACTTCAGACAAAGGGTTGTCCAATCTCTTCTTAAAAACTTCCAGTGTTGGAACATTTACAGTTTCTGGAGGCAAGTTGTTCCACTGGTTAATTGTTATAGTCATAAGTGGGAGGAGAAAGATATTAGGAAGGATGAGAAGAATAATAGTAATACAGTCTTAGTAAATAGTTTGACGGTATTGTGGGAATTAGTTGTTTATACTTATAGATCTCTGTCTAAAATTGCTATCCGCCATGAATCTTACAGCATTCGTCATAATATAAGCAGAATGTAAAAATGAATGAATTAATTAATTAATTAACAACTGAATGAATGAAAGTGAATGAATGAATGAACAGACAGATGGATGGATGGACAAATAAATGAATGAGCAAATGAATGAACAAATGAATAAATGAGCAAACAAACAAACGAATGAATGAATGTTTTAATTTATTGTATTTTTGATTTGTCAGAATAACATCACCCCATCAGAAGTTTCTCAATGGACGAATCATCGAGTAATGGAATGGTTGCGTTCTGTTGATCTGGCCGAATATGCTCCTAATTTAAGAGGAAGTGGTGTTCATGGTGGTTTAATGGTAATTATTCCATTTTTATATCTTTGATGGCTTGGATCGTGTTTAGGTCAGTGCATGGCATCTCCCGGAAGTTCTAGGATTTCCATCTGGAGAGGTTTGCAAACTGACTGGCATTTGTTGAGGAGAAGGTACCGGATGCACAAGGTTTGAAAATCTCGTTTTTGTGATGTAGGTTCTGGAACCTCGTTTTAATGTCGAGACCTTGGCGCAGCTGCTGAACATCCCACCAAACAAGACACTGCTGAGACGACACCTGGCCACCCATTTCAATTTGCTGGTTGGAAGCAAAGCTCAACAGGAAAAGCGCGAAGCCATGGAAGGTCCTGATTACGTCCTTCTCACAGCTACTGCCAAAGTGAAGGTATTGGAAGAAGAATTTTTGGTTTTTTTGGTTTCTAGCTTATCTCAGTTTGGGGAATCGATGCAGGAAGAGATCAAGCCGAGACTGAGGGCGGGGTCACATGTGTCATCAGTTTGGAATCGCTGCACTCCAAAAAAGTCCCTGTGAATTGTTGATTCTTATCGAACACCAACTGGCATTGATTGTTAGTCAATCAGATTCTTGTCTGTAGTTAGTATGAAATAAACTCATAATAGTTTTGAACTCTACCCTGGGTCCTGGTTTCTTGTGCCTGATGATGAAACCAGGTGGCGCAGTGGTTAGAATGCATATTGAAGTGTAACTCACTGCTGTCTGCCAGCAGTTCGATCCTGACTGGCTCAAGGTTGATTCAGCCTTCTGTCCTTCCAGTCAGTAAAATGAGAACCCAAGTTGTTGGGGGCAATAGGCTGACTCTGTAAACTGCTCAGAGAGGGCTGTAAAGCACGGTGAAGTGGTATATAAGTCCTGAGAGTCGGGAACAATTAACACGGATGTGCGAGGGGAACCTTTTACCTTTAAGCTGCTTACAATGGGGCATGTAGTGAAACATTTGGCGGTCCACCCTTCCCTTCATCAAATGTATCTTGTACTGGGGCAGTCTACTTGTGTCTTTGCTTAGCCAGATCAATTCTGGGATCGATCTGCGCTCCTAACCTGATGATTATCTGCACTGAAGACTTTGCTGGACTTTTTTCCTTTCAGCCAAAGAAACTCACCTTCAGTAACTTTGGGAATTTGAGAAAGAAGAAGCAAGATGACGGAGGAGAAGAATATGTGTGCCCCATGGATTTGGGTCAGGTGGCAGGAACTGGATACAAGAAAGGGTTTAAACCAGGTTTAGATAACAGAGTTTATGACGACGATGATTTGGACAGATTGGAACAGGTATTTCGGGTTAAAGCAGAATAATTTGTGGTCTCTCTGTCACTTTCTGTCTGTCTTATCTATTTCTTTTTCTTTTTTATTTATACATTTTCATTTCACATATATAAGTACTAGCTCAATACCCGTGCTTCGCTATGAAACTATGTGATTGGGCTTGGTTTTTGGGGAGGAAAATAAGGGGAAAAATTCTGCCTCTGCCTACCAGCATCCATCAGTATTCACCTGGCTAAGCGTCCTGTCAGTGTGTGAGAGAGTTGAGGGCTGTTTGGAAACTGAAAGAGTATTTGCTGTGTGAGCAAGGACGAGACAGGAAGGAGCCTGGGCATAGCTTAGCTCAACTGTTCTGTACTAAAGCTGCTTGGTGCTCTGAAACTGAAACTCCTCTCCTCTGCTTGTGTTTTGCATTTGGAACAGATTTCTTTCCAGGTGGGGAGGGGGAGTAGTAGAACTCCTTAGCATCAGAGCGTGTTAATAATATAGGAAATACTCTAAATGCTCTGATGGTCATTTGGAAAAATCCTTTCTTCGTGAGCACCTAGAAGCCAAGTAGAACATACGTGCCAAATTTCAAGTTTGTAGGCTTTACGGTTCTGGAGATTTTGTAACGATGTATGAGTGGTATTTTGTGTTTATATATATCGATTTAGTAAACAGTGTATTGTCTGGGTCTTTTTACATATATATAATTCTAGTAGTACTAATATTCTTTACTTGTGTATAATGTTCCTCCAACTTCCAATTTCTACCCTTATTATCTAACCATTGATAAAAGAAATCCCAAGTTAAAAAAAAAACATTCTGTGTCTTCTTTGTCCTTTATCTTCAGTGTTAAACTATCTATTTTCGCACAGTCTTAATATTATTTTTTCAATTATCTTCATCTGTAGGAGTTTCCTCATTTTCCCAATGTTGTGCAAATATAATTCACACTGTGGTCAAAACATGTAATATTAAATATGCATTCCCTTTAAATCATCTTGTTCATTTCCAATCTTGTTTTTCAATTTCTGTTTATCGTCTCATTCCTATAAAATCTGACCAACTTACTGTAGTCAAAATTCCAGATTATGGTGGCTCCAAAAGTGCTTTCCCAAAAGGCGACTGGGCTTTTTTGGGTTATTTTAACTTGAAAACACTTAGCTTCTCATCCAAGAAGCTTCCGTGCATTTATAGATGCACGAAAAGCTCCTTGGAAGTGTGAAAAGTTTGAGTTCAAAGTTTGATATTTCTCCCCAATCTTACTCCAGCACTGCTTAAAGCTTCAAGAATATGTGTCCAAGTTAGTGTTTACGTTAGTGAATACAGTTTTTATAAAACGGGGTTCATATGAATATCACAATATTATTTTTCCTTCCTTGTAAGATGGAAGATTCCGAAGGGACCGTGAGGCAGATTGGGGCATTTTCTGAAGGCATCAACAACTTGACCGTAAGTCATTGTGTAATTGATATATTCCACTAGTCCTTCTGTCTGAGAACTATGCAGAATATTTTAATTAATTATTAATTAATTCTTTCTCTCTCTTTTCCTTCCTTCCTTTTCTTTCCTTTTCTCTCTCTCTTTCCCTCACTCACTCCTTTCTCTCTCTCTTCTTTCTTTCTCTTTCATTTTCTCTCTCTTTCCCTTCCTCCCTTCACCTCCCTCCCTCCTCCTTTTCTCTCTCTTTCTTTTCCTCCTTTTCTTTCTTTTTTCTTTCTTTTTTCCTTCCTTTTTTTTCTTGCTTTGTCTCTTTTCCTCCCTCCCTCCCCTCTCTCTCCTTTCTTTTTATTTCTTTCCTTCTTCCTTCCTTCTTTCTTTTCTGTCTCTTTTTCCTTCCTTCCTTCCCCTCCCTCCTCTCTCTCTTTCTTTTCCTTCCTTCCTTTTTCTTTCTTTCTTTCTTTCTTTCTTTCTTTCTTTCTTTCTTTCTTTCTTTCTTTCTTTCTTTCTTTCTTTCTTTCTTTCTTTCTCTTTCATTTTCTCTCTCTTTCCCTCCCTCCCTCCCTCCCTTCACCTCCCTCCCTCCTCCTTTTCTCTCTTTCTTTTCCTTCTTTTCTTTCTTTTTTCCTTCCTTTTTCTTTCTTGTTTTCTCTTTCCCTCCCTCCCTCCTCCCCTCTCTCTCCCTTCTTTTTATTTCTTTCCTTCCTTCTCTTTCTTCATTTTCCTTCTTCCTTCCTTCTTTCCTTTCTGTCTCTTTTTCCTTCTTTCCTTCCCCCCTTCTCTTTCTTTCTTTCTTTCTTTCTTTCTTTCTTTCTTTCTTTCTTTCTTTCTCTTTCATTTTCTCTCTCTTTCCCTCCCTCCCTCTTTCCTTGCTATGGTGTTTTGTCTGATCTCCAGCCAATTAATTCTTCCTCTCTTTTTCTGTCCAGCACATGCTGAAGGAGGACGACATGTTCAGAGATTTGGCCACTGGTTCTCCCAGTGTCAGTATCACAGACGAGGACTCGAATGTGTGACAGGGCCAGCTGGGGGACCTATTTGGAGCCCTGCTGCTGTGAGATGGACACTGCACCTCGTGCGAAGTCATTTGTTTTTTGCTTCTGTTTGCAAGAATTGATGGTGGAGAGCGGAGTTGACCGTAAGAAGTCTATCATCCAAGTTCTGATAAATTGATGAGATGGGAAGAAAGGATACCCTAACCCTGTTCCTCCCCCCCTAGCAATTTGTGCCATAAGACTCTGCAGCATAATGTTTTGGTGTGTACAATGTGCCATAATGTACCCTTGTAATTTTCTTTTTACTCCAGTAATGCAAAAAAGGGGGAAACAACCCTCTGCAAACCTCTGAAATTAGCATCCATTGCCAAGATGAAAAATATATTTTTTGTTTTCCTTTTCGAATCAGCCACGTGTTGAAAATCTTGTACGGTTTTTTTTTAAAATGCAGTTTTTATGTAAAAGAAAAAAAAATGTATTGAGTACATAATCGGCCAGACATTTTTATACTGTGATGTGTTTTAAAGCCTGAAAACCCAGCTGGATTCTGGAGAAGCCAGTTCATCTTGCAAAATTGCTCTCTGACATAGAGAGCGAAACCACTAAAAATTTCTCTGAACCTGCAGTGTGAAAATTGTCCTGTTCCCTTTTATAAAATAAGAGTTTTTTAGATAACATTTTAAATGGTTAGTGGTTGCAACTGAAAATCTGGAGACCAAGACATGCCAATCCCCCTGGATTGCAATTTTTAAAATCTTTTAATGACGAGGAATTGTAGCCAATCCACGCTATTTTACAGTATTAAATTCAGATACGAAATCTTGCCTTTGAATGACCGTTTACGATATAACCTATTGAATGTTTATACTTTTTTTTAAAGAAGATAAAGCATGTCTTTTTTTATGGTGGGTTTTTTTTTTAATGATCAGACTTATCCAATTTGGATTGAAAATCTTGGCCAGCACCCGCTTCTCTCCCTCTTTTCTTGTTTCAATATCACTTTCAAATGTTTCCATTTTTAATTTCTTTTTTTCTCTCTGCCTGGAGGTACAAAGATTTGGAATTTACTGTCTGGATTATGGGCTGGTGCTGTAGAGATAGTGTAAACCTCAACATTGGAATTGCTGATCCAAAGGTGTTTTTTTTGCTCAAGTTAGGTTTTTGGCATGCAGTCAGAAAAATAGCACCGATATTAGTGGTTATCAGTGGATCTGTTCAGCTGAACCTCATCCATTCAATTCTTGAGAATGTAGTATTTTCTATTGGATAAAGACTTCCAACATTTTATCTCATCGAGTCTTGTGTTTCCTGAAATGTTAATTTTTCAACAGTAGCTGCCTTTCTTTTTCTGCTTGTGATGAGCTTTGGTTGGAAATCGAATTCTTTGCCAATTGGTGCTAATCTAAGAATTTCTGCTACATGCACATTTATTCACGGTTGGAACCATGATTAAAACTTCATGGTGCTGTTGCTCTAGAAAATAATCGGTTTTTGCCTTTTTAAAGTCTCGAAAAGCTTCCTCCACACGCAGCAAGGACTCCCTTAATAATTTTCTAAATTGAGTCACAACTGTTTGGTTTCACTGTGTTCATGAGCTTGTTCGAAGGAAGGGAAGGCAATATTTGTAAATAAAGGTAATTTATGAATTGAGGAGGATCACTTCTTTAGTTAAAAGCAAAACACTGCCCCTATCAGCTTGGTAAAATTCATCTAATTCAAAATTTTATCTTCTGCTCTCTAAAAACAAATTTTTGCACTATTTGGATTAAAAAAAAAGCCCAGAAAATCAAGCTCAGATGCAAAAATCACATTAATCCAAAGAATCAAATCGCAATGAAACCAGTTTTTTTTTAAATTGAAAAGCTGTTGTGCATTATGAAGAGAATCAGATATATTAATATTTACTTATGATGAATATGGCTGTCTTTTTTTTCTGGTTAGGAAAATAGTTCTTTTTATTACTACGGGTCTGGGGAGAGTAATATAAGGCTCTTAATTAAGCCAAGGGGTTTATATAAATGCACACAAAATGAAATATCATTATGGTATTTTGTTGGACTGTTTTGTGTAAAACGAGGTCAGTGGAAGTATATGTATTGCTGTGTTAAAGAAATAAAAACCTGCTGAAAAATAAAATGAATTATGCTTTTTTACTTATTAGATTGTTAAAGATAACTCAATGTAACCTAATTTCACCCAGCTTTCATGCCTAAGGCAGTAGTAGAACTCACAAGACATATATATGTCTATATATATCTATATGTCATATCCCAGGGGAAGGAACTTTCTGGCTGACGCCCTCTCCTGCATGCCCCAGTACAAATGCAAATGGGAGGAGGTCGTAAATGCCATCATCGCCCCTACCCAAATAGCTGCCCAAGTAATCACCAGACGACAACACCGTGATCGGCAAGACCAACCCATAGACGACCTAACTATGAAACCAAAACCCAAAATGTACATGTCATGATGCCCCAGGAAATTCAAGAAATGCGCCAATACATAGACAAAAACTTACCAAGAGGGCTCATCGAGCCAGCCAAACCATAGGTTGCAGCCCCAGTCCTGTTCAAAGAAAAAAAAAAGATGGAACTATGAGATTATGCATGGACTTTAGAGCGATCCCTGATAGCAAGAGAAAGGTTGTAACATGGGCCAAAACTCACTTAAATGTCTCGCTTCACAACAGAAATTTTGGACTCACTTGTGGCCGTAAGTCGAGGACAATCTGCATTTGTCAGAATTGAGTTTTCAGGCATTAAGAGATGTTTCAGGTTTCAGTTCTGCGAGCCCCAACATTCCAAACTACGATTTATCCCAAGGACACCATGGAGCGTATTCTTACAACATAATACCTGATGGGCTTGTGTAAAAACTGTCCTTGACCCCAATGGAGCCCCAAATTTCTGTTACTAAGCAAGATATTTCTTAAGTGAGTTTTGCTCCATTTTATCCATTTTCTTCCCACATTTGTTAAATGAATCCCTGCTGCTGTTGAGCCCCGGCGCCGCTGCCACCGTCATAAATAGGAGCCAGTGGCCAAGCATCTGGATTTAGATCACGTGACCATTGAGTGGAATTCCTAAATGCCTGGATTATTTATTTGCACATCCTTGATCATTAAAAACTCTGTCTGCAGTGATCTGTGTCTCAGAATAAAAAAAATTGCAGCAATGGTTGTAAGTGTGAATGGTTGTGTGAATCATTTCTTTCAGTGCCTGTTGTAATTTCAGTCCCTAAACGAATGGTGGTAAGTCGAGGGATTCCCAAGTCATAGAGCCATAGTAGGGTACACATTTTATTCTGAAATGCAGATAGCTGCAGAGAAAAGGTCCTTTGGAGATACCCCCTCTTCTCCATTTAATAAATTGAGGACATGTAAATAATCGTGGCACTTACTGTTTCCCCGAAAATAAGACATTGTCTTATATTTTTTTTGCCACCAAAAAAGGCACCAGGTCTTATTTTCGGGGGAAGTCCTCAACTGACTAACCTCACTTGCACGTCACCCCCAGCCTCCTTTTCGCTGTCAGAGGCCTTCAGGAACTACTACTGTAGCTAGCAAGGTTTTCTTGAAGGCCTCTGCAGCTGATAAAAGAGCTCTGGATTGAACCAGAGCTTTGTTCTCAGCTCCAGAGGCCTTCAGGAAAGCCTTGGCAGCCTTACTGGCTGCAGAAGGGCCGGCAAGGCAGGTGTCCGGGTGTGCAAGGCCTGGCCACAACTGTCCAAAGTTAAGGAGTAGGGCAGCTCCACCACCACCCATCCCCACCCTGGCTTAATTTTTACCTGTCCACTTTGGAGTGGGTGGGATCTTAACTAGGGCTTATTTTTTTGGGAGGGTAGGGCTTATTTTTTTGGGAGGGTAGGGCTTATAATGGGTGCACATGTAAAAATCAAGCTTGGACTTACTTTCAGGGTAGGTCGTATTTTCGGGAAAACAGGGTAGCAACACCATTTTGATGAGAAAGTAAGAAAGGAAAAACTTTATTTTTTAAACATCCATGGAAATTTTTTTTTTTTTTGCCACAAGTTCTTTGCACTAAGAGCTATCAAATCCTGTATGGAGTGTCGGCCTATGATTGGCTCCCTCTTCTATAACTTGGTTTTGGAACAAAAGGGATTAATTGCAGAGACCCTGATCCACATTCTGTATTTGTGTGTTGTACGTGGCTACCAAAATAACCACACCGCAGCCGTGATTCATACATTCCCTAGGAATGTTATAAGAGTTGAGTTGCTCTCTCCGAACAACTCATCGGATTGAAATGGGGAGGAAGGGGGAAGTCATTCCAGGTTATTATTATTTTTAACTTGGAAGAGAAGACAGATCTGGCTTTGAATCAGATTAGTTGGAATGCTGGAGTCATTTTTCCCCTCTGTTGGAAAATGTGATTGCAGAAAAAAGGATGGTGAAATATTCCACAGCAATATGCCAGAATTGTAATAGTCAAATCCTTATGTGCGAGGTATAATTTTTCATCAAGAGCCTTAAAAAACAAGCCAAAGTATCAACAGGACTTTTTTTCAGAAAAACTTAAAAACAAAACTTGTCTTTAAGCAATTTAATTTAAAAGAAAATACTTGGTTTTTTTAATCATTCGCTTCTCTTTTTCCTTTCTTAAGCCTATATGCCAACCATCTTCCTGGTTTGTTTGCAAACTCAAAATGTCTTTGCTTCACATAATTCAGTGTTACTTCTATTTCTTGAACTGTTAGCATGGACGGTTGTTGGTGTAATAAATTGATTTGAGGAAAAACTTGAGTCTTATACAATTCGATTTCTGTCTAATGGTGTCCAATATATCTTTTGCATCTTTTCCAGGGATTTTCGCCCTCTCGATGATTATATTGTATAAAGTAACCCCTCATAATGACTTTACTAGCCTCCCAGACAATTGCTAAATCCGTCCCTTTACCTTATTGTCAATATATTCATGTAGGTTCTTTTTAGTGTCCTTTTACTATTGTCTTCTTTTGCAAAATAGATTCTTGTAATCTCCATCTATAACTCACACTCATCATTCTCTTTTAACAGCCCCATAATCCCTTGAAGGGTGGAATCTGGGCAACTGAATGGAGCTAGCGGAATATTTACTAGCCGGATGCCCTTCCTGTTGACAGTATGGAGTTTTGTTCAGCAGATATATTCTCAGTGTGCCCAGAGAGAAATATCTGCCTCTACCTAGGATTGAACTCACTGTTGTGGTTCGCTGGCAGCAGGCAGAGGTATTGTACAGTGAGGACAAAAGGGAACCAGTCAGGGACTCTGGAGAGGACTTGGACGAGGGTCCTCCATCCAGTGCAGGGATGGGGCCAGGACCATCTGGGAGTGGGGTGCTGCCTTCGGTCATTTGGAGTCTGGCAGCAGCGAACCAGAGGACCCAGGGAAGCCTGTTCCCAAGTGCGCATGTGTGCAGAGCTGCTAAAAAGCGAGAGCAGCTGAAGCAACTTGGGAGTAAGGCTGGGAGGTGATTGCCCCTTCCATCAGGGATAAGAGTCCTCAATGACCAAGAGCTTTGCAGGAAGCAAAGTAGTTTATTAGATTCCGATTCCTCATTGAAAACCTGCAAACTCTGGTTTGTCTTTGCTGGAACTTCTGCCGATTTATATTCTAGTAATTGGACTTCTGTTTCTTGGCAGCCTTCCACAACCCTGAAAGGCGTGAACTTATCTCAGGGAATCGTGTCTAATAAGTTTTGGCTGGGAATGCAACCAATTCCCAGCGTCACATTAAAAGAAGTTTGATTTTACACTGTTTGCTTCCTTAATTTGGAGGAAGCCTGGGTCAGAATGCTCGCATCATCCTGATTGTGAGGAGAGTGTTCCACCTTTAGGTCACTGCACCACTCATCTATAACTCACATTCTTGTTTTCTAAATACGCACCACTCCCAGGATGCTTGGAGGTTACAGGATATTTTTTTAAAAATTGCTCCCTTTCCCTTTGATGGAAACAACTACAGGTAAGTCTTTGACTTACAACAGTTCTCTTAGTGATTGTTTGAAGTTATGATAGCACCTTTCACTTTGCACATAGTTGTGTAAAAGCGCCGGACACCGAAACAGGAGAGCAAAAAGAGCCTTCCAATTGATTTTAACCCAACATTAATCAAATCAAAAGAATTCACAAGACATCTTAAGGGAAGGGGAGGAAAGAGTTTTATTTCTACCACAAAGAGTTGAAAAAAGTCAAAGGGCTGAGTAGGCAGATAATACAAAAAATAGTTTGTTATGAAGCGATCTGGTGTTATTCAGCCTCCATACGGTTAGTAAAAGGTAAAAGGCTGTTTTATTCGCATTAAGCAAAATGGAGCACAATATAAACTTTTTATTTTCTGCGGCAGGAGGACAGTTGAGCGAAGAATCTAGTGTGGTGTTTTCTTAATCTTGGCCTGCTAAAGTTAGGTGGATTCCAAATCAACTTTGGCCTGCTTAAGTTAGGTGGACTTCAACACCCAGAATTGGTCTGTTTAAACTAGGTGGACTTCAACCTCCCAGAATTCCCCAGACAGCATGAGTGGCTACTGAAACAATATTTTTTAACTGAGCTACATATATATATATATATATATAAATATGGGTATATATTTAGCTAATTAAAGAAGGACCACTGATGGCTAGTGCGGTAGAATGACACAACAGAAAGTTGGGATAAGAGACAAAGAAATTCCTTTAGATTGATACACCCTTTACTGTACTTAAAATATAAGCAGGCCCATAGACTCTTCTCATTCACTAACAGGCTATCCCATCTTCCACCTTTCAACCCCTCTAAACTGACATTCTTTATTTTTCCCAGTGGAAGTTTCTGGGGGACGTCTCTGTCTTTAGGCCCATCCTTTGGACAACGGTAGGTTTAGGGAATCTCCCGTATACGCACCCTTATTCCACCCTATGCAAAGCCCAGCTGCGAATTCTGTCCCCAGACAAAGGCCCATAAGAAGAATAGAGGCCGACTCCTCATTTCTGTCCTGTGGGTTTAAGAATTTCAAGATTGGGACCTCATTTTTTCATGTCAGTACTTTGGGAAGGACAGAACCAATCTATCCCCTGCTTTTTAGATGATTATGTTTCTGTAGGTTGGCTGGTTGAGCAATTTCTCCCCCACCAACCACTTGCAAATGGACGACACAAACATATATGGTGGTGCAAGACAGGTATGCATTTAAAACTTTGGTGCAGAAAAAGTAGGAAGGGTGAAGTTGCTTCCTTCACCTCTTCATTTGGAGCTTCCAACTCACTCTTTGGCGAAAAGGGTGCCCAGCTACATTTGCCCATCCGGGGGGTGAAAAAAGCCAAACTTCATTTCATTGCCTTAGGGACAGATTTGATACACACAGCGAAGCAAAGAGTAAGATCTACAACACGATTAATCAGTCTAGCTGAGGCTTCTGCTTGCCAGGTTAGAAAGACACGAGATGACGCAAGTTGGAATTCCTCTGAAGATTGGTTCTGCCTCTGTTTACTCAGTTAGTTTCCGTTACCTGTTATTCCCCAAAGTTCTGTTCTTTCTTTCCCCTACTTCCCCCTTTCTACTTTATCCTGACTCCCAGTTAGTAAGTAAACCACATCTCCTTGGTGTAACCCAATTTCTCCAGGTTGGGAATGCAGGCATACTGGATCATCGGTGGTGGGCCACACATCAGGATGAGAACGTCATCTTCTTGCGGTGGAGGCATGTGTTCCTTGAGCATGTCTTGGTTCACAAAGCCTTGGCTGTAATCCCACTCTGTGTTGGGAAAGATCACATTTTTCTTATCTCTTTCAAACAAACAAAAAAGCAATGAGATGCACTAAACCAGTGGTCACCAATTGGTGGGCTGTGGACCATTGGTGGTCCATGAGGAAGTTTTTATGGTCCACAGAGAAATGTCCCCCCAAAGGCAATTAATCCTGGCTGTGCAGGAACACAAGGCTGCACTGTCCACCTGCTGGCCCCTACCTTTTGGCTGAGCGCAAACCTTACCCTTCAGTAGACCCATGCGAGCTGGAACTGGAAGGTAGGACCAATGACAGGGGAAGGAAATCCACCCCGGGGTGGCTTGCTGACGTTGGTGGGTAAGTCGGTCCCATATTCCAGAGCTGCAGGAGTCACAGGACTGGCCCTTTGGTCACCCTGGAGAAGCTCCTCCAGTCCATGGCAGGCCAGTGCACCCGGGTGAAGGAGCAGCTACTCCGGGATGACCAAAGGGCCAGTCCTGTGACTCCTGCAGCTCTGGAATATGGGATCAACTTTCCCACCAACATCAGCAAGCCACTTTCGGTCAAAATTCATATTAGTGGTCCGCGGGATTTAAAATTATGAGTTTGGTGGTCCCTGAGGTCCAAAAGGTTGGCGACCCTTGCACTAAGGATCTTCAAAGGGAGCTTTGAAATAGATGGGTGGACAAATGTTTCCTCATCTACAGCATCTTCCATTAGTTTCACCTCTTTCTCATGATTGAACAGTACGGTGGGCATGCTTATGACTCTAAAAACTAGAATAGCTAATTTGCACTTGCAAACTTTCTGCCATGAACAGACCAGAGGTGGTATTCAGTTGGTTCGGACCGGTTCTGATGTACCGGTAGCAGAAATTTTGACTAGTTCGGAGAACTGGCAAATATCACCTCTGGCTGGCCCCACCCACCGCCCTCTTGTTTTCCTGCCCTTTATTCCATTGATTTTTAGCTCAGTTGATTTGTGCAGCAGAGCTAAAGAACAGCTCACCTCACCAAGTGCAATCTTTTTGAGTGCTGCACGCGCAAAGTGCACAGAACCAGTAGCACGCAATTTGGAATCCTTCCACGAGAACAGACCTGCCTGAATAAGTATGAAATGGTTTGAGGTTGCTGTGGGCCAATTTTGGATCACTCTGTACCTAGAACCCTTTTAATGAGACACCTGTGGCTCTCTACTGCTCTTTGGGGTTGAGACACCCAGCCCTACATTTAGCTATAATTTCTCTCAATGTTTACTCTTCAATGTACTCTTCAATGTTTAATCAAAGGGGCCAGTCATTAAACAAATTGCCCATCTGAAAAGGGTTCCCTAGTTGGTTTAAGTCAAACTGGGTTTGATAGAAGAAAGTATCTGTACCTCAGGGCCTTTGGTGCTCTCTATGTGGTAGGTTTTTTTCTAGACATTTCATGACCCAACTAGGTAACATCATCAGGCCTAGAAAGAAGTGAAGTTTGTGGATTGGAGGAGAAAGAAAAGGAGAGAAGGAGTGTGGGGTCCTTGGTGCTCTCAGAGCTTGGTTGTTTTCTTGCAGACGTTTCAGTTCCAGAAGAATCTACTGTCAACCATCTCTTGAAGACTTGCCAAGAAAACAATATGGAGGCTTCCGATAGATCCCCAGAAGTTAAGTTTATACTGAAGAAGTCAAGCTCTGAGACTATGGTAGGTAACCATCCCAAACAGATGAGGTTTTGATTTAAAAACTTAACTGATGTCAATCATGGGTTAATATCTGGATGGGAAAATCCTAGAATTGCAAACTAGGGTAGTGAGCTGGAAAAACATTGGAAGACAGCAGGAAACCACACGGCCATCAGGAATTAGAAGTGACTCCAAGAAAATTTTACAGGGCTCTGTTATTCAGCCACTTAGCAGAACGTTGTAAAAGGTAAAAGGTAAAGGTTCCCCTTGCACATCCGTGCTAGTTGTTTCTGGCTCTAGGGGGCGGTGCTCATCTCCGTTACAAAGCCGAAGAGGCAGCACTGTCCGAAGACGTCTCTGTGGTTATGTGGCCAGCATGACTAAATGCCGAAGGCGCACAGAATGCTGTTACCTTCCCACCAAAGGGGTCCCTATTTTTCTACTTGCATTTTTTATGTGCTTTCAAACTGTTAGGTTGGCAGAAGTTGAGATAAGGAACAGGAGCTCACTCCGTTACATGGCATTGGGGATTCGAACCGCCGAACTGCTGATCTTTCTGATCAACCAAGTTCAGCGTCTTAGCCACTGAGCCACCGCGTCCCTAAGAATATTGTAGCATCTTCCAATTTATAACTCCATCTTGGATTACTTACTCTCAGGAGCTCTATCCAATGTGTACCACAGCTTAAATTTGGCTGAATGCTGAGCTTGTACTTCCTCAAGTTCTGAGCGTAGCAAGATGTCACTTTCAGTCTGTCCCAGAAACACAACATTGTCATTTTTATCTCATACATTTCATTATTGAACAACTCAAAATATCGATCCCCTCTTAAAAATCCCACGAAAATAAATTGTGAAACCAGACCTAAAGCAAAGCACCCTGGAAGCAAAATTTAAACCATCAAAACGGCTTTTCTAAAAAAATAAAAAAGTTAACTACTAACGGTAATCTTTGAGTCTACTCAAAAAATCATTCCCGTTTAATGTGAATAAACGGTTAAGGTGTTGATGCTGTATCATTATCAAAGTTCAGGCTGATTACATTTGATTGAAAAGCACTTGTTCTGAGCTGTTAATCAACATGCCAAAGTGTTCCATTCAGTTCTAAAATGAATCTATTTCATTTGGGCATTCTGTCTAGAACATTTTAACCACTTTTGGCTGAGAGGATTTGCAACTATCAAACCAATCTGGTGAGAACAACTTAATTGGAGAAGATTTTTGGTTTGGTGTAGAAGGAAACTGATTTGCTCTGACTGGAGGGGAATGGATTTATACTCCTTGCAGACAGCTGGTCATTTGCATCTTTTTAGAATTGTTGAGGCCACATGGAAATTTATCTGCATCCTCAGACTCACTCTTAAGGGTTCTGCAGTTCCTTTCAGCAGTTCCAAGAAGGCTCCACACCCATTTGCACCACTCAGGTGGCCCTGAGGACACAGACAGACCTCCAAGTGGCCTCAACGACTCTCCAAAAGGATGCAAATGACCAGCTGTCTGCAAGGAACATTAATCCTTCCCCTTCCCATCATCCAGTCAGAGCTGAAGAAGCTTCTGGGATGAGAAGCGAAACATCTTCAAAAACAAAAACCAAGAAAGTCCAGTTGCCTCTTGAAAAAACACCTTTGGGACAGTTAACTTAAGCTTTTTCTCATTATTTCCTAAAAAAAAAAAAAGGATCCAGAGTGAAGATGGAATATTACAAAAACCAAACTAGCTCATACATTTTGTAGGATATTCTCTTTCTTGTAGCAATTGCAAAGAAATAAGCAAGGCTTACAATTTCATGCAAGCTTCTTTGGAAAAAGGGTCCAATGAAAATA
This sequence comes from Hydrophis major, assembly GCA_033807585.1. Lineage (NCBI taxonomy): Eukaryota > Metazoa > Chordata > Lepidosauria > Squamata > Elapidae > Hydrophis > Hydrophis major. The sequence goes on along the minus strand of JAUCBL010000067.1, from coordinate 737,330 downwards.
GTGGAATCAATACCCTGAGTAAATCTACATAAGGCTTGAATATTGCTAGCATGAAATATCAGCATCTATCTTATTTATTCTTCACAACATACTTCCGCTGGTTCAATATGCTATTTGCGGGACTTCCGGTTTGAGTTTCTTCAGCAACAGACCGAAGCTTTATCTCTGTGAGGTTTCGAATCGTGCTTGACACTGGAGCGCCCCGAGCCAGCTAGTTTCGGGGCTAAGCCACCCCGTAGAGGTTGTGAAGAAGGGGGAGACTGCCTGCAGGGTTAAGGAGAGCCACATCTCTCCTCCCCAGCTGGCCATTACTCCCTTTCCCAAAGGCGGTTGTAGCGGTGGTCAGAAATGGCCACCACAAAGAACTCGACCAGAAAAGAATGTGCAGGAGGAAGATAAGAAGAGAAAGTTTTGGTTGACCGGGTCAAACAGCAAAAGCAACTATTAAGTTACCCTGGAATTGAAACTATTAAAAAAAAACAATAACACTGTTCCCTAAGAAGATTTTTAAGCTGCAAAGGAGAGAGAAAAGGGAAAAGATTTGGGTTTTTTTCTCCTTTTCCTATACTGACAGCTAAGAGACTTAAGCAAGAAATTGGAAAAAAATCCACTTTGACATTAATTGGCATTTAATGCTGAAAATAAAAAGTCAAAGGGATAATAAAGATTTCTGGATAATCAAAAGCTTTTGAAAACAGGAAAGGAGAGAAAAAGAATAAAAGGGCAGGATCTGGAAGGGAGGAGACAGCCTGGAATTAAAAAGAACTTGCAGCAAAATCTCAATAAGGCTTCCAAAAGATACATTTTAACTGAAACATCGCAACAAAAATCCCAGGAAGAGAAAGTGGAAAAAGAAATAAGAAGAAACAGCTTGGGACTATTTGGATTACTTTATGATCTCTGGATTTTTGGTTATTGTATTTGAATGACTAAAATCATTCGGGTGGTTGTTTAAAAGTGTTTAAAATGGCTCCACTTTTAGAAGAACTGAAAATGGAACATAAAAAGTACAATAGATACACAAGAAGGAAGAGATTCTTTTGGCTTTGTATTTCAGTTTTTAGAAATGGAGATTTGGAACTATGAGAAACAACAAGAAATGCCTGCAGAACAAGAAGATTGCGATCTTTAATGAACAAGTAATCTTAGGTGGAGGGGAAAAAGGAAAGTGGGGAAAGAGAATGGAAAGTTTAAGTTTGGGGAAAACAACCCCCAAAAAAGAATAGAGTGAAAAATAAGTATAAAATCAGAAAGCAACAGAAGAGGGAAATGCAGAAGAGAGAATTAGAAGTAGAGAGACAAGGGGGTAAAAAGGGGAGGGAGAAGATGAGAGGGAAGAAAGAAAGGAAAAGAAGTTATAAAGGACAGAAACAAAATATAGAGAAACAGGGCCTATTTAGAGATAATGGGTGAAAATTTAATGGAAAAAGGGATTCTGCAAAGGTACATAAGATAGTATTGTTATATTAGAAATAGAAATAACTTTAAAAAATATGAAACAATGTATGATTAAAATGTTTGACAAAATAGTTATTGTAATTCAGTGGAATGCTTGTCAGTAAATAAATGTAACAAAATGAATATTTAATGATTTATAAAACGTATGTGAAGAGAAATAAGGGAAAAATTAATTATGGAGATTATATGTGTCTTTAAGGAAGTATGATATTTAATTGAAAAGAAGTGTTAAAGATGTTAAGATTTTAATGATTATTAATGATAGAACTGAATTGGAATGGAATGAGGGTTTATAATTACATATATTTATAATCCTTTTTTTAAAAAGAATATAGTGTATATTATAAGAATAATATCAAGCAGAATTCGATTGGAAGTTATGTATTATATATTATATTGAAGGTCATAACCTTAAGGTATATATTGAAGTTTAAATAAGAGTTGAATGGATATAATTAAAAGATATAAAGGTGTCATGCTCCAATTAGTAACTATAGGAGAAAACTTGTTTAATGAGAAAAGATAATATGAAATTGAAACAGAACAGACAAAACTATAAATATAATGATTTGAATTAGATGAGATGAGATAATCAAAATAAAATTGAGAAAAGAGGGGAAAAACTATATAGAAAATGTAGAAGAGTATAAGATATGGAACAGAATACCAAAAGGAGCATGAAATTGAGTTTTGTGTCTATATAAAGAAGTTCAACTCGGGACCATTCTATTTTCAAAAATATTTTGTATGTGTGAAAATCCAAATAAAACTTTATTAAAAAAAACCCCAATGTGCTATTTGCTTAGTGAGGGAGTGAAGGAAATTGTCCTACCTGGTTAGCAAAGAGTAAATAGCAAATGGTGGGATCTTCCTTGTCCTTTACAATCGCTCGAATGAGTTGCAACATGGGAGTAATTCCTTCAGGGAAGAGAGAGAGAGAGAAAAAGAGAGGAGAAAAGAGAGACACAGACACACACAGAGAGACAGAGGACAGAGAGAGAGAGAAAAGAGAGACAGAGAGACAAAGACACACAACACACACACACACACAGAAGGACAGAGAGAAAGAGAGAGAGACACACACACACACACACGCAGACAGAGAGAGAGAGAGAGAGAAAAAAAAAGACAGACACACACACAGGGGGGAGAAAAATGGTTAAATGAATCTTGTCAACATCTGCAGAAGAGCAGGTAGAATTGGAGGTGGAGTTAAGTGAGACATCAGCCTGGAGTCCTTGTGCTACCATAAACACTTTAACTCCAACGCCTCTTGAATTCCACCGACTCTTTATCTAGCGCCAGTTTAGGGCTGCATATTAATTGACCAGATCCTTGTAAGCAGGATGGTCAATAAATCATCTTAACTAGAAGTTAACAGGTAATTCTTCCCACCCGACACATCCCACTGAATGACCAAAGGCAGGAAAATACCACTTGGGAGTACCTGTTCCACCTGCAATCATCCCGACGTATTTCACCTGCTTAAGCACGGGTTCAGATTTCTTGTCTGGACGAATCGCAAAGACACCTGGAGAGGGGAAAAATTAATCGGGGCTGAGGAATTGGACTGGCGGCACGTAAAACATCTCAAATCCAAGACATGGGTTTGGAATGCCCATTGATGTCAGAGTTGACAACTTTTGCCCACTCCTAAACCCAATGATCTATCTAGAAGAAAAACCACAATGGGGAAAATTGTTCAAATATAACCTACATTGCTCTTTGACTTGCAACCGTTCGAAGCCAAAATAGACCAACTTGGGGGGCTACTTCAAAATCCTGCCTGTTGGGCCCGCCCCTGTGGTCACATCACCAAACTTTGGTTGCTGAGCAACTGGGGTGTATTTACAACCATGGTCACCTGAACGTGTTCGCCAAAAGTTGGCGTTTACTTCCAGGTTTTGGCCAAACCACTCCCATGGTGAACCATCGCTTCTGTCAACTTGCGAAGTATTCCTGACCTGCTTTTGAGTTGCTATAGGCAAGGAGGATGGGGAATCCAACCTTGAAGTGGCATCGTGAACTTGCACTTCAGTCAAGACAAAGCACATTCCAACTGGCAACGTTAAAGTCATGTCCATGGAGACCCAACAGCGGCCGGAGAGAGTGACTTCTACAACCCGCGAAATTGCTTTGTTGGGAAATGTGATTGTTGACACATCTTGGGGAGGGGGGGAGGGGGAAACAAGGTCAGAGCCAAAGCATGGATTAAGTGGGGTCAGAGTTGGCTTCCTTTGTTCCATGTTGACATGAAGCTCCTAATAACTGGATTTCTTTTAAAGCTTGGCCTGAGGTTCATGATTTAAATAGTGCATCAGTTGGACAGCTTCACTTAGGAACCACGGTGGCCTCTTTGTGACTATGATTGCTGCCATATTCATTTATACAACAACAAAAATAGTCATAAAATGGGATAGGTCCTATGATGGTTATGATGGACTTCTTTAAAGCTCCCCCCCCTCCCCCCCCATTCTGTTGGCAACTATAAAATGGGCATAGAAATGTTTTATGAGTTGACACAGGCTCCATTACAGCCATAAGTTTGAGAACTCCTTGCAGGATAAATCAGAGATGAAGACAACTGTCTCCAACTTGGCGTTCAGTTTCCAGATCCTCACCTTTCCCCTCGTAAACGAGCAATCCACTGGGTCCCCGAAAATCAATGGTGTCCCCCATCTTTAGATTCTCCAGATACTGGGACATTTTCCCTCCTTCGGGAAATTTGGGGTTAACCCCTTTGAAATAGATCTATAGGGGAGAAAATACCTTTAAAACTGAATGTGCAGATGAGAAAGATGAAGTCATTCAGATGCCTGCAAATCCATGATGCTCAAGACAAATGGACCACAGCCAGAGGTGGTATTCAGCAGGTTCTGACCAGTTCTGGAGAACCGGTAGTGGAAACTTTGAATAGTTCGGAGAACCGGCAAATCCCACCTCTGACTGGAGATTTTACAGTATCCTTCCCCTGCCACGCCCACCAAGCCACGCCCACAGAACCGGTAGTCAAAAAATTTGAATCCTCCCACATATAAAAGACGTCTGTAAATTTGTAATCAGATCACACACAAAAAAATGCTTCTATCCTGAAACATTTTCATAACTGATTCCTCTGAAGATATATTGAATGTCAACTTGCATCATCTCAGAACGAACCTGCTTAAAGAAATTGTCTTGGTACCCTTAACAGTTTCTTCTCCAAAGCTTTTACCTTCTCTGGGGTAAGATTCATATTTTAATGCAGTAGATTATTTTTTTTAATATTTTTTTATTTTTAATACAATCATTCCATCTTCAGTTGAACAGTATGTGTTGCCTGGGTACAAACATCCTTGTTAAACAATATTCAAAATTACAACATCCTTCATTACATATTAATTCTGCAATATTTAACATAATAATGTCCACCTTTTAATTATACTAATTGATTATACAATATTAACGTAGTATTCAACTTGTTAATCTTATTAACTTATCTCTTTTAACACATCATCTTTAATACAGTAGATTCTTAAAGTGAATATTTATCTACCTACCTCCCTACCTCCCTATCAATCATAAATATATATATATAGATGGATGGATGGATGGATGGACGGACGGACGGACGGACAGACAGATAGATAAGATAGATAGATAGATAGATAGATAGATAGATAGATAGATAGATAGATAGATAGATAGATAGATAGATAGATAGACAAACAGACAGACAGATAGAGAGATCAAACCACAAACTTTTCTGTTAGGTTTTATGGACAAAAAACATGGAAAAAAAGACTGGGAATTTGCTGCTTTATATATATGTTGACAGAAGAAAGATGCAGAAAAATGGAAAGATACTTTGATTCCCACAATGGAAAAACTGATGGAACTAGCAGAGATGGCTCAATTAACTGCTTTAATCGGAGAAAAAGATATTATACCAACTTCGTTTCTACTTGGAAACCATTTCTGGATTTTGTGCTCATGATGGAAAAACAATAAAACCTTGACTTTGTTTTTTGTTCATTAGATAAGTTTATTATAGAACTGGCTAGCACGTATTAAATATGTAAATTTAAAAACTCGAGTCTGTAACATTTCTATCTTATTCTACTCTGCTAAGAAGAGTCAAAAGTCAATGCTTTTCTTTTCTTGCTCCCATGTTCCCCTACATTTCTTTCTCTTCCCTTTCCCCACTATTTCAGTTTTCCTTTGTGCTTTATATCTTGATCAGCGTAATGAAATGATTAATTGCAAAGCTGTTACCTTCACAACCAGATCCACAAATCCTTTGTCGTCATCACTGCTGACAGGCGTGTAAGGTCTGATCACCAAATTCCCGTCGATTCTGGCCGAGAGGTAAACATGCTGCCCTTGAAGGTCAAGCAAAACATTCAAAAGATGAAACAAGTGTCAACTCATAAAACATTTCTATGGCTGTTTTATACAGTAGTTACCAATAGAAAGAGAAGGGAGGAAAGGGGTTTGAAAAAGCAGTCCGGCAGCTTGGAATTGAAAGTGCATTCTATGCATAGTTTTTCAAAGATTGTAACTATCCCAGTGGTCGCCAACCAGTGGGCCGGGGACCACTGATGGTCCATGAGAAAATTTTGGTGGTCCACAGTGAAATGTCACCCCCGAAGCAATTAATCCAGGCTGTTCAGGAACACAAGGCTGTGCCGCCCACATGGCCCATGGGAACACAAGGCTTGTGTCGCTTGCATTGCGAACAACACAAGGTAGTGAGGGGCGGGGGGAAAGGGCAGAAGGGGGGAACTTGCACCACTCGCTCCATGTGCCTGGCCTGGCCACCAGGCTGCTTCTTTCCAGTTCTTTCTTCTTCGGCTTTTGGATGCACACAAAAAAGCAGCAGAAGTCTCTCTTTCTCTCCCCCAAACTCTGCCAGAAATGAGTCTTTGGGACCCTGCAAGGCCTCCTGCTCCAAGAGGCTGCGTTGGCACGACTAGTCTCATGAAGACTCATTTCTGGCGAAGTTTGGGGGAGAGAAAGAAAGATTTCTGCTGCTTTCCTTGCACAAAGGCAAAAGTCTCTCTCTCTCTCTTCCCCTGAGAACAGAGCTGGAGATCCTGTGATCCCAAATAAAGAACGATCGATCAGTAGGAAAATGGGATGGGGGATTTTCCTGTAGACTTTTTGGGGGGATTTTCCCAGGGTCTCTGGTCCAAAGGATTTAAAGTTATGAGTTTGGTGGTCCCTGAGGTCCAAAAGGTTGGCAACCCTTGGACTAGGTGACTGAAGTTTCTGCTGCGCAAAATTCTAACTGGAGAACGTGATTGATGACTCCTGGCTATGGACGTGTCCCATTGGAGAATATGAATTATGATACACCCAGGGGGTGGGAGGAAAACCAGGATCAAGGGTGACAATGAATGATGTGTTTCAGAGTCAGCTACAGCCAGGCAGTGCTGGCATGTTAACTCCCAATAAATCCTTTTGAAGTTTTGGAAGTTTGTCTCGAGACTCAGGATTTAAATGGGGGTCACTGCCAGAACCTGATAGCAAGACAGACCATCATTCGGCTTCCTTAGCTTAGCTTTGCCTCATTATTTATGGAACTAGTTTGCATTTGATGATGCAATAAATAAATAACAACAATAATAAAACTGCCTATCTGCTCAGATATTACTTTAACAGCTCTTTTAAGTCCTTGGTTTGGACTTGGAACTGTGAAGTTTTAAACCAGTCCCAGTCTGTGAATCAAATGGAAGATTAAATCTTAAATAACAATAATAATAACAACAAGTTGACAAAGTTCTTGAAAATGAACAGGTCAAGATCCTGAGTTCCTTTTTTCAGTGCCGTTGTAAGTTCGAATGGTTACTAAATCAACTTTTGAAGGACGGCCTGTCCTGAAAGCAAAACAATAATTGGGCTGATTTTTTGGGGGGTGGGGGGGGGTGGATGGGGAAGGAGACAGCTAAAATAAAACCGATCAAAGCTTGTGAATGCAGCCCCCCAAAAGATAATTGATCGTTGTTTGCACTGTTATTCTTCTGGATAAATTCCTGGAAAACACTATGCGTAGCGTGATGGGTGTTTTTGAGAGAGACACAGCAGAATATGCTTTTTATTTTTTTGTATCCTTGAAGTTTACACTACTCCCATGGTTGCAAGGCACCAACACAATGCACCACAGCTGCTTCCCTGTGCAAAATGCCTCTGGCAGAGGAAAGGAGCAGCTGGCTTCTAATTATGGATTCCACTTGGCAACCAAGGGAAGAAAGAAAAGCCAAAACAAAAACACGGAAGCCATGGTTGCAAATTCGCTCGATACCCATCCAGGGCTTTCTCCTGGCCACAAACTATAAACAATCACAATTGTGTGTGCGTTGTTTTTTTTTTTTTTTTGTCTAGGGTGTCACACTGGGAATTGGGTGGCACCAGGAGAAGTAAACAACTAAATATTCTTTGTGAGGATCCAAAGAGTAGCCATGTCGGGATGATCTATGGAAATTCATGGATCAGGATTAAGTTAGCAGGCGGCCTTTTACTCAGCAAGATGGTTGTGTTTTCTTCCGTTATTAGTTCAGTTGTGTTTAGCTTTTGGGTTGGGAGTTTGGGCTGCGTGGATGAATTTTCCTATTCATTTAAAGAGTGGGTCTAGATCGGTTTAAATTTAGGTAGAATTTTTCCATCGTCAATGCACTCTTCCTTCTAGCTAACAGAACTAACCAACCAGGGAAGAAGAGGAGAAAGAAGAAAGGAAAAAGAAGAAGAGGGAGGAGGAGAAAGAGAAGGAGGAAGAGGAGAAAGAAGAAAGGAAAAAAAGAGGGAGGAGGAGAGAAGGAGAAAAAAGAAAGGAAAAAGAAGGGGGAAGAGGAAAAACAAGAAGAGGAGGAGGAGGAGGAGGAAGAAAGGAAGGAACGAAGAAAGGAAGAAGAGGAGGTAAAAGAAGAAAGAAAAAATAAGAGGGAGGAGAAGGCAAAGGAGAAGAAGAAATAACTTTCTTTCCAAGTCCACAATTCAATTCAAAGATGGTAATTTTTTCCCCTAGTCCCCCTCCAAGTACCTTTATTTTAACACAAACAGCTTACCCACAGGAAGCCCTAACACATGTCTTGGGCTTGGCAGGGCAAAGCGAAACTTTCTGGTGTCATGACTGATGTGCTGAAAAAGAGAGAAATGAACGTCATAAAACTAGAGAACAGCTCTACATGTCCATCAAAGCCCAAATGTTTATAATTGGGATACCTTATCTGCATTTCAGAACTGTGCAAATTGAAGAAATAAACACAGTTCTCAACAGCATCTAACCAAGACTGACGGCTTAATCGTCTTTCGTTGTTTATGGAACTGTCTGACCAAACAATTGAAAGCCAACCCTTCAGTTACACGTTTTGGGCAGGCCACATATGTAGGACTTGGAATAAGAGTTGGAAGGTCTTCTAGGCCAACCCCTGCTTGAGCAGGAGAACCTATGCCATTTCAGACAACTGGCTGTCTTAGTCTCTTCTTAAGAACCTCCAGGGATGGAGCAGCCACAACTTCTGGTGGCAAGTTGTTCCACTGGTTAAATGTTCTCACTGTTGGTAAATTTCTCTTTAGTTCTAGGTTGCTTTTCTTCTCGATTAGTTTCCACCCATTGCTTCTTGTCCTGCCTTCAGGTGCTTTGGAAAATAGCTTGACTCCCTCTTCTTTGGGGCAGCCCCTCAGATATTGGAAGGCTGTTGTCATGTCTCCCCTAGTCCTTCTTTTCCTTAAACTAGACATACCCAGTTTCTGCAACCGTTCTTCATATGTTTTAGCCTCCAGTCCCCTCATCATCCTGGTTGCTCTTCTCTGCACTCTTTCCAGAATCTCCACATCTTTTTTAGATTGTGATGACCAAAACTGGATGTGGTATTCCAAGTGTGATCTTACACAAAGGATTTATCAAGCGTTACTAGTACTTCACAGTATTAATACTTCACATAAAAGAGGGCAGGAACCTAACTGCACAGCCATCAGCTAAATCCATGATTATTATTTTTTGACCCTACACCCATACATATTTGCGGTTGCAGTGATAAGTCTATAAAGGTAAAAGGTAAAGGTTCCCCTCGCATATAAGTGCTAGTCGTTTCCGGCTCTAAGGGCCGCTGCTCCTCTCCATTATGAAGCTGAAGAGCCAGAGCTACAAAGACGAGACATGGTCACGTGGCCGGCAGGACTAAACGCCTTTGAAGGTGCATGGAACGCTGTTCCCTTCCCACCAAAGTGGTCCCTATTTTGCTACTTGCATTTTTTACATACTTTCAAACTGCTAGGTTGGCAGAAGCTGGGACAAGGAACAGGAGCTCACTCCGTTACGTGGTGCTAGGGATTTGAACCGACGACCTGCCAACCTTTTTCTGATCAATAAGCTCAGCGTCTTAGCCACTGAGCCACCACTTCCCTTGACAATTCTATAGCAAGTTCTAAACAATATGGAACAAAAGAGTCCGAAAACACCATACCACATCATGACAGCCCTTCTTTCATGCATGGATGGGACACAGATCAGATCAATAAATCCAGACCTGGAGCTAAGGTCACATATTCAGACAATATAATGAGTTATGTTCATAGAGCAAACATTTTAGAAAGCTGGCTGCTCAAATGATCCATATTTTTAATACTATCTGCCAATAGGCTCGCATAAATTAGAAATCAGGGCAGCTGCAGATTGAAAAGGTTAAGTTTAGCCTTTTAGTAAAAGACCTCAATCAGGAAGAATCATTATGAGGTCGATCCACTCCATTTGAAATAATAAATATGGGCATATTAGATCTTCAAATCTTCCAATTTTACACACAAGGCTTTCTACTTGATTTATCAAGTTACATGGCGATACAAGCACGGTACATCAAACATCTCCCCAACATTACTAATTTTCCATCAATGCAGAATTTTATTTTCTATAGTGTGTTCTATTGCTTGCAAGCCCACCAAGAGCCACTCCGATCAAGTAAGTGTCTATAGAAAATTTCTAAATAAATTTAAATGTAAATATCGAGGAGAGTTGGTTCAATATCCAGTTTTTCAACCTCTCCGTATTACGAAAAGCCACAGCACTAACCTACATTTTGCAATATTTCTCAATGAATATACAATGCCTCAAAGGTTGATATAGATAAAACTGCCACATATCAACAGTTAAGAAGTAGGAAGTATTTATTCTGCCTACTTCATTCTTGGCATACTGACATCAGTTTGGGTATTAAAACATTTTTTAAAAAATTGGGGAGAGAGAGAGAGAATGAGGGAGAGAGAGGGAGGGAGAGAGAGGAGAGGGAGAGGGAAGAAGGGAGAGGGAGAGAGAAGAGAGGGAGAGAGAGAGGAGAGGGAGGAAGGGAGAGAGATGGAGGGAGGAAGGGAGGGAGGGAGGGAGAGAGAGAGAGAGAGAGAGAGAGAGAGAAATAAGAAAGCAATTTATGTGTTACCTCTTTATCGATCAGCCTTAATGCATATTTTACATCTGGATTTTCTAGTGTGATCGGAGGCAGAGATTTCGAGAAAAGGCGCTTGATCAAACTGATCACGAAATAGACTGGAAACAGGACAATGTTTCCTAACTGTAACATAAAGAAAGAAGATGTTAAAATTCAGCATCCTGACTCGATAAACAGAAATAAATTAGAAAATGGCTATGAACAAAACAAACAAACAAGCATAATGCTTTTATGTGTGCTTTTTCAGTATTATCGACCAACCATGAAAGTCTATCATGTAATCACATTTAAATATTATTATTAGATGGTAGTAAAGATACATGTTCTTCCTTTCCAAAATCAAGTGATATGTTCGCATTAGCACAGGAGCCTCTGTGGCAAGAGTGCAGTACTGCAAGCTACTTCTGCAGCCAGCTGCCTGCAATTTGGCAGTTCAAATCCCACCAGGCTCAAGGTTGACTCAGCCTTCCATCCTTCTGAGGTGGGTAAAATGAGGACCCAAATTGTTGGGGGCAAGAGGCTGACTCTGCAAACCACTTAGAGAGGGCTGTTAAGCACTGTGAAGCGGTATATAAGTTTAAGTGCTATTACTATTGTCTTGTAAGGAGACCAATAAGGTGAACTGAGAAAAATGTGTCTTTTCACAACTTTTTCAAAGTTCTCAAGTATTCTGCATTGATTGATTCCTCAATTGTTTCAATAACCCAAATAGTTAGATCAGGATTATTCTGGACATACCACGAGATAGGAACATGGAGATTTATTCAAAGCTATTCAGGGAATGCTGGGGGCACAGGGGCTCAGAGGTTAAAGATGCTGAGCTTGTCAGCCGGAAATAGCCTAAGTTCAAGACCCGAGCACTGTGAGATGGGGGTAAATTCCTGTTTCTCATCTCGGCTCCTGCCCACTGAGCAGCTAGACAGCAAGCAAATGCGAGTACATCAATAGGTATCACTTCGGTGGGAAGGTAACGATACGTTTGACTTTAGCATATCACTATGCCGGCCACATGACCATGGAAGATGTCTTCGGACAACTCTGGCTCCCTCAGCAAAGAATTGGAGTTGTAATTTGCACCCTGGAGTCAGATATGACTAGATAGGGGAAACTTTATGCATATAGTGAACGTCTATCTCAGGGGTCTCCAAACTTGGCCACTTTAAGACTTCAACTCCCAGAATTCTCCAGCCAGGAGTTGAAGTCCACAAATCTTAAAGTGGCCAAGTTTGGAGACCCCTGGTCTATCTGAATAAACAAATGGTGGATTTTCCTTCTAATCCCTGTCACGTACACATAAATTTGCATAGTTAAAAACATGGTTTAATAGATAAAACGTCCAAATCTCTCATCAGTAAAAACATTCTGTAAGCAATATTATTTGAAAATACTTTCCTTTTGATAAGATGCTGTAGGAGGCTGATGGGTTGTGAGACTATTTCCCCTCCAAAATATGCTTTACAAATCTGCATTTGCAATGTAAGTCAGTGAAAAGCTCCTTCTTGCAAAAGACGAATATTTCAAGGCTGCAACAACTCCTACACCAAATAGTAGAGATTCTTCCCTGGAGTGCCAGCAGATATTTGGCCTTGAGGATCTTGTTACTAACCCTGCTTTCCAACTGCTATAAACCTTCCCTTCATTCCAAGGTAAGGTCTTCATCAAATTTGCTTGAGTAACTGAAATGTACTTGAATTTTCAACACACATGTGTGGGCTATTTGTCTAATTGAACTTACAGGGTTGGCCTTGGTGATGTAAGGCCTGATAAAACAGCAAGTGAAAAAAAAAATCTATCAGTATTCAGGTCAATTCTAATCCCAGGAGAAATCAACCCTGACTGTCCTTTGGAAGGACAGATGCTGAAGCTGAAATACTTTGGCCACCTAAGGAGAAGAGAGGACTTCCTTGGAGAAGACATTGATGTTGGGAAAGATGGAAGGCCAAAGGAGAAGGGTGTGGCAGAGATAGTACTAGCAATAGCACTTATATACTGCTTCACAGCCCTCTCTAAGTGGTTTACAGAGTCAGCCTCTTGCCTCCCAACAATCTGGGTCCTCATTTTTCCAACCTTGGAAGGACGGAAGGCTGAGTCAACCTTGAGCTGGTCGGGATTGAACTGCTGGCAGTGGGATGCAGAGTTAGTCTACAATGCTGCACTAAACCACTGTGCCACCAGGAAGAAGAATGAGAAAGGGACTAAGAGAGGGAGGGAGGGAGAGAGGAGAAAGAGAAGGAAGGAGGGAAAGAAAAGAGAGAGAGAAGGAAAGAGAAAGAGAAAGAAAAAAGGAAAAGGAAAAAGAAAGGAGGGAAGGAGGAGAAAGAGAGAGATAAATTTGCAAAGCTCACCAGTGTAAACCCCACAGCAATTCCTGACTCCTAGTAGCATCTATTAAGGAGTTCTTCAACTTTGATGACATTAAGATTTGTGGACTTCAGATGATCTACCCCAATACATTAGATTTAGGCAAAATAGCTAGGTATAATGAAATATTAGATAACCAGGGAAATTAAAAACTGATCAAGAGCTGAAAGACTATGGCCATATGTTCATATCTGCAAGCGAGATATAAAAAAGACACAGAAGAATATGGATTCAATAATGAGTTACAACAATTAGACAAAATTTTAGTAGGCCCGGAGGAGAAATTTATAACAAGAACGTATAATTACTTGCTAAAATTTGATATGGAAGAGGAGGTAGTAAAAGGGTCTATGATAGCATGGGCAAATTTTTTTTGGATACAACATAGATTTAGAAGACTGGGAAAAACTATGGAGTAAGAATTATACATTAACAAGGTCCACAGCACACAAACTTTAAAAAAATCCATTCTGAAAATCACATCTATTTTTCAAACTGGACCCCCCCCCCCCCCCAAAAAAAAAAAAAATAATAAAAATTGACAGCCATCAAGATCAGTTGAAAGGACAATCTGGTGCTCCATAGATTTGCCCTATAACCAATGCAGGATCAGCAAACAAAAAATTAAAACATTTTGCACATCAGTGCTATAATCTATTTACTCGGGAATATTTTTTATTTCAACAAACTTAAAACTGAACGAGGCTGTATAATTTTTCTTTGGTACAGAATTACTCACACATCTCTGCTACTTGGGGAAAAAATGAAGATGTTATTCCTGTAATAATTTTTTTAAGAAAACATTTTGCACATTAATGCTATAATCTATTTACTTGGAGATAAGTTTTATTTCCACAAACTTGAAACTGAATGAGGCTGTATAATTTTTCTCTTGTACACTCTTGCTCACACATCTCTTGCTGGTTGGAAAAAAATGAATTTAAATATTCCTGCTATATTACTGATAAAAAACAGAAGAAGCGTATTTTGTATATACTTTCCAAGAAATATAGAATACTTTTTTTAATTTATAAAAAAGGGTGTTTTTTTTTCCCCAGGATAGAGCTTAATAGTGCTGAAATAATCAGCCCTCTCTCCTACAGATGCTACATCAGATATTCCCAGAACTGGCACTAATGTTCATGAATTACTAATGCAGGAAGGTTTTGTTCTGAAGCCCAAGACATAAAATACCGTATTTTCATTATCTTTCCGGGGGTTGGGAGGAAGAGAGAGAAGAAACTGAAAACCCCATGACTATCTTCTGACCACAAAATATTGCAGATATAAATAGCCTTCAACTTACGAATGAACCATTCCAATATCCAAGTTGGGTCTGTACGGCTTGGAATGAAATGAACCAAATGTTAAAAAGTTAGGTTATCTATGACGTTAATTTACCGAGCACGTCTAAATTATATTTAAAGGAGCCAAAATATCTTTACAAACCCCGAGGCATGTCACAACTTTTGACTTCCTAATGTTTGGAAATTGAAGGATTAAAACATTTGACATGCCCTATAACAGATAGCCTTGTATGGGAGGAGGAGGAGGAGGAGGAGGAGGAGGAGGAGGAGGAGGAGGAGGAGGAGGAGGAGGAGGAGGAGGAGGAGGAGGAGGAGGAGGAGGAGGAGGACTGTGGGGTCCTTGGTGCTCTTTGAACTTGGTGTTTTTTTGCAGACGTTTCATGACCCAACTAGGTAACATCATCAGTTTATGTGGGAATTAAATGAAAGACAATTCCCAGATCTGAATTCCAGTAGCAAGGCTGGAAACTAACGTAGAACTACTAAAAGAAAATGAGAAATAAGCTCAGGGGGAAACTCAATTTCCTTTTTAAAAAACGCAGAACAGCAAGATCCTACTCTCAGTACTGACAAACACTAATCCAACTGTGAGTTTAGCATTCTTGGCTCCAGTTTAAGGGTGTGGCAAGCACTGAGCAATATAGAGCCAACTCAGATTTAGCTCTCTGACACAGCCTTAATGCCTGCCAAAAAAAAAAAAAAAGAATGGCAGGAAGAAAATACCAATGCCTCCTTAAAAAAAATTATAAGAGTGAGTACTTTCAATCTGCTACATTTTAGGAACACCAAACCCTACCCAATCTACCCCAACTTTGCTTTCCAACTGTTTTAGTTACAAGACTGGCAATACACAATTCCTTTGTTCCCATATTTAGCTTTGCTTGCCCAAATTAAGTGTTGTACCTGATGATTCTTGACTCTTGATGAATGCATCTTTTCTTTTATGTACACTGAGAGCATTTACACCAAGACAAATTCCTTGTGTGTCCAATCACACTAGGCCAATAAAATTATTCTATTCTATTCTATTCTATTCTATTCTATTCTATTCTATTCTATTCTATTTTCTATTCTATTCCCATTCCATTCCCTCTTCTCTTCTCTCTCTTCTCATTCCCTATTCTATTCTATTCTATTCTATTCTATTCTATTCTATTCTATTCTAATTGTACCCTATGACTATCATTAAGTGTTGCACCTTATGATTCTTGACTCTTGACGAATGTATCTTTTCTTTTATGTACACTGAGAGCATTTGCACCAAGACAAATTCCTTGTGTGTCCAATCACACTTGGTTCATAAAGAATTCTATTCTATTCCAAATATCACCAGCTACGGAAAGAAATATTCCTCTAGATTATCTTTATAATATTTCCTAGGATGGTTTCCAGAAACCCAGAGCCAATGAGCCAAAAGGGAACAAACTAGAAAAATTAAAATTGGCCCGTAGTCAAAGCCAACATTAATTTAGACAGTTAGCAATCCTGTCTGGGTTGAAAGAAAAATATCAAAAATTCAGAGTAGACCAGGGCATGAACTTTAATTCTTTTCTTCCCCCAAGTTGTAAATCCATTTAAAAAAAAAAAAATCCTCACATTTCTGTTCCTATAAATTAAGGGTCTCCAACCATGGCAACGTGACAACTTGTGGACTTCAATAGCAACAATTGTGAGAGGGATCTTGGAGTCTGAGTGGACAACCAGCTAAATTTAAGCCAAAAAAGCCAATGCAATCCTAAATTGCATTAACAAAGGGGTACAACTGAGATTAAGTGAGGTACTAATACCACTCTATAAAGCCTTAGTAAGACCACACCTAGAGTACTGCATCCAGTTTTGGTCACCAGACTATAAAAAAGACGTTGAGACTCTACAAAAAGTGCAGAGAAGAGCAACTAGGATGATTAGGGGATTGGAGACTAAAACATATAAAGAATGGTTACAGGAATGTGGAACTAAGGAGAATTTTCCTAACAGTGAGGACAATTAACCAGTGGAACAGCTGTCCTCCAGACGTTGTGGGTGCTCCATCACTGGAGGTTGATGAACGGTTGCAGGAACTGGGCCTGGCTAGTCTAGTGAAGAGAAGGACCAGGGGAGACAGGAGAGCAGTCTTCCAATATTTGAGGGGCTGCCACAGACAGGAAGGGGTCAAGCTATTTTTTAAAGCACCCGAAGGCCAGACAAGGAATAATGGATGGAACTGATCAAAGAGAAATTCAACCTGGAAATAAGGAGACATTTTCTGACAGTGAGAACAATCAACCCATGGGACAGAAGTTGCCTTCAAAAGTTGTGGGAGCTTCATCACTTGAAACTTTCAAGAAGAGATTGGACTGCCATTTGTCAGAAATGGTGCAGGGTCTCCTGCTTGGGTGGGGGGTTGGATTAGATGACCTACAAGGTCCCTTCCAACTATGTTAATCTAATCAGTATTAAACTCCCAGAATTCTTCAGCCAGTCATAAAGCCCTGCTCTAAAAGAACCCTCTCTGGGGCATCCAATGGAGGTCTAAACGCTCATAAAACTTCTAAAGTGGCTAATCAACTATTGGGCCAGTAAAGCTACTTAAGGAGGAATGCAGAGAGAAGTCTTCTGCATCTAT
Organism: Hydrophis major; assembly: GCA_033807585.1. Taxonomy (NCBI): domain Eukaryota; kingdom Metazoa; phylum Chordata; class Lepidosauria; order Squamata; family Elapidae; genus Hydrophis; species Hydrophis major. The sequence continues at coordinate 720,180 of JAUCBL010000067.1, read as the reverse complement.
TTTGCTTCGTGTCAGCCACAAGTGGAGAGGAACAAGGGAAATGAAGTAAGAGAGGACGAAAGGAAAGAACCACAGAGTTACCACATTGGGGGACATCCTGGTTCATGCAGAGATGCTACTTGAAAAACATTAACAGGAGTTGCTCAGAGAAATGATGGGAAGAACCCAAAGTTATGACAGAGATGGAGGGAAAAGGAAAAGATTATTAGACTGGAGGCTAAAGCATGGGAAGAAAAGTTGCAGGAATTGGGTATGGCTGGTCTAATGGAAAGGACTACGGGGAGACATGACAGCATCTTCCAATATTTGAGGGCTTGCCCCAAAGAAGAGGGAGTCAAGTTATTCTCCAAAGCACCAACAAAGGCAGGACAAGAAGCAATGGAAGGAAACTAACCAAGGAGAGAAGCAACCTAGAACTAAGTTTTTTTGACAATGAGAAAAACCAATGAGTGGAACAGAAGTTGCCTTCAGAAGTTGTGGGTGCTTCATCACTGGAGGTGTTTAAGAAAAAACTGGACCACCACATCTGAAATGGTATAGGGTCTCCTGCCTGAGCAGGGGGTTAGACTAGAAGACCTCCAAGATCCCTTCCCACTCTATTCTGATCAAAGCTAACAGTAAACAATCCAACCGAAGACTCTCCAAGACATTGAACTCAGAAGTTGTGGATGCTCCATCACTGGAGGTTTTTAAGAAGAGAGTGTATGATAACCATTGGTCTGAAATGCTGTAGGGTCTCCTGCTTGAGCAAGGGTTGGACTAGAAGACCTCCAAGGTCCCTTCCAACTCTGTTATTAAGATTACAAAGGGAGGAAAGACCCAACCACAGCCGAAAGACATAAAGTAGACTTCTCCCAAGGAAAACAAGACCACCCGATTTTGCTTGCAAAGGGAGAAAAATGTTCTTTTAATCTTAAATGAACAGGTGAAGTACACAGCTCAGAATAGATGCTCGGGTTAACCAAATACGAATATGTTCATTTTATTGGCCAAATCTAAAGACCTCCCCAAAGTATGTTAGATGTTGGCCTTCTAAAAGGTGTTAGATGTTGGCCATCTTAAAGGGGCCAGTGTTTCTCAACCTTGATCACTTTAAGATGTGTGGACTTCAACTCCCAGAAACTTCATCCTGGCTGGGGAATTCTGGGAGGTGAAGTCCACATGTCTGAACACTCAACAAGGTTGAGAAACACCGATCTGGATCAAGCATTTCGGCTTTGACATCATTCCAACACTTAGCAAAAGAGATTTAGCAAGAGCAAGGCCCGTTTATCCTATAATTGTGGGTTGTGTGGATTCACTGTGGGTTGGACACAGCTGTGTGGAAATGCAGAATGGAGATTTAATAAATGCATTTTGTGTTCTTCACGTCAGTCCATTCCACAAGCTAACTTTCTCTGATCCAGATTGCAAAAAAAACTCGAGACAATTCAACTTGTCCTGACTCACACAATCCTAAGCAACCTGGATAATTCTTGTAATTTATATTAGATTAACAGAGTCAGAAGGGGCCTTTTAGGTCATCTAGTCCAACCCCCCACCCAAGCAGGAGACCCTACATCATTTCTGACAACTGGCAGTTCAATCTCTTCTTGAAAGCCTCCAGCAATGAAGCTCCCACTACTTCAGAAACCAAGTTGTCAATTCCCACAACTGATGTCAATTGTCTAAATTTATCACTTTTGAGGGAATACAGTATACAGATCCTTAGGTACCTTTGGCATTACTGGACGAGGGTGTGAAAGTATGAGACTCTGAAATGAGATTAATTGATTATTAGTCAGTAATGAGCAATAGTTCATTAATTATATGCTATGTTAGGTAACAGAATAGGTAGAAATCAAATTATTTTGATTAGTAAGATGAAAATAGGTGGACAGCACTAAGTTCAAGACAACTTCAACAGTCTCACCCAAGGAGCATCTAGTGAAATTCACTAAACATTCTTGGAATTTCTGACAGCAGACTTCGATGGAAATTTACTAGGGAAGCTAGAATTTCAAATATATCCAGGTCATAGGCATCCCTATTAAGACTGTGGAAAATGCACAATAGATCTGTCAAAATGTCACAAGTGGAACATCTCTCTGGAAGTATCTGTGACCTTTGGCAAAGCCTGCAGAGATGCATTTTTGCCTGGCATCATAAAGCCAAGTGAAGCATGTGAATTAAATCAAATGAGAAAAAGTAAATCTTGCTTCTTGAGGTCAGCCAGCCCAGATAAACCCTAGACACATCTCTACAGATACAGATAATCAGAGTTGGAATGGACCTTGTAGGTCATCTAGTCCAACCCCCCCGCCCAAATGGGAGACCCTATACCATTTCTGACAGATGGCAGTCCAACCTCTTCTTGAAAGTCTCAAGTGATGAAGCTCCCACAACTTCTGAGGGCAACTTCTATTCCATGGGTTGATCGTTCTCCCTGTCAGAAAGTTTCTCCTTATTTCCAGGTTAAATCTCTCCTGGTTCAGTTTCTATCCATTGTTCCTTGTCTGGCCTACAGGAACTTTAGAAAATAGCTTGACCCCCTTCCTCCTCTCTGGGGCAGCCCCTCAAATATTGGAAGACTGCTATCATGTCTCCCCTGGTCCTTCTCTTCCCTAGACTAGCCAAACCCAGTTCCTGCAACCGTTCTTCATGTTTTAGCCTCCAGTCCTCTAATCATCCTGGTTGCTCTTCTCTGTACTTTTTCTAGAGTCTCAACATCTTTTTTATAATGTGGTGACCAAAATTGGATGTAGTACTCTAGGTGTGGTCTTATAGATTTATTAGTACTTCCCTTGATCTTAACTGTATCCCTCTGTTAATACAATTTAGGGTTGCATTAGCAATCCTAATGATCTACAGCTAAAATCTACAGAGCGGTTCTTGGTGCTGGCTTATTTTTAGAGACTATCTTGCTTCTGATACCCTACTGTACACAATAGGATAAAGTGCAAATATTTAGAGCAGAATATAATAGAATAACAGAGTTGGAAGGGACCTTGATGGTGTTCTAGTCCACCCCCTGCTCAAGCAGGAGAGCCTATATCAAGGACCTTCAAACTTGGCAAGTTTAAGACTTGTGGACTTCAACTCCCAGAATACCTGAGCTAACATGACTGGAGGAGGAATTCTGGGAGTTGAAGTCCACAAGTCTTAAAACGGTCAAGTTTGAAGACCCCTGGCAAATTGCTGTCCAGTCTCTTCTTAAAAATCTCCAATGATGAAGCACCCACAACTTCTGGAGGCCAGGAGTTCCACTGATTAATTGTTCTGTCAGGAAATTTCTTCTTAGTTCTAGATTGCTTCCCTCCTTGATGAGTTTCCATCCATTGCTTCTTGTTCATTTAAGCTTGTTGCTCCTTCTAGGAAAAAATAACTTTTTTTTTCTTTTTTTGCAACTTAAAGATTATTTCTCATACTAGTTGGTTGGAAGTTAAGCAGGTTCGAATTCCATTAACTAGTTCTGAATGGAAAACAGGATTGTTGGTTTGGTCAGAACATTAAAAAAAAACCACACACACACATACATTTTGCAAAGGAAGCACTGGAAATCTGCTTTAGGAAACTAATTTTCCTGGATTCTAGCTCACTTGGACTGAGATTTTAATTTTAATAAAATCTAAGTGGGTGAAGGCGGAGCTTCATCGCTGCGATACAGCTGCGATCTCGGGGCTCCGTGATCACAGCTGATATCTTTGCCCCTGGTCGGTCCTAATGGACCTAAACCATCTCGTAGTGACGGGGACAGTAAGGGGTGCGTTCTGTACATCCCAGGGACATCGCAAGTCCCTGGTCGATCCAGAAGAAGCCCTTTTGCCAATGGCGGAGAGACAGCCATTAGGCTGCTGAAGCTGGGACAGCTCCGGAAGGACGAGATAGAAAGAGAAGTGTATCGGCTGGTGAGGATCGTTTTTTTTTTGCTTGGGACTTAAGAACACTCTAATATGAGAAGATATCTGTAAACTTATTGACAAAATTTGATTTAGCAGTGATTTTTTTTAAGTAATGTCAAAGTGAGGCTTGGCTTTTTATTTTTACTTTTTTTTTCTTTACTGAATTTCTATTGCGATCTAGTTAATCAGACTGGTTTTTTCTTTATATTTACTTGCTCTCTTTTCTCATTTTTGACTGTTTATATTTTTTAAAATAGAGGCCCCCTTTAATATTTTTTTTTAATATACATAAATATATATATATATATATATATATATATTCAAAAGAAAGAAAGATTTGCTCTTCGGGAAAGTTTTTTATTTTTTGTTCAGAATTTTCGGATTTGTTATCTCAAGTCCGTCTTCAGTGAACTGTTAGATGGAGATGTGTCCAGGAAGGAGCTTTGGTCGTTATTTTTATCGTTGGTGTCAGCTGGTGTCATATATATATATATATATGCTTTTCTTTTCTTTTTAGGCTTTTTTCAGGGGGGAAGAAGGGGGAGTGGTTTGAAAAACTCCTTCCTTTAATTAATTAAAATTCAGGTTAAGTTAAAAAGCCAGCGCTTAGCCAATTATAAAATCCCATTAGACCTACTTAAAGGAGGAGAGGAGATCCTACCCCTGTAATGCCCTAAGAGGCTTCCAGCAAAACGAAATTGGTAGTCCCAGGATCGAGATCAAAACATGAAAACATCATGTTCTTTCCTTTGGCTCTGCAGCCCCAGGAGAAAGGACACCAAGTGTTATTTCTGGCATGGTGTGGGAGAGAAAAAAAAAGATTCCTTGTGATCAACAGCCCAAATGCTGTTTAGAGTATTTGTGGCAAAGAGTTGTGGGTGGAGGCCTTTGCATTCTTCCCAGGCTTTGCACAGATGGACTTTGATGGCGTCAGTGTTGGGTTTTCTTCACCTTGGCCTCTTGAAGGTGAGTGGACTTCAACTCTCAGAATCCCCCAATTCTGCGAGTTGGAAGTCCACCCATCTTGCAAGTTGCCACAGTTGAGAAAAGGCTGAAGATGCCAAAATCCTATCTATTCCTGTGATGGCCCAAAGGGGAGTGGCACGAAGGCAACGCAGTCAGATAATCAATAGGAGTCCCTTTATTAGCTCCAACTTTGCCCCCCAATGTCCTGGTTACCTTCTGGTTGGAGAAAAACTCCCCCAGGAACAGCCTTTGGCTGCAGAGAATCAAGTCCAAAACATGAGCAACACAAACTGTAACTTAAAAGTCCAAACAAGCCAAGCTGCTTAGTTGGGCAGGGCAGGAGCAAGAATTTCAGACTTGAAAGCACGGCAAAACTCACATTGTTTGGGAAGAAGCCAAGAACACAGATAACCAAAGTCAACACAAGATAAAGTCACTTTTGCTTCCAGCAGCTGCTGCAATCAGCATGCAGCTCTTTTAAACTCCCATTTCCAGATGTGGTTAATGAAGGGAATCAGGGCCCTTTCCTCCCCCAAAAGCCACACAACCCCCCCCCCCATTGCTCCCTACTCTGTTCTTCCCTGCATGCCCTAGGATGAAGAGGGGGTGGGCCTGGGTCTTCTTCCTCTGAACCCCTTCTCCCTTGTTCTACCTCTTTCCTGCTCTGCCCAGATGGATCTGCCCTTCCCCAGTTTCCTCCACAGCCAATGGATCCACACTCTCACTCCCTCTCAGCTGTTTGTCTTCCTCCTCCTTGGATTCAGACAAGGCATGATACTTCCAGAGTAAGCTTGGGAAGACAACAATAAATATATCCCTCACCCATATAAATATATATTTAAGGCACAAACTGGATCTTAGCCCAAAGACCAAGATCATGGTTAATTCACCCCAGACATAGTCACTTCTCCACTCCAGGTCCCAGAAAAGAGAAGATTTGATGGGAAGCCATCATTCCCACCAGTTTCCAGGATCTGGGAGCATCTTTGGTGAAGGAGTGAAGGAGCCAGGCCTTTCCAGCAAGAGCTTCAACCTCAAGGAAGGGTTGGACACCAATTTCTCCAAAGCTGGGCAGGGCCATTTGCCCTGAGAAACAGCAAGGGGAAGAGAAGGAAAGAAGGAAGGAAGAAGGGAAGGAGGGGAAGAAAGGAAAGGGAGGAGGAGAAGGGGAAAGAAAGAGAAGGGAGGCAGAGGAAAGAAGGGAGGGAGGGAGAGAGAGAACAAGGGGAAGGAAGGAAGGAAGAAGGGAAGCAGGGGAAGAAAGTGAAAAAGAAGAGGAAGGAGGGGAGCAGGGAAGAAAGGGGAGTATGAGAAAAAGGTAAAAGAAGGAGAAAAGGAGGCAGGCAGGCAGGAAGAGGAGAAGGAAGGAGTAGGGAAGCAGAGGGGAAAAAGAAAGAAAGGAGAAGAGGGAGGGAGGAGAAAAGGAGGAAGGGAGGAGAAGGGAAGCAGGGAAGAAAGGAAGGCAGGGGGAGTAGGAGAAGAAGGGAAAAGGAGAAAGGAGGCAGGCAGGCAGGAGAGGAGAAGGAAGTAGGGAGGAAGGAAGGAAGGAAGAGAAGGAAGGAGTAGGGAAGCAGAAGGGAAAAAGAAAACTAAAGAGAGAGATATACAGAGAGAGAGAGAGAGAGAAAGAGAGACAGGGAGAAAAAGATACACACACACACAGAGAGAAACAGAAGTGTGAGAGAAAAGAAACATACACAGAGAAAGAAAAAGTGCGTGTGTGAGAAAGAAAGGGAGAGAGCGAGCGAGGGAGAAGGAGGAAGGAAGGGGGGGCGGGCAAGAGCGTTCTCTGCGCCCTTCTCCACCCAGGCGCCCCTCTCTCCGACCCGGCGAGGGGACCCCCGGGGTACCCTTTGGGGCTGGGGGTCTTGCATCGACGCCCCCCGCGAGAGCCGGAGCGGGGAGTCCCCTGCGCTGCGCCTTCTCCCAGCCGCGCCCGGGGAAGGCGGAGGCGGCGAAGGCAGAAGCGGCGGCTGGAGCCCCTTGAAGCCGCGCCACTTACCGTACTCAGGGCCGCCCCCATGGCTCCCTCCTCCGGTTCGATTGCCCGGCCAGCCTCGGCCTTCCCAGCCCCGGGCGGCTCCGGCCAGTCCCTGTTTGCGCGCTCGGCTAAACCCGGGGAGAGACGCTGCGTAAAGGCGGACGAGGAAGGAGTCGCGCCTCCCGTCTCGCTCCCGGGGCTTCTGGGAGGAGGCGAGCCCCGCAGGAGGAGGAGGAGCCAGAGGAGGGGCGGCCGAGACCGATGGGAGTTGTAGTCCTCTGCACCGGCCCGAAAGGAGCAGGAGGAGGAGGAGGAGGAGACGGGCGGCGGTGCAAGCCTGACAGGATCCCACGATGGGTGGTCCACGCGCGGCTCTCTCGTTCTCCTTCCTCCACCCCATCCCAGCCAGATGTTTTGCAGATGTGCAGAGAGAGGGAGAGAGGCGGGTGTTGGGTGGCAGCGCACACACACAAAGAGAAACGCGCGGACGCACGTAGAAACATGAAAATGCGCGGAGAAACAAATGCACACAACAGATACACACACGAGCACACGCGCGCGCACACACAGACTCCAATAAAGACACAGATCGCTCTCTCGTGGGTTTTGGATTGATTTTATTTTTTATTTTATTTTTTTGCAGCTCAGATTTGGGATGGGGGAATGTAATAAACCCCTGTTTTCCCTCACCCGTGGCGTCAATTCAGGACTGTCTTCACTTTCACTTTCAAAATTCAAACTATTTACCATTTACTGTATTGCTATTCTTCTCATCCTTCCTATTACCCATCTCTTTCCCACTTATGACTATAACCGGGTTGCTTGTATCTCTAGAATTTATATTGTTTTATTTGTTCCTGGCATGATTTGATTGCTTATTAGTAACCTGTGACTATCACTAAGGGTTGTACCTTACGATTCTTTCTTAAGAAGAGACTGGGCAATGATTTGTCTGAAATGGGATAAGGTTTCCTGCCTGAGCAGGTGGTTGGGCTAGAACAGGGGTCACCAACCTTTTGGACCTCAGGGACCACCAAACTTTTAAATCCCATGGATCAGAGACCCTGGGAACCCCCCCCCCAAAAAAAAAATCTGCAGGAAAATTCCCCACCCCATTTTCTTACCAATCAATCGTTCTTTATTTGGGATCACATTATACTGTCTCCAGCTCCATTCTCAGGAAGGGAGAGAGAGAGAGAGAGAGAGAAAGACTTTTGGCTGCATGCAAGGAAAGCAGCAGGAGCAGCAACAGTCTTTCTCTTCCCTAAAGTCCGCCAGAAATGAGTCTTTACCAGGTGCAGCCTCTTGGAGCAGGAAGCCTTGCAGGGTCCCAAAGACTCATTTCTGGCAGAGTTTGGGGGAGACAAAGAAAGACTTTTGCTGCTTTCCTTGCACGTACCCAAAAGCAGAAGAAAAAAGAAGCAGAAGAAAGTAGCCCGGTGGCCAGGCCAGGCACGTGGGCCGAGTGGGGCAAGTTCCCCCCCTCTTTGCCCTTTCCCCCCCTCCCCTCACTACCTCGTGTAGTTCGCAATGCAAGCGACACAAGCTTTGTGTTCCCGCAGGCCATGTGGATGGCACAGCTTTGTGTTTCTGTGCAGCCTGGATTAATTGCTTGGGGGGGGGGAGGGGGACATTTTTCTGTGGACCACCAAAATTTTCTCACAAACCACCAGTGGTCCTCGTCCCACTGGTTGGCAACCACTAGGCTAGAAGACCTCCAAGGTCCCTTCTAAGTTTGTTATTCTGAGTCTTCTTCAATCTGGCGCAGATTTCAAAATCAATTTAGCCTGGTTGAGTTCTGCCTGCCTCTTAGCTAAATAATAATAATAATAATAATAATAATAATAATAATAATAATAATAATAATATTATTATTATTATTATTATTATTATTATTATTATTATTATTATTATTATTATTTAAATAAGCAAAAAGTTGACAAGTATAATCCGAAATAAAAGAATAGAGGAAAATCTGCCTAAGCCAAGGGATGATATTAGATGATCTAGTTGAGAAATCTACTTCTGGATTTGAAGGTTCACTCTATACTATTCTAAATCTATTTTCAATTTTATGAGGGATCTAGAAAGTTATAGAAGCCACTATTGTCTAACAATATTGATAAACGATTGTAGCTATTGTAGAAGCAACACAGCTGCCATGGTTCATTATTGTTATTATTGTTGTCTTAGTTAAATTGCATTTTTGAAAAGCTGTAATAATATGAACTACCATTAGATGTCAACCGTTCCCCAACCATAAAATAGTTTCAAATTAATTCTAGAGAATCTTAAAAAAAGAGAGCTTAAAAGTTTTCATTTGGTGCTAGTTCAGAGTGTATAAATGTTACCTCAAATAATATTTCAGGCACAAAATGGCCTAATTTTAATTTTCTGTTCAAAGTAAGGTCGATAAACTGAGCCTCTAACCTCAAATCATTTCAGATTTATATACATAAGCATCTTCATTAGATAAACTCGGAATAAAATATATACATGTCAATGTTGGCTAAATTTTAAAAAAATCAAATTGTTAATTTGATTGTATGATTTGTGGGTCTCATCACGATTATAACAATGAAACTTTGAGGCAGAAAAATAGAAAATACAGAGAGTTAAAATAATCCAGGAACTAGATGGATGTCAAACAAGGATTTAATTTTGTGTATATGGGTATTATCTGAAAGAAAAGAGAAAATACAAACATCCCAGATGTTTTGCTCCAGTTGAGAGGGAATACTCAGCGTACATTACTTGGTTATTCATTTAGCAATATTTAATGGGACAAATGAGGGCTGTCATGGTAACGAATGGAAGGTTATCGCTTCTCATCTGGTTTAATTTGATTAAATTCCCTCAAGCTTTGCCCAATTAAAGGGAAAAGCAAGAATGGCAATATTTGCCCCCATTGGATCCATATGGCCATATGTTTTTCTAAAGAAGCTGAACTACATCTTACACCCAGGAGAGAAATTCCTGGCTTTCCAGTGGTTGATGAACTGCAAATCTCAGCATCGTTCCAATGGTCAGGGCTCCTGGGAATTGTTGCAGGATCCAATCTTGAGTTGGGACTGAAATTGAAACCTGGGACATGGGTCAGTCAAGAGGAGTACTGATTTACCAGCCCCCCTGGTCTTCTAGTGGTACTTAGGAGCCAAGAGTGTGGCATAAAGAAACAACCAGTCAATGAATTAATAACCGGCCACCAACACCTCGCTCAATAGTAGTAACTGAGAGAGAGAGATCTTGGAGTCCTAGTGGACAATCTATAGATATAAAAGCCAAGTACCACTCACTCATCGCAAAATCTCCAGAACCGTAAAGCCTACAAACTTGAAATTTGGTACGTATTTTCCTCTTGGCTTCTAGGCGCTTGTTAAGAAAGGATTTTTCAAAATGACCATCGGATCATTAGTATTTCATTAGTATTTCTTATACAGTAATTAACATGCTCTGATGCTAAGGAGTTCTACTCCCCCTCCCCACCTGAAAAGAACTCTGTTCCAACTGCCAGTGCCTCACATTCCATTACCTCAGTTCAAACTGTTAGATGTTCTGCTCCCTCACTCAGGAGTGGCCTGGGGCTCCTTACAGTACTAAATGTCGGCACCTCACCAAAATGTCTATGCTTTCCACCTCTGGAACTGCTTCCGGACTCAAGGCGATGGGAATGGTATCCTCTTATGTGTTTCAGTCACCGGCCACCACTGAACCAACGAATTGTGAAACAAATTTCTCCTGCATAGCCCAATCACATAATTTCATCGCGAAGCATGGGTATCCTGCTAGTCACTTAAATATGAGCCAGTCATGTGCTGCAGCTGCCACAAAAGCCAACACAGTCCTCGGCTGCATGAACAGAGGGATAGAATTGAGATCACGTGAAGTGTTAATACCACTTTATAAGGCCTTGGTAAGGCCACACTTGGAATCCTGCATCCAGTTTTGGTCACTACGATGTTACGTTGAGACTCTAGAACAGGAATTCCCAACTGAGGATGCTCACACCCCCTGAGAAGGGTGAGATGATATTCCAAGGGGTGTGTTAGGGATAACATTGGTTACCTAACTTAGTTTGGGTAAAAAATAATATATAAACTATGTTAGTGAGTTTAAGTGTAAGTATCACTTTAACTGCAAAACATGTATTTTGGGTGCGGTTGTAAAATCACCATAAGAGGGAGCAAGAGAGCTCACTGTTTGCTGGCTTTTTACTGTAGTAGCTGACAATGTTGGATTGATGGTGATAACTGCGTGTGTTTCCCTGCTGTTGCTGAAATGAAGAAAAAGGGTTTGATTTTCTTCATATTTCTGACTGCAAAAGAGATATATTGCTGGACTGATTATTTGTAAGTTTACTGACCTCTATTTTCAACACTGGACTTTGCAACTGATTAATCCCTGGATGGACTGAACTAGTTTATGACATATGGACTGTTTTGACTATGCTGTAATTCTTGCTGGAATAAAAAACTATTTAACTGGCACAGTGTATCTGTCTTACTGAGTGTAAACTACAACAACGTTTATCTTACATCATTTGCCTGCCTGCTAGACTGCCGTTGCATGTTCTGCTAGGGTGTGTATCCCTAACATGGTGTGAAAATTTGGGTTTAGAAATTTCAAAATTATAGTGCATATGCATAATTATATGTCTATAATTATTTACTTTTGTAAGGGGTGCAAGAATACATCAGAAGCATTCTTGGGATGCGGAGTATAGAAACGGTTGGGAAGCTCTGCTTAAAAATGGGCTCACTTAACAACTGTTTCACTTAGCAACAGAATATTGGGGCTCAGTTTTAGTTTTAAGTTGAGGACTACCTGTGTTCAAATAGGGGAGACAGTTTTTGATATGTTTTGAGTTTTTTTCCTTTTTATGCACATTTATATTCTTTTGGCCCCGACTAGTTTTGCTTTATGTTCAATTTTCTCCCCCTCCTTTTTTGGGGGTGGGGGGAATTTGCCTTTTAACATTCTGAATAATTTTTAAAAAAATATTTTTTCAGTCAGGCATCTCTGCTTCTTCCTATCCCAAGAGGTATTAAGTATACATGTTTTTTCTCTGCTGTTGTTATTTTATTAATCAATTAAACTTTAAACTTTTTAACCGCTGAAAAAGAATAGTAATTGATAGAATTTAATTTCCTTGACTTTCTATTGCTTTGTTTTGAAGTGATCTTTTAAGAACGGAGAGCCAATAAAATTGTGATATGACTCTTGATTCTTTTATTTTCATAATCCTACAATAATATATTGTTTTAATAAACAGGGAACAGTGCCACAGCAACAAAATACTTTACAGAGTCATCTGCCTTTTCTGGAATACATTAAACTTTTCCACTTTGTTACCAACCCATTAAATGGTGATAGGAATGGTTCAAGGAAGTTATTAAATCATTCCAGCCTAATTGTTAGCTTAAATTTTATGTCACTGTTAAATTAGCAAATGGAGTGACATACATTTGGATATTAAAGAATAAATCGAGGTCTGTATTATTTAAAGGGGATAAATTCATCTGAAAGTAAATTATGGCAATAAATGGTCTCCCTTTGATTATAGGAGGTTTAACCACTGGCTGTAGCTGTAGCATTTATGATGCATGTTTTAATAGTATCCACTCATCCTGAAATTGAAGTTTCTAAGCTAGAGGTATGTGGAGTTCTTAGTCATCCAGATCATGGTTGTCCCAAAGGTGCTTTTATTTCCCCATTCCCCACCATCTAAGTCAGAGCTGAAGAAGCTTCTTGGATGAGGAGCGAAACGTTTTTGAAGAAAAACCAGGAAGTCCAATTGCCTGTCATGCCCCTGTCAGAATCTGATTCCAAGGGGGAGGCCGAGCAGCTGACAGGGAGTGGGAGTGTGGCTCCATTGGCTGTGGAAGAAACTGGGGAAGGGCAAAGTCTGGCTGGGCAGAGCAGGGGAGAGGTAGAACAAGGGAGAGGGAATTCGGAGGAAGATCCAGGCCCACCCCCTCTTCATCCTAGGGCACGCAGGGAGGAACAGAGAAGGTCCCTTCCAACTCTGTTCTATGCTATTCTAAACCATTTGTGTGAAATGGTATAGGGTCTGCTTGAGCAGGGGGTTGGACTAGAGGACCTCCAAGGCCCCTTCCAGCTCTATTCTGATCAATTGATTGACATCTGCACATCACAATATTAGGATAAAGCTGGCCTAATCTCCTTTTGTTTCCAGCCAACATGTTCCCAACCTCGGCTCACTTCAGCATCACCATCTATCAGAATTCAAAATAAATCAAGCTATCAATCATTCCCCCCTCCCCCCTCCAACCCAGCTCCCACCAATATCACATTAAAATGACTATTATAATGTGGCTTGTTTTACTAGCCACTGCTTTGTCGGTAACGACGCCATTTGCCATTTCCTATATCAAGTTGGTGGAAAAAGAGACCTTGAAAAGAGGATTTAAAAAGAGTTCCCCGCCCTGCCTTTTTTTTCCTGTGGGGTGGAGGTGAGGGAGGTTAAGAATTTTGCAAAGCTGGCAAAACCATGTTTACCGCTATTGCTGCTCCCCAGGTTCAAGATTGCTCTGATGTAAGAGTTATGTGGGCGAATGTCGCTTGATGGAACATGACAAGTATGTACTGTAAAATTAAGGACCAACTTCATTTATCCAAACAAGTTGAGATCACTTTTGCATTCATACTTGAGTGTAATGCCAACGCCCTTTCTGAGTTGCAGAGCGCAAAAAGACCGAACCATAAATATGGAAAGAAAATTAAAAAGGTAAAGTTTCCCCTTGCACATACGTGCTAGTCATTTTTGGCTCTAGGGGGCACTGCTCATTTCCGTCACAAAGCTGAAGAGCCAGCGCTGTCCCAAGACTTTTCCATGGTCATGCGGCTGGCATGACTAAATGCCCAAAGTCACATGGAACACTGTTCCCTTCCACCAAAGTGGTCCCTATTTTTCTACTTGCATTTTTTACCTGCTTTCGAACCGCTAGATTGGTAGAAGCTGGGACAAGGAATGGGAGTTCACTCCATTATGCAGCGCTAGGGATTCGAACTGCTGAACTGCTGACCTTTCTGATCGACAAGCTCAGCATCTTAGCCACTGAGCCACCACGTCCCTGGAAAGAAAATTAGATGGGTTATTATTATTTTTTTATGCCATTTTTTTTCTCAGATTCAGAACAACCACCGACGGAGTTCTCTCTAAAGATCGGCCACATTCTTCTCTGGAAAATTGGTGACAGCAGGCTTAATTATCTCAATATTTTCCAATGGGATTCAGTCCCTTGCTATTTTATTTGCATTTCTTGATATGGCTTTTAAAAAGTACGACACGGGAAAAACGTCGACTCTGAACTAATTTTGCCATAGTGGGTATTTCAAAAGAAAGTCATCTTACAGGCCAGGGAATAGGTTGAGTTTATCCATAGGGCAGGGGTCTCCAACCTTGGCTCCTGGAAGCCTGGCGGACTTCAACTCCCAGAGTTCCACAGCCAGGTTGGAGACCCCTGCCATAGGGGAAAATAGCAATCCCATTCCAAAAATTGTATTCCAAAAATTATCCTCATGGTGCCTAGAAAACAACCTGCACCTAAACATCAGCAAGACAAAGGAAATGGTGTTAGACTTCTGGAAGAAGAGAGAGGAACCCGCCCTTCTTCAGGGAGGCTGTGTGGAGAGAGTTTCTTCCTTTAAATTCCTGGGAGAATACCTCAGCGAAGATCTTACCTGGAAAACCAACACAACCCAGGTTGGCCAGAAAGGCCCAACGAAGACTCCATTTCCTTAGGGTCTTGTGAAAGAACAAAGTGGAACAATGACTGATTACCGGTCCACAATAGAAAGCGTCCTCTCATATTGCATGACGGTGTGGTATGCTGGCTTGACAGCCGCGGATAGAAAGGCATTACAGAGGGTGGTACCACTAGATGACCTCGCTAGGGCTTGCTGCCTTAGAAGAGTTAGGAAAATCCTAACTCTTACCATTGGGTAGGAGATATAGAAGCATGGCCAGATGCACCAACAGGCTGAAGAACAGTTTTCTACCCATGGGCTGTCAGACTTCTGAACGGAAAATAACTTCACGTCAACATAGCATGATATACTTGCAGGGCCAGCGTGTTGTGCAACAAGGTCACATAGTATAATAAGATTGGGACTGGGTTAGGGATTTCTGTCCTCACTGTGAGGTGTGTGTGTGGGTGTGAGTGGGTGCATGAAGGGAGGTTCATCCAATCTCATTGTACACATGTTGTACTCTGACAATAAAGATAATAATAATAATAATAATAATAATAATAATAATAATAATAATAATAATAATAATAATAATGTCACAACATAGTCACTCAGATGGTCCACTGGAACTTGTGTCATAATTTCCATCTGCCTGTAGCAAAGAACTGGTGGGATCATAAGCCTGAAAAAGCGGTCGAAGATGAGCATGCAGAACAACTGTGGGACTTCCACATACAGACTGACAAAGTTTTGGAACACAGTACCCCGGATATCACAATTATGGAGAAGAAAAAAGTGTGGATCATTGACATTGCCATACCTGGTGACAGCAGAATCGACGAGAAAAAATCACCAGATATCAGGACTTGAGAATCGAACTGCAGAGACTCTGGCATAAACCAGTGCAGGTGGTTCCAGTGGTACTGGGCACACTGGGTACTGTGCCTAAAGACCTAGGCAAGCACTTGAAAACAATTGGCGCTGACAAGATCACTATTGGTCAGCTGCAGAAGGCCACCTTACTGGGATCTGCTTTCATAATCCGCCGATACATCACACAGTCCTAAATGCTTGAGAAGGGTTGAACTAGTGATTTGTGATACGAAACCCAGTATGGTTATCTCGTTTGCTGTGTACACTGTCATTTTTGTGTCAATAATAATAATAATTCCCTAAAAAATGGAAATGGTGTTAAATGTAGTTGGCATTTGAATGCCATTTTATATTTATGACGGTCGCAGTCTCTCTAGGTTACGTGATCCTGTTATGTATGTAAATAGTTGAATAAAGGCAAGCTTGGGGTAAAGTGCAGGGTTCTGGCCCTGCACTTCTGATTGGGTGTTAAGCGGCTAGATCGGATTGGTTGGGTTCTGAGAATCTGATTGGCCCTTAACAAAGGACTTTTATTGGTACTGGAGCTAGCGTTTCACAAGCTCCTATTGGTTATTTCACATTAGCATTGCCTATATAAAGCAGAGTTGTTGTTATACAAGTTAGAAGTCACTATGCAATAAAGAGTTGAAAGTTCACCAACTAAGACTGTCTCCATTCATTCTACCCATGCCTGAATCTATGACACTGGCGACGAAGGTGGGATTTGGAGACATCTGATCTTAAGGAACTTGGAAGAAAAACAGAGCAAGTGTAAAAAAACGGCGCCACCAACGGAAGCCATGTCCGGCGGCATCGTACCACCCGCTCCGTACGATCCATCCCAAGAGGATTGGGAATCCGACATGGATCGCTTTCAGATGTTCCTCGAAATGAACAACCTGAAGGACGCCACACCAGCCAAGAAGCGGGCGCTGTTCCTGACGTACTGCGGCCCGGCTGTCTTTAAAATGGCTAAAGCCCTCGCGAAGCCTCGAGAAGTGAAAGCAATAAGCTGGGACGACCTCGAACCTCTCCTGAGAGACCATTACGCGCCAACCGTACCCACACTCGTGAGACGCCACGAGTTCTATCAACGAAGCCAACGAAAAGGAGAGAGTGTGGCTGACTTCGTGGCAGACCTCCGGCACTTGGGAGGCCTCTGCGGGTTCACAGACTTAGATGAAGCATTGAGAGACCGCCTAATTCTGGGATTAAATGCACTAAACATGCAGAGCAAGCTGATGGCGAAGGGCGACATTGGCCTTGTTGACGCCATCGCCGAAGCCACCGCCGCTGAGGCAACAAAAAAGTCAGCGGCGCAGCTACGGCGAAGCCGAAACCCCACAAACCCACTGATAGGCGACATCTCACCCAGCTCAGAAGGGCAGTTGGCAACAATGCACTACGAGGACCTCTCTTCGTCGTCAGACAGCGCCGAAGAAGGGGTCCATCGACTGCGTTCCGACCGGGACCCTCGTCCTAAAACCTCACGCCCTTGCGCTGGCTGTGGGGCAAACCATCCCAGGGCAGACTGCAAATTCCGCAACGCACTCTGCCACAAGTGCGGGAAACGAGGCCACATCAGTCGAGTCTGTTGCAGTTTACCGGGACCAAGCCCGGCCTCAAAGGGAACCAACTTTTGCCAATCGGCAGGAAACCGTCCTGTAAAGCGAGACCCAGCAAACCACTCCTACAGATATCGAGCGTTGCAGAAAGAAGAGGCTCACCATACTATCACTATAGGTCAGGCCTTGGCCCTGGACGCTAAGAAGATTCGAGTTACAGTAGCCATAGAGAACCAACCCTGCCACATGGAGGTCGATTCGGGATCGTCCCTCTCGATGGTGTCATGGAAGACATTAAAGCAGCTCATTCCTACCATCCAACGCCAAGACCTTTGAATGCAATGCCTTATCCTTAAAGATTACCAAGGGAATCGGATCCCTGTGGTCGGGTCTTGTCGAGTCCACGTTTCGTTTAAAAAGCATACGGCATACTTACCTCTAACGATCATCGATAAGGACAGGCCTAGTTTGTTGGGCCTCCAATGGTTTGCGCCATTCGGCATCGAACTGGCCGGCGTGAACCGAGTCAGTGATTACGAGTGGGAGGAGGATCTTATGTCTGAATTCAGTGATGTCTTCGCAGATCGTCTGGGCGAGTATAAGGGGACCCCAATCTCGTTCAGCCTCGACCCTAAGGTCGCCCCTATCCATTTAAAGCCCCGTCGAGTTCCGTTCGCCCTTAAGGCCAAGATAGATGAACAACTTGACAAATTAATTAAACAAGGGGTACTGCAACCCATTGATCATTCCCCATGGGAAACTCCTATTGTAACCCCCATTAAACCAGATGGGTCAAGCCAAATCTGTGGGGACTACCGGGCCACTCTAAACCACGCCCTCCAACAGAACGCGTATCCAGTGCCGGTGGTGCAGCACCTCCTTCATTCCCTGGGAGGTGGAAAGGTTTTCGCTAAGCTAGATTTAGCTCAAGCCTATCAACAATTGCCCGTGGACGATAAAACAGCCCAAGCCCAAACGATAGTAATGCACAGAGGTGCTTTTAAATGTACCCGATTGCAGTTCGGGGTGAGTGTGGCCCCGGGAATATTCCAAAGTTTAATGGAATGATTGTTACAGGGAATCAAGGGCGTGGTTCCATATTTTGATGACGTATTGATTGCAGCTCCTAGTAAAAAAATTCTGCAGAATCGTTTAAAATGTGTGCTTAAAAAATTCCAAGAAGCGGGATTGCAAGTAAAAAGGGATAAATGTCATCTGTATACCGACAGTGTTGAATTTCTAGGTTATCGCATTGATAGGCAGGGTATTCACCCAACTGAGAGTAAATTAAGGGCGATTAGAAATGTTCCCAGACCTCGTAACAAAACTGATCTTCAAGCATTTCTAGGCCTTATCAATTTCTACAATGTGTTTTTACCGCATAAGGCGACTGTGGCTGAACCATTACACCGGTTATTAGATAAGAAAGCATTGTGGGTTTGGGGTTACCGAGAAGAAAAAGCGTTTAGAAATGTAAAAAATTTACTTACATCTGATTCTGTACTTATGCAATATAATGAAACATTACCCTTGGTTATAACTTGTGATGCCTCACCGTTTGGGGTGGGCGCTATTTTGAGCCATGTGCTACCTAATGGAAATGAGGCTCCCGTTGCATACTTTTCGAAGACTCTATCCCAGGCAGAACGTAACTATGGACAAATAGACAAGGAGGCTCTTGCAATTGTGTCAGCCGTAAAAAAATTCCTTGAGTATGTATATGGAAGGACATTTACAATTGTAACCGACCACAAACCTTTATTGGGGATAATTGCTGGGGACAAACCAACTCCCTATATATTGTCCCCAAGAATGACTCGATGGTCAGAGTTTCTAGCTGCTTATAATTATCGATTGTTACATCGACCGGGGAAAGCCATTCCCCTGCCGACGCACTCAGCAGAGCACCACTACCAGAGACCCTCGACGATCCGGCACCAACAGTATCGGCGTTACAAATCGAAATGCTCAACTCGCCTCCTATGACCGCTCGAGATATCGCGAGGGAGACCAGACGAGACCACACCCTAGCACGAGTCCTAGGCTGGGTAGAGCGTGGATGGCCATTGGATCAGATCCCAGATGACTTCGCACCATTTAAAACAAGACAGACTGAACTTTTTTCTCAAAAAGGCTGCGTTATCTGGGGCGATAGAGTCGTCGTCCCAGAACGACTCCAAAAGATGCTGTTACAAATCTTGCACGATGGACATCCTGGGATCGTGCGAATGAAGGCACTCGCACGGAGCTACGCTTGGTGGCCAGGCATGGACCGACACATCGAGCAATGGGTCAAGGCCTGCACCAAGTGCCAACAAACCAGCAACGCACCACCAAAAGCTGCACCGACCGAATGGGAGACGCCACGTGGACCCTGGTCCAGAATCCACCTGGATTTCGCAGGGCCGATCAAAGGACAGACATTGCTGTTGACTGTCAATGCATACTCTAATTGGTTAGAAATTCATCGAATGGCCAATACAACCTCCGAGGCAGTCATTAAAGTCCTCAATAGACTCTTTGCAACTCATGGATTGCCGGACGTCCTGGTGTCCGATAACGGACCACAGTTTACAGCGCTAATGTTTGAACAGTACCTTGCTGACAATGGCATCCGCCATGCGCTCACCTCGCCGGCGCATCCTGCTACCAACGGCCGAGCGGAACACATGGTACAATTTGTAAAAAAGACTTTACAAAAGCTGGACTATGATAATCTTGACGAAAAAATAAACCACATTCTATTTCTACAACACATCACTCCGCACAGCGAAACCGGCAGAACTCCCGCTGAACTTCTCATGGGGCGAAAACTCCGTTCCCGCCTCGACTGACTGCACCCTGCTTACGAGCCAGAAAAACCTCCAGGATCCAGCGGAGGCTACCATGCCTTCAAGGTAGGCGACCCCGTTTATGCAAGAAATTTATCGGGCGACCCAGTTTGGATTGAAGCAACGGTAATACGCGAGACTGGGCCCAGATCCTATATTGTAAAATGTATTGATGAGAGACTATGGAAAAGACATGTTGACCAATTACGGTCACGACTTATAACTGCTAGCCAACAACTTCCCAACGACCAAACTGAGGGGGGGGGGGAAGGAAGAGAAGATGACGATATGCCAGGAAACCTGTTCCAGGAAAGCGATGAATCAAGTGAAACCCCGGAAATGGAGCAGGAAGAAGAATCGTACACTCCAAGGGAAATCACACCAGAACAAGAAGCTGAGCCACTACAAAACAACACCCTACCTCAACGGGACTGCACGCAGCCAGTCCAAAGAAAATCCGACAGACCCAAGAGACAACCGTCCTATTTAAAGGACTACATAGTCACAAACTAATTGTGAAGCCAGGGGGAAGGGGTGTTATGTATGTAAATAGTTGAATAAAGGCAAGCTTGGGGTAAAGTGCAGGGTTCTGGCCCTGCACTTCTGATTGGGTGTTAAGCGGCTAGATCGGATTGGTCGGGTTCTGAGAATCTGATTGGCCCTTAACGAAGGACTTTTATTGGTACTGGAGCTAGCGTTTCACAAGCTCCTATTGGTTATTTCACATTAGCATTGCCTATATAAAGCAGAGTTGTTGTTATACAAGTTAGAAGTCACTATGCAATAAAGAGTTGAAAGTTCACCAACTAAGACTGTCTCCATTCATTCTACCCATGCCTGAATCTATGACAGATCCCATTTTGTGAACTTCATTTTGTGGCAAGCAAAGCCACTAGAGAAGCCAGATTCACTAAGCAATATGTTACTAACTTAACAATTGCAGTGATTCACTTAACAATGGTGGCAAGAAAAGTCATAAAATGGGACAAAATCCACTCCACCAATGTCCCACTTAGTAACATCAAATTTTGGGCTCAGTTGTGGTTGTAAATCAAGGATGTCCAAGAAAAGCACACAAAAAAGACAAACCAAACCCTGCTGGGCCCTCACGTTGAAAAATAAACTGGGATATTGGCTTACTTTTGATTACGGTATGATTAATTTCATCACCGATAGATCGATATGTCCTGTGCTTCTCACTTTGCCTTCTTCTCCAAGATGTTCTTCTGATTTCCTAACCTGGTTTATATTTCTCATTATCTTCTCTTAGAGAGTCAACTAACATGTCTGATCCCACTTAGCTTCCCTACTCTGGCTCATGTTTTCCTCCTGATGAGAGTCACTCACCTCTATAAACCTTTTCCCCTGAATTGCAACGTCGGTTAATAGTTAACGTTTTGCAAGCAAGCAAACAAGCTAATATGGAGGGGATTTTGTTTGTTTCTTTGTTTTATGGCGGGGTCTAAAAGTGAAACTAAATAGTTTTTCAGCAGCCATCCAGGCACCCAGCTGGGAAAATGAATTACACCGTCGATGAATAATATGGTTAGCAACATTGCTGATATTGCGAAAAAGGGGGAAAATTACAGGGAGTTTGCTTCCATCTGCATTGCCTGTAGATTTTAAGGGCAGGCCATAAAAGCTCCTGAAGATATTAGAAAGTGCGCAGGTAATCCTTGTCTTACAACCACAATTGAGCCCAAAATTTCTAAGTTGCTAAGTGAGACATTTTGTGATGACCCAGGGTGGGATATAAAATAAACAAAGTCCCAAAAACAGATGAAGCCCCTTTTATTCCTTCACTTTGCTTCAAAGCATCAAATAACCTTGACTGGAGACAAAAAACTCCCCCACAAACAATTATGGAAAGGAGAAAATGCCGTTTAAATTAAAAATGCTTACAAAGAGTAAAAACAACACAAACCACACTGAAAAAATTAAGGGAACCAGGCAAGATAAGAGCTGGAAGACATCCACAGATATCAGAATGTACACTGGGAAGGACGCCAAACTCAGAGAGGAATGACAAACCAGAGATATTTCCATGCTTTGTTTCCAGCACTCGCCCTTACGCATGTCCATCCTCTTATCCAGTTGTCACAGCTGCAGCCCATGAAGAGGATCAAGGCCCTCTCCTCTCCTGTAGACCACATCTCTCCCTTATTCTCTCTTCCCTTCACGCCTTAGGATGGAGAGGGGATGGGCCTGGGTCCTCCTCTGACTGCTCAGCCGGCCTCTGCCCTTCCCCAGCCTCCTCCACAACCTCTGGAGCCACACTTTCACTCCCTGTCGGCTGTTCCTCCTCTCCCTCAGAGTCAGTCGCCAACAGGGGCATGACACATTTCTCAAGTGAGTTTTGTACCGTTTTACAAACTTTCTTACCGTTAAGTGAATCGCTGCCACAGATAAGTTAGTAACCTGGTTGTGAAGTGAATCGGGCTTCCCCATTGAATTTGCTTGTCAAAAAGGAGAGGCCACGACCACAGGACATTGTAGCCATCATAAATAGGAGTCAGTTGCCAAGCGGCTGAAGTTTGATCACATGACCATAGGGAGGTGGCAACAGTCGTAAGTGTGAAAAATGGTCCTAAGTCCCTTTTTTTCAGTGCCGTTGTAACTTTGAACAGTCACTGACAGTGGTGGGATTCAAATATTTTTGCCACCAATTTGGTGGGCATGGCTTGGTGGGCACACTTTGTGCACGCATGCACCAAACACGCACTTTGCACAGGCCCAGAGGCATTCTAACTCGCCTCCTGCAAGCTGCACGATCCTGGTTACTTCAGCAACTGCCAGGCGGCGTTATTTTGTGCCACGCAGAGCAGCTGCACTTCAAATTCAGCGGATGAAGGTGAGTATGGGTGCTTGATCAGCGGGGTGGGCCCAACAGGAGAGCAGCAGAAAGAACCGGTTTGATTTCTACTGCTCATCACTGCTATTGGCTTGCCAGAACTGGGCCAAATCGATCGAATACCATCACTGGTCACTGAATGAACTGTTGCGATGCCGTCTTCAGCTTTCTGCGAAAAAGCAGTCCTTTGTAGAAAGAGATATTACCATGCAAAGATTTAGTAATTTCACTGGTTTGTCACTTTGCAATTATCCTGATAGATCAGTAGAGGAAGTCACTTTTTTTCTGGAAAAAAACAAAAAAATCAGCAGCAATGACAAACCCCGAGTTTCGCTCCTGCTGGGATAATGTTTCCAATCGACCTGATGCTTTTCCTAATGGCCTAAACTAGGGATCTTCAAACTCACCATTTCTTGATGATTGGCCCAAAGTCAACTAGCTCATTTTTATGGCTAAGGCAGAACTAGAACTCACAATCACCCAGTGATTGGCCCAAAGTCAACCAGCTGGTTTTTATGGTTAAGCCAGAACTAAAACTCACAGTCTCCTGGTGATTTCAAAGTCAACCAGCTGGCTTTGTTCCTAAGACAGGACTTGAATTCAGAGTCTCCTGCTTTCTGGCCCAGTACCTTCACCACCAGACCAAGCCAGCTCTCCAGACTAAACTAGCTCTATTATATTGCAAACATCAATTTCAAAGACATGAGGGATGCTTTTTCCTTGAGAGCAGCTGTAATTTTCCAAAGCTGCTTTCTGAAGTAGACAGAAAGAGAGATTAAGAATCCATTTTTCCTGCTCACTTCATTTTTCACACGGAGCAGTGAATTGGTGGAAAGTCAATACCAGAACATTAGCATGGACAGATTTTTCTTTAAAAAAAAAAATCAAATATTTTTTTTTGATCCCTTAGATTGCTCGAGGATGAACAAGAAAGTCAAATAATTAAACCTTTGGATAAGTTTATATTTCTTGACAAAGAGTAGCTATGTTCACAAGCTGTTGCTGCTGAAGAAATACCAGGAATTCAGCCAAAAACTGCTAGGATTTGGATTTTTTTTTGCATTTGATCTGTGCTCTTGGCCACTGAACTGTGTGTCTCAACATCTGGCAATTTTTAATCTTTGTTTGAAGTTTAATGTGGGTGCAACAGCCCTGAGTATTTTAATTATTTCTGAGAAATTCCATTTCATTGAACAAGAAAGACTAGGGGAGACATGATAGCAGTATTCCAATATCTCAGGGGTTGCCCACAAAGAAGAGGGAGTCAAGCTATTCTCGAAAGCAATAGAAGGCAGGACAAGAAGAAATGGGTGGAAACTAATCAAGGAGAGAAGCAACCTGGAATTAAGGAGAAATTTCCTCCCAGTGAGAACAATTAACCATTGGAACAACTTGCCTCCAGAAGTTGTGAATGCTTCAACATTGGAAGTTTTTAAAAAGATGTTGGATAACCATTTGTCTGAAGAGGTGGTAGGGTTTCCTGCCTAGGCAGGGGGTTGAACTAGAAGACCTCCAAGGTCCCTTCCAACTCTGTTATTCTATTCTAAACTGTGGGCCTACAGTTTATCTCCAGAGTTCTGCTAGGTCTGGTTGAGGAACTTTGGGAGTTGAAGTCCACAAGTCTTAAAGTTGCCATGGTTAGAGACCCCTGAATTAGAGCATTCATCCAGTCAATTGGTAAGACCACACCTAGAGTATTGCATCCAGTTTTGGTCACCACCCTATAAAAAAGATGTTGAGACTCTGGAAAGAGTGCAGAGAAGAGCAACCAAGATGATTAGGGGGCTGGAGGATAAAACATACGAAGAACAGTTGTAGGAATTGTGCCTGGCTAGTCTAGTGAAGAGAAGGATCAGAGTAGACATGAGAGCAGTCTTTCAATATTTGAGGGGCTGCCACAGAGAGGAGAGGGTCAATCTGTTTCCTAAAGCACCAAAGGGCCAGACAAGGAATAATGGATGGAAACTGATCAAGGAGAGATTCAACCTGGAAATAAAGAGACATTTTCTGACAGTGAGAACAATCAACCCATGAAACAGCAGTTGCCTTCAGAAGTTGTGGGAGCTTTATCACTGGAGGCTTTCAAGAAAAGTATGGACTGCCAGTTAAAACTTTTACAAGATGCCAGAATTAGAGGAGGTTTTGGTTTGCCTGATTGGGAGTTGTACTATCAAGCTGCAAATTTGATGTGGGCCAAGGAATGGATAACACTAAGAAAGACTAGATTGTTGACATTAGAAGGTCATGACTTGTTGTTGGGCTGGCATGCCTTTCTATGGTCTCAGGGAACTAAAACGCAGGGCTATTTTAGAAGCCATTATATACGGGAGTCTTTGTGGTTAAACTGGGAGAAGATAAAAAGACAATGTTATTTGAAAATTCCAGTTTGGTTATCGACCATTGAAGCATTTTCGTATCCTATAATTTATAAGAAGGAACAAACAGTTAGATATGGGGAAATACTGGATGAAAAGGATGAACTTAAATCGATGCAAAACTTAGAGGAACAAGGTATTAAGATGAATTGGTTTTCATATGCGCAAATGCATTCAAGGTATGATGAAGATTTTAAAACAGAGGGATTTTATGATAAATTGACTGATTTAGATAAGATCTTGACAAGTACTGATGAAAAGGTGATTAAAAAATTATATGGTTATTTACTGGAAATTAAATTAGAGGAAGAACAAGTCAAAGAAACTATGATAGCTTGGGGAAAGAATTTTGGATATGGGATTGATTTAGAGAAATGGCAAAAATTGTGGTCTCAAAATTATAAAATGACAATGTCAACAGCTTATAAAGAAAATTTGTATAAGATGTTTTACAGGTGGCACTTTCCCCCAACAAGAATAGCAAGAATGTTCAAGAATAAATCTGAAAAATGCTGGAAATGTCATCAGATACCTGGCTCAAATTACCATATGTGGTAGACTTGCGAGGATGCTAGAAAATACTGGACTAAAATTTGCATGTGGTTGGAAAAAATGACAAAGAAACATATAGATTTGAAACCAGAGACCTTTTTATTGGGAATCTTACCTGATACATATAACAAAGATTTGAAATACCTGATTGTAAATGTATTAACAGTGGTTAGGATTGTATTTGCTAAAAACTGGAAAAATGAGAAAATACCATTGCAGGAAGAAATTATTAAGAAAATACTGGAATGTGCTGAAATGAGTAGATTGACATTTGAAATTAGAGAACGAGAGGATAAACAATTTTATAAAATTTGGGACCTTTTCTATCAATGGTTGGATGATAAAATATAATAATAGAATATTTAGAATTTTAGATAATGATGAATATATAAAAAGATTCTTTTTTTTCTTTCCTATTTAATATCACATTTATAAAATGCCTTTAGGATAGATTTGGTATGATTATATGATTTGTTATAAAATAAATTAAGTAAATTACAGTTATCTCGTAAAGTATGAATGAACAAAAGCATAGTCAAATTGTTAAGTACTGAGCTTGGGCGCAAGAATGGAGACGAGCCAGTGAAACGGTGAACTTCAGAACTCTTTATTTACATGGTGTGACAGCTCAAACTCAATGGCTGCTACAGCCTTCCTTATATAGGCAACTTATTAGATATTCAACCAATGAAAACCAGGGAGCGCTAGCTCCGTTAACCAATGAGAGAGGCTTGTTAATGGCCAATCAGATTCACCTGAATGGACCAATCTGATATCGCCATTAACGGCCAATCAGAAGTGCAGGGCCAGAACCCTGCACTTGACTTCAAGCTCTTGATAACTTTATTAACACATTTATTCATTCACAACACCCCTTCCCCCCCGGGTTCCGTTTACGGGGTGCGGTTACGTAGTCCTTGAGGTAGGACGGTTGTTTTGTTAGTCTATTTGACTTTCGTTGTGTACCCGGTATTTGGCTGCACTCTTGTTGAGGTAGGGCATTGTTTGGTAAAAGGGGTGCCTCTGACTCTGAGTTCGAATTTCCGTTGTCACCAACATCTTTGGTATTACCATGAGGCGAGCTCACTCCCATCCCTGATTTCTCTTCACGTGTTTCCGTTCTGCTATCGTTCCTTTCATAAAAGTTTTCTGCTAATTCAAGTTCATCTTCCTCCGCATCTCCTCCCCCCTCAGTTTGGGCATCAGGGGACTCAGAGATCCCTGACTGCAGCCTTGATCGTAGTTGATCAATATGGCGCTTCCATAGTCTATCATCGCGGCATTGCACGAGGTACGATCTAGGGCCGGTTACTCGGACTACAGTTGCTTCGACCCACAACGGATCACCCGAAAAGTTTTTAGCAAATACCAAGTCACCTACCTGGAAGGTATGGCAAATACCAAGTCACCTACCTGGATCCGTGTGGTTTCTCAGGTTCATATGATGGGTGTAGCCGATCGAGGTGGGAGCGGAGCTTCCACCCCATTAGGAACTCGGCGGGAGTTTTGTTGGTGACACTGTGCAGAGTGATATGCTGCAAAAAGAGGATCTGGTTTATTTTTTCTTCGACGTTGTCATAGTCCATTTTTTGTAGCGTTTTCTTGACTAATTGTACCATGCGCTCAGCCCTTCCGTTGGCCACAGGATGTGCAGGTGAAGTCAGCGCATGGCGAATACCGTGGTCCACCAGGTACTGTTCAAAGGACAGTGCGGTAAATTGGGGCCCGTTGTTGGATACCAGAACATCTGGTAATCCGTGTGTTGCAAACAGTCTGTCCAGTTTCTTAATGACCGCTTTGGTTGTTGTGTTCTTCATTTGATGGATTTCGAGCCAGTTCGAGTAGGCATCCACGGTTAACAAGAATGTGTGGCTTTTGGTAGGCCCTGCAAAGTCCAGATGGATACGAGACCAGGGCCTCTGCGGCGTTTCCCATTCGGTTGGGGTTGCTTTCGGTGGGGCGTTGCTTACTTCCTGGAATTTGTGACAAGCTTTGACCCAAGTCTCGATCTGCTTGTTGATGCCTGGCCACCACGCATAGCTTCGTGCGAGGGCTTTCATGTGCACGATGCTGGGGTGGCCATCGTGCAAGGTTCTCAGTACTGCTCATTGTAGTTGCTCTGGGACAACGACTCTATTACCCCAGATAATGCAGCCCTTCTGTGAAAACAATTCTGTTTGTCAACTTTTGAATGGAGCGAAGTCATCAGGTACCTGGTCCAATGGCCATCTGCGTTCCACCCAACTGAGGACTCGTGCTAAGGTGGGGTCGCATTTTGTTTCCATTGCGATATCTCAGGCTGTTAATGGCAGTGTGCGAAGTGTCTCGATCTGCAACGTTGTCACTGTAGGAGCAGGGTCATCAATGGTCTCTGGAAGCGGTGCTCAGCTCAATGCGTCGGCGTGGGGAATGGCTTTCCCCGGGCGGTGTTGCAGCCGATAATTATAGGCAGCCAAGAATTCTGACCAGCAAGTCATTCTGGGAGATAATATATAGGGGGTTGGCTTATCTCCCGCTATTATTCCCAGCAAAGGTTTGTGGTCAGTCACTATAGTAAAGGCTCGGCCGTACACGTACTCATGAAATCTCTTGACAGCAGACCCAATGGCAAGGGCTTCTTTATCAATCTGACTGTAATTGCGTTCTGCTTTTGAAAGCGTCTTTGAGAAATAGGCAATAGGGGCTTCGCTACCATTTGGCAAAACGTGGCTCAAAATGGTGCCTAGTCCGAAAGGCGATGCATCACACGTGATCGTTAACAGCAAAGTCTCATTGTACTGCATTAGTACAGCATCAGAAGTCAATAATTTTTTTACATTTCGAAATGCCTGCTCTTCTCTATGTCCCCATACCCAAATTGCTTTTTTGTGCAATAAACAATGTAGGGGTTCAGCTACAGTTGCTTTGTGCGGCAGGAATACGTTATAAAAATTGATAAGGCCTAGAAACGCCTGAAGGTTGGCCTTATTCCGGGGTTTGGGAGCGTTTTTGATTGCCCTCAGTTTGCTATCGGTAGGGTGAATGCCATGACTATCAATTAAATACCCTAAAAATTCGACACGATCTGTACACAGTTTACACTTATTTTTCTTCACTTTAAGACCTGCATCTTTGAATTTCTGGAGGACCATCCTCAGGCGATCCCGTAAAATTTTCGCGGTAGGGGCAGCGATTAACACATCATCAAAGTATGGGACAATGCCTTTTATCCCTTGTAATAGTCTTTCCATCAAGCTCTGAAAGATCCCCAGGGCTATGCTCATTCCAAACTGGAGTCGGGTACATTTAAAGGCACCTCGGTGCGTCACGATTGTCTGTGCCTTTGCCGTTTTTTCATCTACCGGCAGTTGTTGATATGCCTGAGCTAAGTCTAGTTTAGCAAAGACTTTCCCCCCCCACCAGGGAATGGAGGAGGTGCTGCACCACCGGTACTGGATACACGTTTTGCTGCAGGGCGTGGTTCAGGGTGGCTCGGTAATCCCCACAAATTCTTATCGATCCATCCGGCTTGATGGGTGTCACGACTGGGGTCTCCCAGGGAGAGTGATCGGTTGGCTCTAACACATCCTGGGCTATTAATTTATCAAGCTGCTCGTCAATCTTTGGTTTAAGGGCAAATGGAACTTGACGAGGTTTAAGGCAGATGGGAGCTACTTTTGGATTAAGGTTAAATGATATCGGGGTCCCCTTGTACTCGCCTAGTTTTTCTGCAAAGACGTCCTTGAATTCTTGGACGAGGTCCTCCTCCCAGTCGCTGCTGCCGATTCAGTTAATGCCTGCCACTTCAATACCAAGTGGAGCGAACCATTGGAGGCCTAAAAGGCTAGGCCGGTCCTTGTCAATCACAGTCAGGGGTAGGTATGCTGTACGGTTTTTGAACGAGACCCGGACTCAACTGGATCCTACGACTGGAATCTGATTCCCCTGATAGTCTTTAAGTATGAGTCTTTGGAAACAGAGGTCTTGTCGCCGGACAGTAGGGATGAGTTGCTTGAGGGTCTTCTAGGAAACCATCGAGAGGGACGATCCTGAGTCGACTTCCATTAGGCAGGGCTGGTTTTCGATGGCCACTTTAACTCAAATTTTCTTGGCATCCAAAGAGGAGGCATGACTGATAGTGATAGTTTGGTGAGCCTCTTCTCGCTTCGTGGGCGGTTAAGGGTTCTGTTTCTGTAGGAGCGGTTGTTCCATTGGTGGTTCACTGGTTCTCGCCTTACAGGACGGTTTCCTATTGGTTGGCGATAGTTAGCCCCCTTCGAGGGCTGGCTGGGTCCTATGAGACTTCTACAGACCCGTCCGATATGGCCTCGTTTCCCGCACTCATGGCAGAGCGCGTTGCGGAATTTGCATTCGGACCGGGGGTGGCTTGCCCCACAACCAACGCATGGGTGTTGGGACTTCTGGTAATGGTCCCGTTTGGACCGCAGTCGATGGACCTCTTCTTCGTCGCTGTCTGACGACGAAGAGAGGTCCTCATGGTGGGCCGTCACAAGCTGTCCTTCTGACTTGGGTGAAATGTCGCTGGTCAGTTGGTGAAACGGAGCGCGGTTGCGGCGCATTCGGGCAGCTGACTTCCTGGTTGCTTCTGCTGCAGTAGCGTCAGCGATGGCATCTGCAAGGCTGATGTCACCTTTCACCATCAGCTTACTCTGCACGTGCGGTGCATCTAATCCCAGAATTATTCGGTCTCTCAGGGCTTCTTCCAGGTCGGCGAACCCGCAGAGGCCTCCCAGGTTTCGGAGATCCGCGACGAAATCTGCAACGCTCTCTCCTTTCCGCTGGTCTCTCTGGTAAAATTCATGCCATCTAACGAGTGTTGGCACAGTCGGTGCATATTGGGCTCTCAGTAGGGGTTCGAGGACATCCCAGTCCATAGACTTTACTTCTGCCTGTTTCGCTAGTGCCTTGGCCATCATGAATACGGTCGGCCCGCAATGCGTTAGGAATACCGCCCGTTTCTTCCCAGTCATGGCATCCTTCAAATTATTGGTTTCCAAGAACATTTGGAAATGATCCATATAGGAGTCCCAGTCTTCTTGCGCTGGGTCGAATGGAGCGGGTGGTATGACGCCGCTGGACATGGTTCCGCCGTTGTGCGTTTCACCACGTGCTCGGTTATCATTCTTCGCGGTTCAGTCAGCTCTGACGTCTCCACATCCCATCCTCGTCGCCAGTGTTAAGTACTGAGCGTGGGCGCAAGAATGGAGACAAGCCGGTGAAACGGTGAACTTCAGAACTCTTTATTTACATGGTGTGACAGCTCAAACTCAATGGCTGCTACAGCCTTCCTTATATAGGCAACTTATTCGATATTCAACCAATGAAAACCAGGGAGCACTAGCTCTGTTAACCAATGAGAGAGGCTTGTTAATGGCCAATCAGATTCACCTGAATGGACCAATCTGATATCGTCATTAACGGCCAATCAGAAGTGCAGGGCCAGAACCCTGCACTTGACTTCAAGCTCTTGATAACTTTATTAACACATTTATTCATTCACAACACAAATGATTGTTTGATAGTGATACTAGGGTATATAATTTTTGTTTGATAATATGAGTTAATATGTAATGCAACTGTAATTGAGACTACAAAATGAATGCACAAAAACTGGTAAACCAACTGACACACTGTTTGTATATTTACGAAAGAAAGCTGGATGTTTTTATGTTATGTTTGTTTGTTTGTTTTTAAAAACTAATAAAATTGTTTTCAAAAAAGAAAAGAAAAGTATGGACTGCTATCAGTCAGAAATGGTGTAGGGTCTCCTGTGGACTAGATGACCTACAAGGTCTCTTCTAACTCTGTTAATCTATCTATTAATCTATCCATTATTTCACTAA
The DNA here is from genome assembly GCA_033807585.1 of Hydrophis major. Lineage (NCBI taxonomy): Eukaryota > Metazoa > Chordata > Lepidosauria > Squamata > Elapidae > Hydrophis > Hydrophis major. The sequence goes on along the minus strand of JAUCBL010000067.1, from coordinate 688,749 downwards.
TCTGGAATGGTGTAACCATTGGAGAAATTCTTCTCAAGCTGTAACACCCTTCTGTCTGTTCTCGTCTCCAATTCCAGCTTGAATAGGATCGTCTTTGTGGTAGGCATCTGTTATCCTGACTTAGTTGGAGAATCAGACCTGCCAGTCTGTGCTGCAGATTTGATATGCGTTGATGCAGAAAATATATTAGACTCTTATTAGCAAAATATGTGGACCACCCAGAGGTATTCATGCTACCTAATTATTTGCCGAGGGGCAGCCAGCTATGGCATATAAATTAGCAAATTTCTGCATATTAATGCAGGACAAAATTAGTAACCCAGCCATCTCAACTGTGGCAGCAAAGTCCCACTGTTTGAAGATTATTAAGTTTTTCATATGTTAATACAGGCTCGATTATTCATGATGTAATCTTTGGGTTCTTTTAATGTCTGTAGGCTACCTTTGTTGCTGGCCTCTGGCCACAACAAAGTTTTCAGTCCAGTTCAGTTCCTCGGATTCACAACTCAAAACCTCAACTAAAAAGAAATAGAATCTCTGTTGCAACCATTTGCAGGGATATTTTTTTAAAAAAATATCTGATTTCTCAGAGTTCCACCATCATTGATGGAATTAGAATACAGACTACAGGAATAACAGAGTTGGAAGGGACTTTGGAGATCTTCTAGTCCAATTCCCTCCTTAAGTGGGAGATCCTAAATCATTCTGGACAAATGGCTGTCCAATCTCTTCTCAAGAAGCCTCTAGTGATGGGAAAGAAATGGAGTCAGTGACAGATTTTATCTTCCAGGGCTCCAAGATCATCGCAGATGGGGACTGCAGCCAAGAAATTAATAGAGGCTTGCTCCTGGGGAGGAAAGCTATGGCAAATCTGGAGAGCATCCTAAAAAGCAGAGACATTCCACTGCCAACAAAATTGTGTCGAGTCAAGGCTATGGTTTTCCCAGTTGCAATGTCTGGCTGTGAAAGTTGGACCATAAGGAAGCTGAGCACTGAAGAATGGAGGCCTTTGAACTCTGGTGCTGGAGGAGACTCCTGTGAGTCACTTGGACTTCAAGGTCATCCAACCGGTCGGTCCTAGAGGAGGTCAGCCCTGACTGCTGTTTAGAAGGCCAGATCCTGAAGAGGAAACTCAAATGCTTTGGCCACCTCATGAGAAGGTAGAAGGACTCACTGGAGAAGAGCCGAATGCTGGAAAAGATGGAGGGCAATAGAAGAAGAAGAAGGGGACGGCAGAGAAGGAGGTGGCTGGATGGAGTCACTGAAGCAGTCGGCATGAGCTTAAATGGACTCCAGAAGATAGTAGAGGACAGGAAGGCCTGGAGGAACATTGTCCATGGGGTTGTGATGGGTCAGACACAACTTTGCAACCAACAACAACAAAAGTGATGGAGCACCCATAATGTCTGGATTAATTGCTCTCACTGTGAGGAAGTTTCTCCTTAGTTCTGGTTTGGATCTCTCTTTAGTGATCTTCTGCCCGTTGCTTCTTGTCTTGGCCTTAGGTAGTTTGGAGAACAGATTGACCTTCTCTTCTCTGTGACAGCTCAACCTCAAGGACTTTCCTCATCAGAACCAAACCAATTCTCATCTCTTACTTGTTGGCATTAGCCAACTTGTTGGCATTGGCAAAACTTGGTCACCTTCGCTCCAGGGGCTGAAGGTTGTGAGGGAAGATAGAAAGCTATTAGTAGTAGAAAGCTGTTACTGGAAGCAATGGGTAGAACTGAATCCTGAAGATCTCTTGGCAAACTCTATTCAGCTCAGAAAACTCAATTTGTTAACAAACTCATTGGAATTAAGACAGGCCAAAGAAGGGGGGGAGGGCTGTTTCAATCTATACTCCAAAGCACCTGAAGGCAGAGCAAGAAGCAACGGGTGAAAACTCATCAAGGAGAGAAGCAACCTGGATTTAAAGGAGAAACTTCCCAACAGGGGGGACAATTAACCAGTGGAACAATTTGCCTCCAGAAATTGTGAATGTTCCAACACTGGAGGTTTTAAAGAAAAGATTGGACAGCTATTTGTCTGAAATGGTCTAGGATGGTGGTGGGATTCATTTTTTTTTTTTTTACTAACGCTTTTGTGAGCAGGCTTGGTGGGCATGGCAGAGGAAGGATACTGCAACATCCACATTCCCTCCCCACTCCAGAGGAAGATTTCTGCAAAAACCCCACTCCCTCGCCACCCCACTGACCTGCTTTCCAGCTCTGCTGTCCTGTGCAGGCCAACAAAAGAAGACCCAGCCGATCAGCTGGGACTCAATGGGAGGCAGAGAAGAGATGGGGTTGGCGGGGCCAGTCAGAGGTGGGATTTGCTGGTTCTCCTCTCCGAATGACTCAAAATTTCTGCTCCTGGTTCTACAGAACTGGTCAGAACCTGTTGAATACCCACCTCTGGTATAGGGTTTCCTGCTTGAGCAAGGAGGTGGACTAGAAGACCTCCAACGACCCTTCCGTTACTCTGTGATCTTATAGAATGAATAGTACTCTAAGAAAAATAGAAAAGTATTCCTTATTTGCTTTGATTTTTCATTGATTTCAGTGGCTTTAGATAAGGCATTAGGGGACAAAACTAAGAAGGGGAAGGGGAAATTTTTTATTGAGGCTCCTTGGTGTGTTAAATCTAGCTTTCTAAGGCCCTGCTCCTTTAATTGAAGCTTGGACCAGAAGGTCTTGTGTTTGAATCAAGGTTTTGTTTATGGTTGTGCTCTTAAGCTGATGACTGCAGTCTTCGATTTTTGTCATTTACCGATGCGGTGCACATTTTAATTAAAAAAAGTTCAAGGCAGTGCCAGGTTCTCTTCCAAATTCTTTTTCTTAAGAAACTGCAGGACGCAGAAGAGGCATAAGAGAGCCTATATATCCATGGAGATGCAAAGTCCTCCAGGTCATAGTGTCATAGTTGCTTTTTCAAGAGGCAAGTGGACTTTCTTGGTTTTTTTTTGAAGATGTTTCGCTTCTTATCTGACAGCTTCTTCGGCTCTGACTGGATGGTGGGGGAATGGAAGGATTTATATTCATGTCAGGACAAGATTCAGCAGTTCACCTGCATTTAAAAGCCACTCTTTTGAAGACAGCAAAGTCCACATTTTGGACAGAGGGGGCCTCTGGTTTGAAAGAGGGGGTCAAAGAGGCCATCTAGGTCGAAATTGAACAGCCTTCTCTTAACACAGAGAGGGATACGACATTCTCTATCTCCAGTCTACAACACAGCTCCTTTCAAAAGGTCCAAGAAGGCTCCACAACCATTTGCACCACGCAGGTGATCCTGAAGACACAGACAAACCTCCAAGTGGCCTCAATGACTCTCTAAAAGGATGCAAATGACCAACTATCTGCAAGGAGTATCAATCCTTCCATTCCCCCACCATCCAGCCAGAGCTGAAGAAGCTTCTTAGATGAGAAGCGAAATGTCTTCAAAGAAAAACCAGAAAGTCCAGTTGCCTCTTGAAAAAACACTGTTGGGAGAAGAGAGCCTTAAGTTCTCTAAATAATTTTCAAAGCAGAGACACCTTTTCAGAACCATACTGGTAAAAACGCCTATTTGGTACCTGGAACATCTTCTAAAGAAGCAGCTTGGAGGTTAAAATTAAAATTAAAAGTCTTCCTCTTGCGCCAAAGAAGATAATATTCATAGTAGCCCCCATTTTTATTCTCCTAGAAATACACCTGATCTATGAAATAAACATGCTGGAGAACAGCACTTTTAGTATAACACATATCAAAAATATCAAACATTTCCTCAGGAGAATTCATGAAAATTGAGAAGATGAAAATGTCTGTACATTATTGGAAATTCATCAGGAATGTTCCCCATTCCAGATATTTCTTAATGCCCCCCGAGATGTTAAAGAGGAAAAAAGAATAATTCATTTCTTTCCCCCCAGCTGGAATGTAAGCAAATCAGATGCTACAACAGATTTTAGTTCTAACCTTCCAGCATGTAAAACTTCTAAGTTATTAATAAAGGATATAATGAGGAAGGAATTATTATTAAATGGCTCCCTTTGGAAGCCTTTATGCTGCTTCTCTCATATTTACATATGCTGGTTTTCTCTTATTGGTTTAGCTCACCTTAAGGGTTTAAGTTGACTGCAATTTGTTCCAGGGGTGGGATGCAAATATTTTTACTACTGGTTCTGTGGGCGTGGCTAGTTGGGCATGGACATGTGACTGGGTGGGCGTGGCTCCTCCTCCTTCTTTTGGAGCAGCTGCCCTCTCCATGCTCCATATTTTTTGCCTCGTGGACCTCAGGCAAAAAGCAGTGAGGGGGATCCTGGCACAACTGATCATTGGAACAGCTGATCGTTGGGAGGGGAAAAAAAGAAAGAAATACCTTAAGGAGTGACTGGGCAGGGGAGATATCGGGCATGTGTGCGATATCACGCATACACAATGAGGACCGACTGGGCAGAGAGAGGTGGGGCCAGCCAGAGGTATGATTTGCCGGTTCTCTGAACTGCGCAGAATCGTAACAATCGGTTCTATAGAATGGGTCCAAACCGGTAGAATCCCTGATTTGTTCTCATTTTATTTTGGTTGCAAAGAAGCAACGATTTCTCTCGCCATCCAGTAACTCTGTTTTTTTTTTAAAAAATCTCAGAAGTAAACTATCCCAACGCTGCTTTTTTCCAGGAAGGCAACTGGACTTTCTTGGTTTTTTTTTCCTTTGAGAATATTTTACTTCTCGTCCAAGAAGCTTCTTCAATTCCTGAAAAACTGAAGAAGCTTGGCTAAGAAGAGAAACATTTTCCCCAAAAAATCAAGATAGTCTCATTGTCTTCTGAAAAAAAAGAACACTTTTGGGACAACCATGACCTGGATGACTGAGAATATCCATAGATAGAAGAAGTCTCCTTTTTGGCTTTTGTTGCATGGAAAAATTATGGAGGAAAAATTATTCCCAGAAAAAATAGGTCTGGATTCCCAGAAAAAATAATTCTGGATCTTTGGCATGAAAGTGTACATTAGATTATATTAAGAAGTGCGTGCAAAAATACATAACTCAAAGCATTTATCCACTTCTGGTAGAACAGAAGCTCAGTTTTGTAGGGATAAAAAAAAAAAAGGTGGCTCTGATATATGTATCCGAAATGACTTTTACGGTGTCTCCTATGAATTTTCCAAAGCTGATAACTTTGCATGCATCACGATAATCCCGCAGCCCTTTTGGCTTGCGCCATTCTGTAATTGGAACGGTCGGTAGGGATATTTGCATATTTATGTAAAGGCCTTGGCCTCTAGATCTTTCCTCATCTTGAGTTATGGTGACAAAATTAAGCATCGTATCTTTTAAAGTATTGATGGGTTAGGTTGGTCTCATCTGACCCAGATTACTGCTAGCAGGTTTTCAAAGCAGAAATCTGGAATCTAATTTAAACCCAGCTGGAAGCAAATGAGACGGTCTTCATTGCTTTCTCTCTGCTTAAGTGTTAACTGTCTGATATTAAATTCAACTCTCTCCTTTTCAACATATGCCGTGAGGTCGGAGCAAAGGATTCAAATAATGAACCACTGTAAATGTATAGAACAATTGAGAGTCTGTCCCTAGAGCTTCCCGAAACCTAACAAGTCCCTCAAAAATGAGCAGATCTTCTGGGAAGCTCATGAATCTCTTTATTAAAGACTGAGAAAAGTTATCGGTTATCAGCCAATTGGCTATTGCTAAGCCCGAAGTCGGCCAGTGAATATTCTACTTGCAGAAGGAGAAGAAAATTGATTCTAGGTTGGAATTCTCTTTGATGGTCCATCAGGGAGAACCATTAATCAGTGAAAAGGCCTGCCTCCAGAAATTGTAGTGTTCCATCCAACAACAGTTTCACACAGAAAGGACTACAACACAATCCTTTCAGCAGTTCCAAGAAGCCTCCACATCCATTTGTACCACTTAGGCGACCCGGACAGCATAGACAAACCTCCAACTGGCCTCAATGACTCTCTAAAAGAATGCAAATGAACAGCTGTCTGCAAGGAATATAAATCCTTCCATTCCCCCACCATCCAGCCAGAGTTGAAGAAGCTTCTTGGATGAGAAGTGAATTGTCTTCAAAGAAGAACCAGAAAGTCCAGTTACCTCTTGGAAAAAAAAAAAAAGCACCTGTGGTATTTCCAACTCTATTATTCTATATTCTGTGAGGGAGAACACAGATTTGTTAGAGAGTGTCCCTGATGATCTGTCGCTTTACCTGCTTTGTCTGCTTTAATTTCTAAGTAATTGTTTTCATTACGAGCCAAGAATGCTGAGCAGTACAATCCCAGCGAGATGAGTTCAAATTTCAATCGCAGTTGGTGATGTTCATTATTAATATCCTGGTTAGCTCTGAGACTGCTTATCTAAGAAGAATCAGTTTCCAGGCCTTGGGATCTCCCCTTCTATGGAACACCCTCCAACAATGTCTATGGGGAGGTTGGAAGAAATATCCACCTGGTTCAGTTCCAAGGTAGGAGAAAAGCACTGGAAACATGGAGGCTGACTGGAAAGATGGTTTATTGATGAAGTAGAACCACCAAGCCCATGGCTCTGGGCAGCTGACTGCATGGAGTTGCAAGTGAGGGGTATTTATACCTTCTCTTGGGCTTGGTCCTTGAGCTTCCTGTTCCTGTGTCAGAACATGTGTTCTATTGGCTGTTGTAAGGGTCACAGCTAATTTGGCAGGTTGCCTGAGTCCTGGGTTTGGTTGAAGTTTGCCTGGTGATGCAATGTCCCCAGTGATTGTGCCATGTGGTGAGCTCTGCTGCTAGATAGGTTAATCCTACTATGTCCTGGAGGGCCATGTGTTAATTCCATCACCCTGGAGCTGAAGCAGGGGTAGGCTGTTGGGGGTTCTCAGGGGTTCAGGATAGCCCCTAACCAAGATTCTGTGCAGTTCAGAGAACCCCCAAATCCCACTCCTGGCTGACTCCACCCACCCTACTCTGTCCCTCCCAGGAATCCCCATGTGGCTCATTTTGGATGCAGGTAAGCGCAGGGCACGTGCAGAGGCTCAGGGAGGGTGAAAAATGGGTCTCCCAGGGGCTCCAAAAGTCTGGAAATGGGCCTGTTTCCAGCTTCAAGAGAGCCTTCAGAGCCTGGGGAGGCTGTTTTCACTCTCCCGGAGGCTCAAGGAAAGCCTCTGGAGCCCTGGGAGGGCAAAAACACCCCCCCCATGATGCAGGAGGCCGACTAGGCCACACCCACTATGGCCACTCCCACCCAGCAGCTGGGCAGAGAACCCATTGCTAAACTTTTTGAAGGCCACCCCTGAGCTGAAGGTCTTGTCAACTCAAAAATATTTCTCTGGTCTTTTAGAGTTAACAGCAGAAAGAGAGTGGGGGAAAGCAGTGCATTCCTTAAATGCTTCAGATAATTGCTTGGCAGCCAAAGCTTCTGGCATGCAAGATTATTACTGGAGAGCATGATTGATGACTCTTGGCTATGGATATGTCCCATTGGAGAATATACATCCAGGGGGTGGGGGGAAGACCAGGGTCAAGGGGGAAATGAATGATGTGTCTCAGAGTCACCTAAATCCAGGTATCACCGGCATGTTCACTCCTAATAAATCTTCTTTAAACTCTGAGAGATGCAGCTAGAGACTCATGATTTAAATGGGGGTGGATGCTGGAGCCCTGACAGGTCTTTTGTCTTGTATATAGACTGGCCCAATCTTGCTGGGGCTATGAAGAAAGGCAGGGGGCTGCTTTCCAAGAGCTCATTTCTCCTTTAGGGAAATATAATATTCTGCCTTTTTTTTAAAAAAAAAATATTTCTCAAAATATTTCATTCTTCTAGGAGAGGAGTGGGTGCGAACTTTCTACAGGGTCAAAAGAGGGAAGAAAACGTATGTGTGGGGCACTGTGATCCAAAACCACTGTGGCTTTTGTGCACCCATTGACATGGCATGGGCTAAGAAAGTGGCATCTGCCATCTTGTGAGACTCCTTGGAGATGCCCTGACCTCAATTATGGGAGCAAGCTTTTAATCACATGTTGTCAGAGTGTTTACAGTGTGACCAGGGGGGGGTGTTCAATTTTTTTAACAACCGGTTCTGTGGGTGTGCTTTAGTCAGTGAGCATGGCTTGGTGGTCATGTGACTGGGTGGACATGGCTTGGAGGTCATGTGATTGACTGGGCGTGGCCAACTCAATATCACTCACATTGAGGCACACATCTCCTCTCCTGGCCTCTCACGACTGTCGGGATGCTGCAACAGTCGTAAGTGTGAAAAATGGTCATGTCACTTTTTTCAGTGCCATTGTAACTTTGAATAGTCACTCCACACAAGCAAAGTACCAGCAAAGGAGGGGAAAAAAAACTCCAGAGAAGTTCCTGAGACAGGAAGTCTAGTCCTGCCAAGAATGTAATAAGGGTTAACAGAGAGGCAGTTTCTGTAAGCAACACCAGAACGTTTCCTTCCTGCCTTCCTTACAGGATTAGGCCAGTAATTTCTTGTAACAACCGGTTCTCCGAACTGCTTAGAATGTTAACAACTGGTTCTAGCAAATAGGTGTGAACTGGTAGAATCCCATGAGCGTGACTACTATTGTGAGACAAACCAGGAGCAAAACACAGCATACAGAGGCTTTGACTATTTAACAGTGGTTTATATTCAAGACTGCTATATACATACATATACGCAGTGGTGTGATTCAATTTTTTTTTACCACCAGTTCTATCGGCATGGTTTGGTGAGCGTGGCGAGGCTTGGTGGGCATGGTAGGGGAAGAATACTGCAAAATCTCAATTCCCTCCCTACTCCTGTGGGAAGGTTACTGCAAAATCTCCATTTCCTCCCTAACCTGCTTTCCAGCTCCATTCTCCTATGCAGGGCAACCAAAGAAGACCCAGCTGATCAGCTGGGACTCGGGAGGCAGAGAATAGATGGGGGCAGGTCCAGTCAGAGGTGGGATTGGCCAATTCTCCCAACTACTCAACATTTCCGTACCAGTTTTCCAGAACCGATCAGAACCTGCTGAAGACCACCTCTCCATATACATGTTAGGCAAATACCTGGCAAGCAAGTAATCTTCTTTACTCTGCACAGAGAACTACAATGGAGATAGAACACAAGGAGAGACAGAGACAGAGAGAGAGAGAGAGAGAGAGAGAGAGGCCGGCCCTCACATGGCCTCCCTTATATAGAGAGCTTCTTAAAGCGGTGATAATCCTGCTGACCCATCCTCATTGCATCAGCATTTACAACAGCTGGTCAACTATTAAATCTTCATACCTTAACAAATGTCCATGGAGATTCTCAACCTTCCAGGTCATGGTTGTCCCAAAGATGCTTTTTCCAAAAACTCAATTTCCTTGGTTTTTTTTTTTCCCCCTTGAAAACATTTCCCTTCTCATCCAGTTCTGAACTGAGACCCGAAGAAGCTTTTTGGATGAGAAGGGAAAAGTTTTCAAGGAAAAAGAAAAACTCAAAGAAGTCCAGTTGCCTTTTGGGGAAAAAGCACCTTTTAAAAACATATTTTTAAAAGCATTTGGGGAATGAAGTGAGAATGGAATGGAGCTACCCGATTAATTTCTGTGGTTGGATGATATTTGATACTAAGGTTTTATGACTACAATTATAATTTATGAAGGTATTTTGTGATTAGTTACAGTGCCTTAAACAAAACCACCGCATTATTCTCTATTTTTATGCTGTGGCTTGTAAGCTGCTGAGAATTAAATGACTGATGTGATACACAAGCCCTTTTAGGAAATAAAAAGATTGCTATAATTCTGCTGGGAAAAAAATTTCAGCCTTCTCTTCCCATACATGATGTGTTTTCTAAGGCCAGAATATCGGTGCGCAATATTTATTCTTTTGTGAAAATGTATTTTTTCCCTCAACAGCCTTGATGGAAAAAAAAGCAAAGCAACTTGTAACCTGCTCTAAATACATGTGACCAAAGAGCAGATACACAGCCCAATACTAAAAAGCTTATTAAGCTCTTGTCAAAGATTGATAAGGGCTAAAATAAAGGTCTTTTTTGGCAGTACCTTACATTACAAGCTCCTTCCCTGACAAATATCTAATTTCTGTTTCTTTTCCTGCCGTTTGATTGAAAAGGCAGCAGGATGTCGGCAGCCTGTAAAATATTTAAATGGCACTTTGGGTGAAATTCATTTAAACTTAAAAGATGCATTTTCACGTATGATGCCTAATATGATTCTTCTACGTTGTAAATCACACTCTAAAAAAAAAGAAAGAAAAAAGGTAAATCTAGCAATGGGACTAAACCAAATATATAAGGAATATGTTGTAAAGAAAGGTGAGGAAAAGTGAGGAAATCTATTGGTAGAATTCACCACACAGGGAGTTAACTATTTATATATTAAATGAATTTGTATGACTGCTCAACTTACAGACGGTAATTCTGTCCGGCTTACAAAATTAAAATCCACCCTACAAAACCCACAAGCCACTACTTCCAGTTATCTTAGTTACATTAAGAAGGGTTGCAAATAGCTGGTTTGTTTTTTCTACCACGAGTTCAGCAGTAATTGTGGCTTGGCTCAATAGGTTGTAAGCAACTATTTGCATCACTAATGATATTCTCTGAGAACTTCTAGGAAGCATTCCTTCCTTCTTTCCTTCTTTCCTTCCCTCTCTTTCCTTCCTTTCTTCCACATTCTCCCTCTCCTTCCTTCCTCCCTCCTTCCCTTCCTTCCCCATTCTCTCCCTCCCTCCCTCTTGTCTTGTTCCTTCCTCCTTCCCTTCCTTCCTTCCACATTCTCTCTCTTCTTCCTTCCTCGATCCCTTCTTCTCTTTTTCCCTCCCTCTCTTCCTTCTTCCCTTCCTTCCCCATTCTCTTCCTCCCTCTTGTTCCTTCCTTCTTTCCTTCCTTCCCTTGCTTCCACATTCTCTCTCCTCCCTCCCTCTCTTCCTCCCTCCCTTCCCCATTCTCCCTCTCTCTCCCTCCTCCTCCCCCTTCCTTCCACATTCTCTCTCTCCTTCCTTCCTTTTTCCCTCCCTCCCTCCCTCCCTCCTCCTCCTCCTCCCCCCCCTTTCTTCCCACTTCCTTTTTCTCCTCCATTTGACAGGAGACAAAAGAGAGGACATGTATGGACATGTCCACATACCTTTACATCCAGCAGAAGATTATCTGGTTTAATATCTCTGGAAATAAACCTAGTTGGTGAATGGCATCACTAGCAAGCAAAATAAACTGTGTTTCTCCCTCAAATAGCATATCCTTCTTCACAAGCAAAGTACTCATATCTCCTGAATCAGGGAGAACAGGACATATACTGAATTTGGCTAGTGTCAAAGAGAAAGAAAGACACACCGAGTTTCTTCTGAGCAGCTTCCTTTATTGTTCCTCGCCTATAAACAGGAATCTTGCCAAACTGAAGCAGGGTATTTGTATCATTAATGTTGGACTCTAAAAACGTCCAGGGAGGAGCTGCCTTAACTCTCCTCCTGCCAACAAAACTGTCTACACTTCGCCATCTCTTGCTCCTCTGGAATAGCACCCCTCCCTTTGGGAATCCAGACCCCAGTTCACCACAGTAAGTGAGATCACATGGATGGCTTCAGCTGAGCTCAAACACTCAGGAGAATCAGCCTTGGTTACTCGTATAGTCTTCACTAAACAACTGGATTCCCCTCAAGGCTACTTACGACCTGGTTCCAGAGTTCCAACGGAAACACACACGTCTTGTGGAGGTCTGATCACTGTTCAGGCACTTAGCAACTGGCTCACCTTTATGAACTGGCTCAATACCCGTGCTTTACTATGAAAATATGTGGTCGGGCTTAGTTTTTGGGGAGGAAAATAAGGGGGGGGGGGGGAATTCTGCCTCTGCCTACCAGAGTCCATCGGTATTCATCTGGCTAGCATCCTGTCAGTATGTGAGAGAGTTGAGGGCTGTTTGGAAACTGAAAGAGTATTTGCAGTGTGATCAAGAAGGAGACAGCAAGGAGCTTGGGCGTGTTCAACTGTTCTGTACTAAAGCTGCTTGGTGCTGTGAAGCTGAAACTTCTCTCCTCTGCTTGGGTTTTGCATTTGGAAGAGATTTCTTTTCAGGTGGGGAGGGGGAGTAGAACTCCTTAACATCAGAGTGTGTTAATAATAATAATATAGGAAATACTAATGCTGTGATGATCATTTCAAAAAAATCCTTTTTTAGTGAGCCCCTAGAAGCCAAGAGGAACATACATGCCAAATTTCAAGTTTGTAGGCTTTACGGTTCTGGAGATTTTGTGATGATGCTTGAAGGGTATTTCACTTCTATAGAGAGAGATTGCAGAATTCTGCAATCCATGTGACCATGATTTAATAACAGTTTGTTTCTGGCTGGTTTCCAGCCAAAGCAAGCCGCTCCTAAGAATGAATAGATCCACGTCATTGAGTTTGCATAATGACCAGTGCAAAATAATTCAATAAAATCAAGTCTATCACAATGGGTGCTTCAACTCAGGACCCTCATGACTTACAACAGAAATCCCAGGCTCTCTTACAGTTGTAAGTCAAGGACTACCCACAGATGATTAGTCTCTGCAAAATTCTAGGCATCTCGATCAACTTCTTCTGGGAAGTTGCAAATATATCCCTGCAAAAAAGACAATGACAATTCCCAGCATTCAAGATTGACGTGAAGGCAGCCTCATGTTTTATGCAGGCTCTTTGTGCCTAGCAACACATTAAAAAAAAAAGTTGGTAGCTGTTATTAACTGAGCAAGAGGGGTGCATCTTGAGGCTGCTAGCTTGTGACTAATCAATGCCACGCATAAAATATGCATCAGGCAGCAGTTTCTTTGGAAAGCTTTAATCTGATGCCAAGGCTGGGAGGTCTCCATGCAAAGAGAACATCACGAACATATTCCAGGTTGTTGTATAAAAATTCAGCATTGTTCTGCAGAGGAACTTCCATCTGTCTGTCTGTCTGTTTGTCCGTCTGTCTGTCTGTCTGTCTGTCTGTCAACCTCCATCTGTCTGTCTGTCTGTCTGTCTGTCTATCATCTATCTATCTATAATACCACTCTATAAAGCCTTAGTAAGACCACACCTAGAGTATTGCATCCAGTTTTGTTCACCACATTATAAAAAAGATGTTGAGACTCCAGAAAAAGTACAGAGAAGAGCAACCAGTATGATTAGGGGATGGTTGGAGGCTAAAACATACAAAGAACACTTGCAGGAACCGGGACTGGCTAGTCTAGGAAAGAGAAGGGCCAGGGGAGACAGGAGAGCAGTGCTCCAATATTTGAGGGGCTGCCCCAGAGAGGAGGAGGGGGTAAAGCAATTTCCCAAAGCACCTGAAGGACAGATAAGGAATAATGGATGGAAACTAAACAAAGAGAGATTCAACCTGGAAATAAGGAGAAACTTTCTGACAGTGAGAACAATCAACCCATGGAACAAAAGTTGCCTTCAGAAGTTATGGGAGCATCATCATTTGAGACTTTCAAGAAGAGATTGGACTCCCATCTGTCAGAAATGGTGTAGGGTATCCTGCTTGGGTAGGGGTCGGACTAGAGGACCTATCATCAATTATTATCTATCTATCTATCTATCTATCTATCTATCTATCTATCTATCTATCTTCTATATCAATTTATCTATTATCTATCAATTATTTTTATCTATCATTTATCATCTATCTATCATCTATCAATCTATCATCTGTCTATCAATCTATTGATCAATCTATCATCTATCAATCAATCAATATCTATCTATCATATGGCATCTACAGAGGTCATGCAATCACTAATATACAAATGTAAGTTTAAATAAAGCATCAGCCGAGGGTGGGGGGAAGGAGGGAGAGAGAGAGAATGAAAAGTGAAACATTTTCAAAGAAAAATAAACCAAGAAAATCCAGTTCAGTTCTTCTGAACATCTGGATAAACTCTAAGTGCCTGAATGGATTATCTTCTAAGGAAATGCATTCTGGAGCAACACTTTAATATCTTTCGTAATAATAGAAATTCTGCCTTGGGAACTGGGATTCTTGTTTATTTTGTTTTTGTTTTTATCCTTGGTGCATAATGTTTTATTTTCCTACCTGCGGAAAACGTAAACTTTCCTTGAACTTACATGGATTAGAAGACTGGGGCTGTATTTTTTTCAGTGGTTCTATTGTTGCTGCCTCAAGAGTCTGAGTACTATGAAATGTGGAATAAATTCTATCAGTGGTTGCATAGAAGAAGGCAAGGTGGGAATATAAGTAGCTATGATAGAAGATAGAATAGAATTCTTTTATTGGCCAAATGTGATTGGACACACAAGGAATTTGTCTTGGTGCAAATGCTCTCAGTGTACATAAAAGAAAAGAGACATTCATCAAGAGTCAAGAATCATCAGGTACAACATTTAATGATAGTCATAGGGGACAATAAGCAATCAAATCATACTAGGAAAGTTATAGTCCTACAATCACAAGTGGGAGGGGATGGGTGATAAGGAGTGATGAAAAGATTAATGGTAATAGTAATGCAGACTTTGTAAATAGATGGACAATGTTGAGATGATGATCAGAATAATTAGCAAACAATGTATCAAACAAGAGGATGGTAAATGGTGAAATAACATTTATATATGTATAATAACTGTAATGCCAGAATGGTGTTGTATTCTTACAATTAAAATAAAATAAATTAATTAAAAATAATATATCCGGTTGAACCATCCAAATTTACGCCACACTCCTTCCTGCCGAGCCCTTCAGAATCACCGAAGCCAAAAAGATTTCTCATTTTCTCTTTGGAAAGAAAGAACTGTTACTGAACCAGCTTAAAAACTTGGCAGAAGACTTTGGAATGGTGGTTACATCAATATATATGATAATTTTTTTTATAAGCCTTTATTGCCTGATTCCTTCTTTGTTTAGAGGGGAGGAAATCCTTGAATATCTTTTGTTTTTGAACAAAGAGCGGACGAGACCAAGCTAAGAAAAATCTGATATATACTATTCACATCAGAACCCATGACAGCTGTATCTTAGAGAAGATACTTGACAGATAGTCCTCGGTTCGTTTAGTGACTGTTCAAAATTGCAATGGTGCTGAAAAAAAGGTGACTTATATGGCCATTTTTCATACTTGTGACTGTGGTCATGCAATCAAAACTCAGAGTCTTGGCAACCGACTCATATTTATGATGGCTGCAGCATCCCAGGGTTACGTGATTCCACTTTTGAGACCTTCTAATAAATGATATCAATAGGGAAACCAGATTCACTTCACAATTGCGGTACTCACTTAACACTTAGCAGGGATTCCCTTAACAACACCAGAAAGGAAGGTTGTAAAATGGGACAAAACTCACACAAGAAACGTGCCCCTTAGCAAGAGACATTTGTGGTTGTAAGTCGAGAACCCCCTTGTATTTGCAGCCCCAAATTATCGCCTGGGCATCCGAGCCAACAGTTGTGATGGCATTCAAGTGAGAGAACCACAAAAGAACTCAGTTTGGTGACTTTTACAGTCAGTACCTTAGAGAAGGTGGGAAGGTTTCAAATAGGCTTGTCCAAGTGGCTGATTTGTAGATGTAATTTGCTTTTCAGCAGAGCTGGATGCCCTGATGTTAAATCCTTGAACTCATAAAGAAACTTCCAATCCACAGAAGGGAAAATGTTGATCCAACCTTGGCTTCCATATCACGAGGAAAACGTTGCCTAAGCAACCATTCTGAAGCAAATTGGAAGACAGAGAGGAAAACAATAAAACAAGCTTTACTAGAAGTTGAAAAATTCCCCATATATTTGCCTAGGATCAAGGAAAGAATTTCCAAAGTCAAACAATTAAGAGGAAATAGTTAAGAGAGAGGAGATTTATAGAAGTTGAAAAAACTTCTCAGGAACTTCTGGAGTTTTCACCAAGATATCCATGGACAAAGATGTTTCATTGTAACAATCACTTGGAGGTGGGAGATACTTCCAATGTAATCTACCAGATCCCCTGCAAGGACCCCCAGATTGCAAGAACACAAGGGTCAGACAAAGAGATCCATCCAATGCTGGGATATTTTTTTTTTTTTACTACCAGTTCTGTGGGTGTGGCTTGGCGGATGTGGTAGGGGAAGGATACTGCAAAATCTCCATCCCCTCCCCATTCCTGAGGGAAGGTTACTGCAAAATCCCCATTCCCTCCCCACCCCACTAACCTGCATTCCAGCTCCATTCTCCTGTGCAGGGCGACCAAAGAAGACCCAGCCAATCAGCTGGAACTCAGGATGCAGAGAGAAGAGATGGGGGCGGGGCCAGTCAGAGGTGGGATTTGCAGGTTCTCTGAACGACTCAAAATTTCCACTACCGGTTCTCCAGAACTGGTCAGGACTGGCTGAGTACCACTTCTGGATCCATCTCATTGGTAGCCTCACATTGCAATGCACAAGGGCATTCATTCCGTTTTGCAACTATTAAGATTGTTGGACGAGCAGGCACAAAAACAGCCAGAGAAATGATTAAAGCCTGGGAAACAGGCTCCTTGTCAGTCAACAGGAATGCTGATTTACTACCAGATTATTAAGTACTTAGCAGGCAAGGGCTTGGCAGCACAAGAAAACAACAGCCAATGACTTAATAATTGGCCATCAACACCCCAATCAACAACTAAAAAAGCCATACACAACCAAGCACCATATAAATATGACATAGAATAGCACATACTCTGCTGCTCCTAGCCCTGAAGATAGGCTCCAGCACGAGTCCAAAAGTTCTGAAGACTAAGTCTCTGGTCCCCGTGACTGACCTACATTGGATACTGCAACATTATCCTGAAACACGTACATGTAAAGTCCCCTTCAAACGATAAGAATTAACTTCTGAAAACTGGGTATTTCAAAAGGAATTCTTTATTGAAAAGGAAGTTATCCAGGTACTAGTCAAAGCATGCCTCCAGGCATGCAGCAAAGATAAAGGGGGTTAGAACCCCTCCCCTTAGTCTGATGTGGATTTCATCAATACAAAGAAGCAACATGTTAATCCCCCCCCCTTTTTTTCCTGGGAACGTAGCTGAGAAGCATTTCCCAGGAAGTTTCTTTCGGAGCTGGAATTTTTACGGCCCTTTCTCCTCTTGTGATCTCTCCAAGAGGTGACAAGTTTCCAGGCATCTGGGCTCCAGTCCCCAGTTGTATATCATGTGCAAGTTATACAGATTCAGTACTAGAATTAAGATAATCAGGTTACATCCAAAAGGATTAATTGCACCAACCTCTCCCCACTTCTTCTTCTATTGAAGAATGGCAGATACACGGATCTGACAGTATATTTATCTTCATTCATGACAAAGACCTTGGGCCATCACCGGAACACAACATTGTACCTGTCACTTGCAGATTTTGATCATCCTCTCCCACATATTTATTCTGGATTTGACTGCTCCACTCCCCACCAAGTCCCTCTGGTCTCGTGGGCCTTGAAGAACACATCATAAGCCTCCAACTAATTTGTCACTTTCCCCTCACTTGTGAGGTGAGGCCCAGACTCCGAGGAAGATGTCAGCAGGGGTATTTATTCATTTATTTGTTTGTCAAACATGTACAAATCACAAGTATAGGTATGAACATCAACAATAACAAAGGGAGTAAATACAGATAAATGGGAACAGTAAGACCAGGATGGTAGGCACACTGGTGCACTTATGCACACTCCCTTTAAGGACCTCTTAGGAATGGGGTGAGATCCACAGTAGACAGTTTGAGGTTGTAGCTATGAGGGGTTGAGGCTGTAACAACAGTCAGGTAGGGCATTCCAGGTGTTGACTGTTGTTGAAGTCGTATATTTTCTGCAATCAAGTTTGGAGCGGTTTACCTGGAGTTTGTATCAGTTGTTTGCCTATGTGTTATTGTGGTTGAAGTTGAAGAAGTTGTTGACAGGCAAGACAATTTTGTGTACTATGCTTGGATCGGACTGCAACCGGTGCAGTTCCAGATTGTCCAGGCCCAAAATTTCGAACCTGGAAGCATAGGGAATTCTATAGTGAGTGGAGGAGTGGTGGATTCTTCTCGAGAAATACCTCTGAACCCAGAATGAATGGGTTCATCTTTCCTTTGTGGCTCCTAATTTTATTTTCCAGATTTTTTTTTTTTTTTGAACATTTAAAGAGCAACCCAAAATGCTGAGCCAGGCTCTTCCATGTCTAGCTCGAATGGGAAGGTGAGAGCAGAAAAGCCATTTGTCCTACTTTCAAGTGAAACTTCTAAAGTGATACGAGCACGTTTCCCCTCTTTGTATTGATCTGCTCGAAATTAAGGCCATTAGAAATGGACAGAGGGTGTGAAATGTGAAATTTAATTACCTCTGGCGTGACCCAGATATTTCTGCTGCAGAAGGAAAAGGGTGGGATGACTCAGACCTCCCCTGTGAGCACCGGCCTTCTTAGAAACGCAATTTTGTTCCTTGAATAAGTTTCGTGCTGCCGAGCCTTCCTTTCTCGACAAAAGCCCGCTGTCAAGAAAGCCAAAGGGTTTCTTCCCTCTGGATCAAAAAATCTTGGACTTCATCTTAAAACCAACTCGGTCCCAACATTTTTCCCAATGATTTGCTTTCCATTTCTTATTGGAGGAAAGTCCCCAAACCCATAACTTTGGAGAAAGGGGCAGAGAAGAGCAACTAAGAGGATGAAGGGCCTGGAGACTAAAACCATATGAGGAATGGTTGCAGGAATTGGGTTTGGTCAGTCTAGAGAAAAGAAGGACTAGGGCTGGGTTGCTGGGGGTTTGCAGGGGTTCAGGAGAGCCCCTAGCCAAGATTCTGTGCAGTTTGGAGAACCCCCAAATCCCACTCCTGGCAGGGAGAGGGAGAAGGAGAGGGAAGGAAGGAGGGAGCAGAAGGAAAGGCAGAGAGGGAGGGAGAGAAAAGGAGAGGAAGTGGGAGAGGGAGAAGGAGTGGGAGAGAGGGAGGGAGAGAGAGAGAGGACAGAGGGAGGATTTTCCTCCTAAAACTTCTGTCATCTTCAACTTCTGCATTTCTACCACTGAAATCAGTCTAAAATCCTCCATCCCAAAGGCAGCCAGCTGCTTCATCCTTCTCAACGAGAAAATGTTCCTTTGCCTTGGGAGATCCATCTTGGAGGCCTTCAGACTACAATTACTGTATCAGCTTGCCATCTCCTGCAATGCTCAGGTCCCACCAGGAATGCTGTCTCTCTCTTTCTCCCTCCCTCCCTCTCTCTCTCTCTCTCTGTATTTCTCTCTCTCTGTCTCTGTCTGTCTGTCTCTGTCTCTGTCTACCTCCCTCCCTCCCTCTCTCTGTATCTCTCTCTCTCTCTGTCTGTCTGTCTGTGTCTGTGTCTGTGTCTCTCCCTCCCTCTCTCTCTCTCCCTCCCTCCCTCCCTCTCTCTTTCTCTCTCTGTATCTCTCTCTCTCTGTCTCTGTCTGTCTGTCTCTGTCTTTCTCCCTCTCTCCCTCCCTCTCCCTCCCTCTCTCTCTATCTCTCTCTCTCTCTCTCTGTCTGTGTCTGTGTCTGTGTCTTTGTCTGTCTCTCTCTCTCTCTCTCTCCCTGCATGACAAACCCCCTGTTTTGCACATCACCCAGGAAGGCTTTTACAAGATGACAAGGCAAGTCCAAAAGATTTCTTCCTTGATAGAAGAGGAACAAGAATCTCTGAAGGGAAGGCAACAGATATACGAGCCTTCTAAATAAGTTGATTTAATCAGGCATCAGAGAGGGCCGCTTAGAGATACAACAAAAACAGAAACCTTGGCCTTTCACAAAATAAAACGTCAATACTTCACTGCAAGCGCAAATAAAATATAACCCTGTGGGATTAGACGTTCAAATCTAGGAATGTGAAACATTCTGTCAGTGAGGCCCTTATCCTTGTGCCTTTTTCACATTTTTAACAAGTTTCATGCAAAAAGTACGTTTTTCAAGAAAAGTCAAGCAGTTGCATTTTTGAAGTCACTGGGAATCTAAGTTGAGGGAGGACTTAATTTTTATCTGGTACAAGTAGTCCTCAACTTATAACAGTTCACTCAGCAACCATTCAAAGTTATAACGATACTGGGAAAAGTGACTTACGATCATTTTCCACACTTACAACTATGGCAGCTTGTCCCCATGGTCATGGGATTGGAATCAAGACACTTGGCAACTGTCTCATATTTATGATGGTTGCACTGCCCTGGTGGGGTCATGTGATCCCCCTTTGCAACCTTTTGATGAACAAAGTCAATGGGATTCACTTCACAATCATGTTACGTAGTAAACTGCTGTGATTCCATTTTGCAACGGTGGCAAGAAAGGCCATAAAATGGGGCAACATTCACTTGACAACTGTTCAGTTGTGGTCATAAGTCAAGGACTACCTGTAATTCTGGGAGAATTAGCAGGGGCCAGAAGGAGAACTAGACATGGACGATATACAGGAAAGTGTTGTGGTCCACCGGCAGCCTGCAGAGACAGAAGCAGAGTCAGACAGTGAGGAGGAACATGGGCCAGTCCGGGAGTCTGGGGAAGGCTCGGACGAGGGTCCCGTGTCTGACACAGAGATGGGGCCAGGACCATCTGGGAGTTATGTGCTGACTCCTGAGCTTCCATAATCTGACAGCATTGAGGCAGAGGAACAAAGGGAGCCTGTTCCCAGTGTGCGTATGTGCAGAGCTCCCAGAAGGCAAGAACAGTTAAGACAAAAGGGGCAACTCAGGAGTAAGGCTTGGAGGTGATTGGCCACTCCCATAAGATAGGAACAAAGGGACAGGAGCCTTTGCAGGAAGCAACTTTGTTCATACTGGTTGGTTTGAAACCTGAAGCTCTGTGTTGAATTTGTGCTTTGGTTGGCCTTGTATAGCTAATTGGACATTCAGTCCTTGGCAGCATTTCATGGAAGATAAAGGTGCGTGCTTATCAGACTTATCCTGAAGGACTTTGGCAGACTTCCATGAGACAATTTACAAACTGTTTGAGACTCATTATGGGCTGTGAATGACTATAATTTACAGCCTTTGAAATAAAGAAAAAACGGTTTTGGGACTAACGTGTGTTAATTAGTGTCTTAATAAGTCTTGGTCAGAACAGAAAGCAATGGAAGATTGATGGTGCAGGCAGCATTCAACTTGGACCAACAGTTATGTGGTTAACTTTTTGGGTTGGACTAGAAGACCTCCAGGGTCCCTTCCAGTTCTATTCTGATTGATTGATTGGTCCATAATCCTAAAATGCAAAAGAGTATTCTTTTGTGAGCTCCCCTTGAACTCGTGGTGGGGTGCCTTTGGATGTGGCTTTACCCCATCTGGTGTGAGATGCTCACTAGATTTTAAATGAAAGAATAAGAGGTGTCTTTTTTATTTTTAATCAGAAGAGAATATTAAGTTGAAAGATCAACTATTGTGTTTCAAACTTTGTGGATTTGTGAAGGAGCGATTTTCACCACCATCTAGTTCTTAATAGAGGCAGAAAGATGCAGGAGAAGGACTGGAGGTCAAACCGATAAGAAGGAGGTCTCTGGAACTCTTGCCTCTCCATTAACCATGAAAAATAACAATTTTATTTCAGAGGGAAAGGTGAGAAAGAAACCAAGCAAAGAAGAACAAGCTGGAACAAGGCAGGAGAGGTAATTGTTATATCTCTGTAATGTTTCACCGTGAACTTGATTTTCCTCCTTTCAATACTTCATTGAATGGAAAAAGATGATTTGAAACTCTAAAGACACATGTATCTCTTATCAAAATACTCCCTTTTCCGAACCAATATTTTATTCTGGAATTATGGGATAGCCATGATACTGTATTAAAAGGTAAAGGTTCCACTTGCACATACGTGGTAGTCGTTTCTGGCTCTAGGAGGTGGTACTCATCTCTGTTACAAAGCCAAAGAGATGTCCAAAGATAAATTTAATGGGCAAAGTGGTGGTGGGGAAAGCCATTAAGTGGAGAGCAGAATGGAGAACTTTCTTTCACATACAAACACAATTAGGAGTGCAGAGCAAAATCCTCGCTGATTTATGAGCTGCATGTACATACATTCATTGATCATACATTCATAAAGTGTAATCTGCTGAACAATCAAAACAAATTGGCTTATCCCTGTGCCTGGATTAAGGAAGCGATGCTGCCAGTCAACCAAAAGCAGACACTACAGATCTCAGATTAATTACCATCTGAACTAAAATCCTTCGTTTCACCTCCCGCCTATGGCTTTGTCCCGACGCCGCTAATTCAATTACAATAAAATAGAATAACAGAGTTGGAAGGGACCTTGGAGGTCTTCTAGTCCAACCCCCTGCCTAGGCAGGAAACCTTATACAACTTCAGACAAAGGGTTATGCAACATCTTTTTAAAAACTTCCAGTGTTAGAGCATTCACAACTTCTGGAGCAGTGGTAGGATTCACTTTTTTTTACTACCAGTTCTATGGGAGGGGCTTGGTGGGCATGGTATGGCTTGATGGGTGTGGATTAGTGGGCATGACAGGGGAAGGAGACTGTAAGATTCCCATTCCTACCCCACTCTTGGGGGATTACTGCAAAATCCCCATTCCTTCCCCATCCCACTAACCTGCTTTCCAGCTCCGTTCTCCTGTGCAGGGCAACCAAAGAAAACCCAGCCAATCAGCTGGGACTCAAAGGGAGGCAGAGAAAAGATGGGGGCAGGGCCAGTCAGAGATGAGATTTGCCGGTTCTCTGAACTATTCAAAATCTCCACTACCAGTTCTCCAGAACTGGTCAGAACTGGATGAATACCACCTCTGAAGGATATACTGCAAAATCCCCCTTCCCTTCCCTCCCCACCCCACTAACCTGCTTTCCAGCTCCGTTACCCTGTGCAGAGCAACCAAAGGAGATCCAGCCGATCAGCTGGGACTCAATGGGAGACAGACAAGAGATGAGGTTGGTGGGGCCAATCAGAGGTGATATTTGCTGCTTCTCCAAACTACTCAAAATTTCCGCGACCGGTTCTCCAGAACTGGTCAGAACCTGCTGAATGCCACCTCTGTCCTGTAGGCAAGTTGTTCCACTGATTAATCGTTCTCACTGTCAAGAAATTTCTCCTTAGTTCTAAGTTGCTGTTGAAGACCATTACAACATATTTTTACTTGAAGTCAAGAGTCATCAAATTATATGTACCAAATAACAACTCCCCAAACAAACAAACAAACAAAAAAACAGATTATCCATAACAATAAGGAAACTTCAATCCAAAAAGAGATCACTCTGGCGGAAAAACAAATCTGGTCACGTTGCCAACTTCAAAAGCCAATACAAAAATTTATGCCACCAGATAAAGACTGAATGCACCAATTTTCACATTAAACAAGAGGAAAACCTTCTACGCACCAATTCCACCCACGCTTTCTACAATTTTGTAAACAACAAACTAAAGGATTCAAGGTCCATCCCACTCCTGATAGGACCTAATGGTAAAGACTGCAATGATGACACTATTAAAGCAAACATCTTTAACACATTCTTTGGCTCAGTATTTGTAAACAGCAATGGATCATGCCCAGTATTTCCTTGTCAAACCACAGACAACTACAATGATCGAATACATATTGATTTTACAGAAAGCAATGTTGAAAAAGCACTATGCAATCTAAAGCCATCTCTATCTATTGGACCAGACGGAATATGTGCCTACTTCTTAAAAAAGCTATCCACTGCCATAGCAGAACCTCTAAGCATAATCTTTGAAAAATCTTTCAGGACCAGCTCCTTGCCAAAACTATGGTCACAAGCCACGGTCATCCCCATCTTGAAAAAGGGAGACCCCAACCTAGTGGAAAATTACAGACCAATCTCCTTATGCTGCATCACCTGTAAAGTCATGGAATCAATTATTAACCAATCCATTATCCTCCACTTAAAGACAAACAACCTATTCTCTAATAAACAATTTGGTTTCAGAAAAAAACTATCCTGTAATCTGCAACTCTTACACTGCAAAAACATATGGACTACACAACTCGATCAGGGCAAAGCAATGGATGCAATCTACATAGACTTCTGTAAAGCCTTTGATTCAGTGCTACACGACAAACTACTACTAAAATAAAATCTTATGATATCTCTGGACAACTGTATAACTGGATAGAAGCATTCTGGTCAAACAGACAACAAATGGTCAAAATTGGGAGTGTCCTATCAAGTTCTGTACCTGTCAATAGTGGTGTCCCCCCAAGGCCGTGTTATAGGACCAACTCTTTTCATACTCTATATAAATGACCTCTGTGATCATATTAAGAGCAACTGCGTTCTCTTTGCTGATGATGTTAAGCTGTTCAATACCACAGATAATACTGCTACCCTTCAAAAAGATCTTGACTATGTATTAGAATGACAAACAAATGGCAACTTCAAATCTCAACAAATAAATGCTCTGTCTTACATATTGGTAAAAAAAATCAGAAAATAAAATACAAGCTGAATAGTCAAGACCTTGTTGATGATCCAATCTCTGTAAAAGACCTTGGAATACTCATCTCTAATGATCTAAGTGCTAGAGCCCACTGTAACTACATAGCCAAAAAGGCAGTTAAGAGTTGTTAACCTAATCTTACATAGCTTTTTCTCTGGTAATATCACACCACTAACTAGAGCATACAAAACATTTGCTAGACCAATACTCGAATACAGCTCATCAGTCTGGAACCCACATTACGTATCTGATATTAGCACAGTTGAGAAAATCCAGAAATATTTCACAAGAAGAGTTCTCCACTCCTCTACTCATTGTAGAATACCTTATGTCACCAGACTTGAAATTCTAGACCTAGAAAACCTAAAACTACGCCGCCTTCGGTCCGATCTAAGTATAGTATATAAAATCATACATTGCAATGACTTACCTGTCAATGAATACTTCAGCTTCAAGCATAACAACACAAGAGCACACAATAGATACAAACTCAAGGTTAACCACACCAAACGTGATTGCAGGAAATACGACTTCAGCAACAGAGTGGTCAATGTCTGGAATACTCTACCTGACTCTGTGGTTTCTTCTCCAAACCCCAAAAACTTTAATCTTAGACTGTCTACTATTGACCTCACTCCTTTCCTAAGAGGTCTGTAGGGGGAATGCTTAAGCGCACCAATGTGCCTACCGTCCTTGTCCTATTGTTTCTTTTATTTTTCTTATATGTACCCATTTCATGTATTCATAACAATATATAAACTTATACCTATTACCTTGTAAGCGATTGACAATCAAAATAAATAAAAAAATAAAAAAAATAAATAGTTTCCATCCATTGCTTCTTGTCCTGCCCTCAGATGCTTTGGAGAATAGCTTGACTCCCTCTTTTTTCAGGGCAGCCCCTGAGATATTGGAAGACTGCTATTCTGTCCCCCCAGTCCTTCTTTTCTCTGGACTGGCCATACCCAGTTTCTGCAACCATTCTTCGTGTGTTTTTGTCTCTGGGCCCTTAATCAGCTTTTGTTGCTCTTGCACGTCATCTGTTGCTTATTTCCCAGGGAACTGTGGCTTTCTTTGATCAATAAATGTATCAGACAGGTCAGAGGGATGACAGTGAACATCTGTGTGTTTGTGTGTGTGTGTGTATCACACAAAGGCTAAGGAAATGAATTTTATCTAAGAAAGTCCCTTTTCTGCTTAGCCTATGAATCAAAATTAAATCTTAAGCCCTTAGAAATGTTCACTCTTGACAATCTTTGCCCTCACCTGCCTGGGTTTCTGAACAACACAAAAATCAACCAGCAGGTAGAGAAGGGAAAAAAAAGAAGACCAATGATTTCTATGACCGAGGATTAAAAACATGGTGCTTAGTCATTTATAAATAAATTCTGTTGTCAAACAGAATGGGTTTCAATCTTAGCGAGGAATTCTTGCATACTTCACTGAAACATTTGGATCATCCAGTTACAGGTGGTCCTTGACTTACGACCACAATGGAGCTCCAAATTGGTGTCTCTAAGTGGGATATTTGTTCAGTGACATGACCGTGGGAAATGCTGCAATGGTTTTAAGTCTGGGAAAACAGTCCTAGGTCACTTTGCTCTTCTAACTTTGTTTTTTTAAAAATACTTTTTATTAAACATTTTCCAACAATTTATAACGTGTTAGCGCTTTCAACCACATTACAGCTTCATCAACATTCATATTCATATATTAGTTACTGTGTTACTTTTGTGTCTATTGTCTAACCAGGTGTCCCAGGCTTCCCAGACCAAACAATACTCCGTTTTGTCGTGTCCGCGAAAAAAGGTTCTGAGTCGGTGACTTTCGTTAACAGCTCTTTATTTCTAATAGTTGAACCGAACCGGCAAAAGGCAAAAAGCCTCCGGCTTTTATACCTTTTGCCGCGGCGGCCGCGGCCAATGGCAGCGATTCAAGTCTCCCGCTCTTGGTTTGAACCAATTGCGGGAGACTTCAATCGGGCCAATCGGCGCGGCTCGCCTGGCCAATCAGAAATCCCCGCGCCTTAGCCAATCAAGGCGCAGGGATTTCGAGTAGTCCATTTTAATACATAACACCCCTCCCCTCTTGGTACTTCACGTGGTGTAGTCGCGCAGGTAGGCGGGGCTCCGTCGGGTCCTAGTTGACCTGCGCAACTCACTTCCTTGTTGTAACTCGGCCGGAGCGGTCATCTTTTTGGCTGCTCCTGGCTCTGTGAGAACCGGCTGGATGATCGGGCCGGTTCTCTCGCCGTGGCTCCCGCCTGGGCCTACCGGGTCGGTTGAGTCACGGATTTCGCCGCTCCCGCTTGGCTTCTCCGAGTCGGTAGAGTTGGCCGGACGGCTCTTCTCCGGATGGGACTCGCGAAAACTGCGTTCCGGTGAGTTTTTAATTTTAATTTTCTCCTGCGTTTGTCTTACCGGGTATTCCCTCCCCCCTTGGTTCGTGTCTTGGGGGTTGAGGTCAGTCATTGCTCGTGACCGGAGCTGGTCGATATGTCGTTTCCAGGCTCGCCCATCTATGGTTTGGAGCCGGTACGACCGTGGGCCAGTGATTTGGGTTATGACGGCTGGGATCCATAGGGGGTCCCCTGTCATGTTTTTGGCGTAGACCAAGTCGCCTGGTTCAAAAGTCCGATACCTGGAGCTTGAGTCTGGGGGTCGCTCCGGGTTATAGGTTGGGTGCAGACGATCGAGTGGGGACCGCAGCTTTCTGCCCATCAGGAGCTCTGCAGGGCTTTTGTTGGTTGTGGTATTGGGTGTGATGTGCTGTATGAAAAGTAGTTTGTTGATTTTTTCGTTGATCTCCCCGTGGTCCATTTTCCGGAGGGTCTTTTTTGTAAACTGGACCATCCGTTCCGCCCTACCGTTCACCGCCGGATGCGCCGGTGCTGTCAATGCGTGGCGGATACCTCTCTCGGCCAGGAACCGTTCGAATTCGATGGAGGTGAATTGGGGCCCGTTGTCTGAGACAATGACGTCTGGGAGGCCATGTGTGGAGAACAGTTTACACAGCTCTTTAATGACAGCCTCTGTGGTGGTGGATTTCATGTCAGCCACCTCTAACCAATTTGAGTATGCATCGACTGTGATTAGAAAAGTGTGTCCATTTGTGGGGCCAGCAAAGTCTAAGTGAATTCTGGACCAGGGTCCCCGTGGTATTTCCCAGTCCCGGATAGGTGCTGTGGGTGGGCTGGATCTGGTTTCCTGGCACCGGTGGCATTTGGCGACCCATGCTTCGATTTGTTTGTCCATCCCTGGCCACCAAGCGTAACTCCTGGCCAGGGCTTTTGTCCTGACGATGCCAGGATGACCCTCGTGTAACATTTCTAGGACCCTGTTTTGCAATTTGCCTGGAATTACCACCCGATCACCCCACAGGATGCAACCTCTTAACAGTGAAAGTTCAGTCTGGCGCTGCCGGAATGTTTTAAAAGTCTCGTCAATGTCTCTTTCCGGCCAGCCTTTTTCTAACCAATGTAAGATTTGCGCCAAATGTCTGTCCCT
Organism: Hydrophis major; assembly: GCA_033807585.1. Taxonomy (NCBI): domain Eukaryota; kingdom Metazoa; phylum Chordata; class Lepidosauria; order Squamata; family Elapidae; genus Hydrophis; species Hydrophis major. Next base: position 660,965 of record JAUCBL010000067.1, on the reverse strand, counting down.
AATGGTTTCTCTGGCTATATCAGATGCGGTTATGGGCAAACTCTCGATACTCAGGGTGTTTGTTGTTGGTGCGGGGTCAGGGTCAGAGTCCGGCAAGGGCGAGCGGCTTAAAGCGTCCGCGTGCGAAATTTTCTTACCTGGCTTGTGTAACAGTTCGTAGCTGTAGGCTGCCAGGAACTCAGACCATCTTGTCATGCGGGGCGACAAGATGTTTGGTGTAGCACGGTTTCCGGCGAGGATGCCCAGCAGTGGTTTATGATCAGTGACTATTTTGAATGGGCGGCCGTACAGGTACTCGTGGAAACGCTTAACGGCGGCAACTATAGCCAAAGCTTCTTTGTCCAGCTGGCTATAGTTCCGTTCCGGTTTAGTCAGAGTTCTGGAAAAAAATGCGATAGGTGCTTCTCTCTGGTCTGGGAGGGTATGGCTGAGGACAGCGCCGACGCCGAAAGGTGATGCGTCGCAAGTGACAGCTAAGGGCAAAGTCTCACTGAATTGCATCAGGACGGCGTCGGAGGTGAGGAGGTCTTTGGTTTTCTGAAAGGCGGCTTGTTCTCGTCTCCCCCAAGTCCATGCTGCCTTCTTATCTAGGAGTCTATGTAAGGGTTCCGCCGCCGTTGCCTTCTGAGGTAGGAAGACATTATAAAAATTTAGTAAGCCTAGGAATGCTTGTAGTTCTGTTTTGGACTTCGGGGTGGGGGCTTCCTTGATGGCTTTAACTTTTTTAGTTGTAGGGTGGATGCCCTGCCGGTCTAGGAGGTAACCCAAAAACTCTATTTGCTGTGTACAAAGTTGGCATTTCTCGCGTTTGACTTTAAGTCCTGTTTCTTTAAATTTTGTTAAGACTTGTCTTAATCGGCTTTCTAATTCGGCTTCGTTTGGCGCCGCTATTAATACGTCATCGAAATAGGGCACCACCCCCTTGATGCCCTGTAGTAAACGTTCCATCAGGCTCTGGAAGATGCCTGGTGCCACGCTGACTCCAAATTGGAGTCTGTTACACTTGAAAGCCCCCCGGTGTGTCACAATTGTTTGGGCTTCTGCCGTTTCCTCGTCCACAGGCAGTTGCTGGTATGCCTGGGCGAGGTCGAGCTTGGCAAAAATTTTTCCCCCTCCCAGTGAGTGCAGTAAATGTTGCACTATTGGAACTGGGTAGGCGCTTTGCTGTAGCGCGCTGTTTAGGGTGGCCTTATAGTCCCCGCAGATTCTCACGGACCCGTCTGGCTTTACTGGGGTCACTATAGGGGTCTCCCATCTGGCGTGGTCTATCGGTTTTAATACCCCTTGTTTGACGAGTTTGTTGATCTGCTCGTCAATTTTTGGCTTTAAAGCAAAGGGCACCCTTCTAGGTTTAAGCCGCTTGGGGGGAACCCTTGGGTCTAAATCAAACGAGATAGGGGGCCCCTTGTACTTGCCCAAGCCTCCATCGAAGACCTCCTGGAACTCCTGGACTAGCTGCTGTTCCCAGGCTTCAATGGAGACTTGGTTGACACCTGTCAGCGCGATGTTAAGCGGGGCGAACCATTGCAGACCCAGCAGGCTCGGGCGGTCACGATCGACTATTGTGAGTGGCAGTTGTTCGGTGTGGCCTTTGTAGGTTATGTTAAAGTTCTTGGTGCCCACTACCGGAACGCGATTACCTTGGTAGTCTTTTATGATGATTTTCTGGGCAAGCACGTTTTTTCTTTGTAGAGTAGGCACTAGTTTTTTTATTTCGCGCCATGCAATCATGGAAAGATAGGACCCGGAGTCCACTTCCATTTTGCATGGCCGGCCTTCGATGTGGACTTCTACGTGTACCTTTCTGGCGCCGTCGGAGATGGCGTGGTCGATGGTCACCGTCTGGTGGGTTTCTTCTTTCCGCCGACCGTCGCCGCTTCTTTGAGGTCGTTGCTTCTGGTCCCATCTACCTGCTGGCTGGCGCTCTCTGGATCTGGGCGGGGAGCTCTCTCTTCTTCTGTCCTGCTGTTCCCATTTTGGCGGGCTGCGGGTCTTCTTTTGGCGGCAAACTCGAGCGATGTGGCCCCTTCGGTCACAATGCCTGCAGATAGCATCAAAGAAACGGCATTCAGACCTGGGGTGGTCGCCGCCGCACCCGGCGCAGTTGGTCCACGACCTACGACTGTTTTGGCTTCGTTGGTTTCCGCGTCCCGTCTGCACGCGATGTATGTCCTCCTCATCATCTGACGTGCTGGAGGTTGACTGGTAGTTGCCGTAGTGTGCGGTTGCTTCGTTTCTTGCGTCGGCCGACCTCGCGGGGTTGTTGTTTCCGCCCTTCGCGTCGGATCTTCGCATGGTGTCAGCTGACGTGCGGGTTGCTTCTGCGGCTGCGGCTGCGGTGAGGGCATCGGCTAGGCTGATGTCGCCTTTGGCCATAAGTCGGCTCTGGAGCGTCGGATCCCACAGTCCGAGTACGAAACGGTCTCTTATGAGACTATTCAATCCTTCAAACTCACAGAGTCCACCTAGGTGCCTTAATTCAGCGACGAAGTCGCTCAGTTTTTCGTCTGGTCTCTGGTTTCTTCGGTAAAATTCATTTCGTCGTATTAGGATGGGGACCTCGGGGGCGTAATGGCGCCTCAGTATGGGTTCGAGGACGTCCCAATCCATGGCAGTCACGTCTGCCGGTTTGGCCAATGCCTTGGCCATCTGGAAAACCTCTGGTCCACAATGCGTAAGGAAGACGGCGCGTTTTAGCGGGCCCGGGGCGTCCTTCATGCCGGCACATTCCAGGTACATACGGAATCTATCCGAGTACGATTCCCAGTCCTCGGCGGCGGGGTTGAAGGGGGCGGGCGGTGCTATCTTCGCCATTTTGCTGTTGCTAGTTCTTAGATGGACACGGGGTTTGGTTCAGGGGCGAGATCCCATCCTCGTCGCCAGTGTCGTGTCCGCGAAAAAAGGTTCTGAGTCGGTGACTTTCGTTAACAGCTCTTTATTTCTAATAGTTGAACCGAACCGGCAAAAGGCAAAAAGCCTCCGGCTTTTATACCTTTTGCCGCGGCGGCCGCGGCCAATGGCAGCGATTCAAGTCTCCCGCTCTTGGTTTGAACCAATCGCGGGAGACTTCAATCAGGCCAATCGGCGCGGCTCGCCTGGCCAATCAGAAATCCCCGCGCCTTAGCCAATCAAGGCGCAGGGATTTCGAGTAGTCCATTTTAATACATAACACGTTTCACCTCTTATCTTTTAACTCTAAGGTCAGCCTGTCCATCACCACGCAGTCTTTCTTATCACTGTTCCCTCAGATGGTATATTTTCCTGTTTCCAGTACTGTGCATAATTCAACAATTCTGGCTGCAATTATTATATTTAAAGTGATATATTTGTCTGTCTTAGTATAATCTCCCCTTATTATTCCCAATAAAAACAGTTCTGGTCCTAATTCAATCCCCTCCCCCTCACTATTTCCTCTATCCACTTATGGATTCTACTGCAATAGCTTTTGGCTTCCGAACATGTCTACCACATATGGAAGAAGGTGCCGTGTTGTTTTTAAGTTTCCAGCATTTTGGGCTCCTGTTTGGGAACATCTTTGTCATGCCCCTGTTGGAGACTGACTCCGAGGGAGAGGAGGAAAGGCTAACAGGGAGTGGAAGTGAGGCTCTGGAGGTTGTGGAGGAGGCTGGGGAAGGGCACAGGCTGGCTGGGCATTTAGAGGAAGACCCAGGCCCATCCTCTCTCCATCCTAGGGCATGCAGGGAGGAGAGGATAAGGGAGAGATGTGGTCTACTGGGGAGGAGAGGGCCTTGATCCTCTTCATGGGCTGCGGCTGTGACAACTGGATAAGAGGATGGACATGCATATGGGCCAGTGCTGGAAACAAAGCGTGGAAATATCTCTAGTCTGTCATTCCTCTCTGAGTTTGGCGTCCTTCCCAGTGTGTGTTCCGATATCTGTAAATGTCTTCAGGCCCTTATCTTGCCTGGTTTCCTTAATTTTTTCAGTGTGATTTGTGTTGTTTTTATTCTTTATAATTTATAGGCATTTCTAGTTTAAACAGCATTTCCTCCTTTTCATAACTGCTTGTGGGGGAGTTTTTTTTTTTGTCTCCAGTCAAGGATATTTGGAACTTTGAAGCAAAGTGAAGGAATAAAAGAGGCTTCACCTGTTTTTGTGATTGTGTTTATTTTGTATCTCACCCAGGGTCATCACAATCTTTGCTAATTTGGTAGGGGGCAAATGCCGTCCACAGAACATTTTGTATATATTTTCTTTATGCGCTGTTGATGATGTTAGTTTATAGTTTCCAGCCCCACATTTTTTCCCAATATTCTAATTCAATACTGTATCCCAAATTTTTCACCCAAGCTATCACTGTTTATCTTACAATTTCTTCTTCCATTTTAAACTTCAAAAGTTCTCTTCTAACTTTGCATGGTCACTCTATAAATGGTCATAAGCTGAGAACTACAGGCAGTCCTCCACACATGACTGCAATGGAGCCCCAAATTGATGTTGTTAAGTGAAAGGTTTGTTAAATGAGTTTTGTCCCATTTTTATGACCTTTCTCACCTCAGTTATTAAGTCACTGCAGTTGATAAGTGAGTATAACCCAGTTGTTAAATGAATCCAGCTTTCCCATTGACTTTGCTCCTCAGAAGGTCGCAAAAGGGGATCGGGTGACCCCCTTGGGACACTGTAACTATCCTAAGTACAAGCCAGTTGCCAAGCAACTTAATTTTGATCACGAGACCATGAGGGGAATGTTGCAATGGTGTTGTAAGTGTGAAAAATGGTCCTAAGTCACTTTTTTCAGTTCTGTTCTATCTCAGGATGGTCACAATTAGAAATTTGGAGCTCAATTGTGGTTGTAAGTCGAGGACCACCTGCGTTGAGAAATAATCAGAGCGAAGGAACATTTTAAATGTAAGTTGTGCTGTCTCTCCCACCAGAGGGCGATGGGGATCTGCAAAAATGTATGATTATCTGCAAAAATTATTTATTATTTTTTAGCTCCATTGCTAAAAACAAAACAAAACCTGGGAGATTTGGGACAACTTTTCTCACTTGACAATACACCAATTAGCTTACCTAACTCAATCTGGTCCGTAAAGACTGCACCAAATCCAAGCGATTTCCATTTAAAACAAGGGCAATTAGTCCCATTTGTCATGATCCTGGTGTTAAGTGACAACTGCAAAAGTTAACAACTTTGTCTTGCTCTGAAGAGGAAGCTTCTCCCTCATCCAAGAAACAATCTCAGCTCTTTCTAACAATATTAACTGCATTAATACGAGACACATTTTAAGGATAAATGCTGAGCCTTCTGTGCTTTCTGAGCTTGGTTGTTTTCTTGAAGATGTTTCATTACCCAACCAGGTAACATCACCAGTGCTGGTAGGGAGTCCCTACTATCACTGATGATGCTACCTAGTTTGGGTAAGGAAACATCTGCAAGAAAGCAACCAAGCTCAAAGAGTATCAAAGACGCCTCAGTTTTCTTCTTCTTCTTCTTCTTCCTCCTCCTCCTCCTCCTCCTCCTCCTCCTCCTCCTCCTCCTCCTCCTCCTCCTCCTCCTCCTCCTCCTCCTCCTCCTCTTCTTCTTCTTCCTCTTCCTCTTCCTCTTCTTTCTCCTCCTCCTCCTCTCCAGAAACCCTACTCCCTTCTAGCACTGATGATGTTACCTAGTTGAGTAATGAAACATGCGCAAGAAAGCAACGAAGCTCAAAGAGTATCAAATACTCCTTGGTTTTCCTCCTCCTCCTCCTCCTCCTCCTCCTCCTCCTCCTCCTCCTCCTCCTCCTCCTCCTCCTCCTCCTCCTCCTCCTCCTCCTCCCCCTCCCCCTCCCACTTGCTTAGAGTACAAGCACAAATCCATAAACAGGTCAGGATTTCCCATGTCCTGGAAACCTTCTCTGAAAGGTTTTATTTTTCCATTTGCTTTTTGAGGCCAAAGTCTACGGTGCCCTGTGGTGAGCAGATCTCTTGTTTGCAACCTTTGCTGGATTGAATTTTTTTCCTGTCAGTCTTGTTATTGATTGAGTAGTGTTCAATCTTTTACAGCAGGGTTCTTATCTTGCATCAAAAGGAACCCATTAGACATTGAAAGCTAGCTGTGTTCAGTTTGTTCATTCCAGAGCTCGGCCTGCTGTGCTCCTCTTTTGTTATTTTGGTCTTCTTCCTGCTATCTCTTCTATTTGACCCCACCACATTTATTGTGGTGATTTATCACTACCGCAGGAGGACGTATGGGATAAAAGTTATAAGGATTGCAAAATGGGGAGATGGAAAGTGTTGTGAATTAATAAAAAGTGAATTAATAAAAGTGCTTAATAAAGATTATTAAAACCTTTAGAAAAATGCAGGGTTCTGACCCTGCACTTCTGATTGGCCGATAATAGCGACATCTGATTGGTCCGTTCAGGAGAATCTGATTGGCTATTAGCGGGCCTCTCTCATTGGTTAAGGGAACTAATGCTTCCCGTTTCTTATTGGTTATTTGATCAGCAGCTTGCCTATAAAAAGGGCTGTTGCTGCCGTAGTTTTTGCTCTGTTCCACAATGTTAAATAAAGAGTTGAAGTTCACTGTTCATCGTCTCGTCTCCAATCCTTGCGCCCATGCGCAGAACATAACACTGGTGACAAGGATGGGATTTGGAGACATCAGAGCTGACTGAGCACGACAGAGCGCTAAACAGAGTACGTGGCTGAAGACGCACCAACGGCTGAACCATGTCTAGCAGCGTCATACCACCTGCTCCATTCGACCTGGCACAAGAAGACTGGGACTCATATATGGACCGATTCCAGATGTTTCTGGAGACCAACAATTTGAAGGATGCCACTACTGGAAAGAAGCGAGCGGTATTCCTAACGCACTGCGGGCCGACCGTGTTTAAGATGGCCAAGGCACTAGCCAAACCGGCTGAGGTGAAGTCCATGGACTGGGACGTCCTCGAGCCCCTTCTACGGGCCCACTATGCACTGACCATACCAACGCTTGTTCGAAGACATGAATTTTATTAGAGAGACCAGCGGAAGGGAGAAAGCATTGCAGATTTCATAGCGGATCTCCGGAATTTGGGAGGCCTCTGCGGGTTCACCGACCTCAAAGAGGCCCTGAGAGACCGAATAGTTCTGGGATTAGATACACTAGCAAAGCAAAGTAAGCTGATGGCGAAAGGCGACATTAGCCTTGCAGATGCCATCGCCGATGCGCCTGCAGCAGAAGCAACCAAGAAGTCGGCTGCATGAATGCGCCGCACCCACGCCCCGCTCCGCCAACTCGCCGGCGAAATCTCACCTCACCTGGAAGGACAGGCAACGACAGCCCACCACGAGGACCTTGAATTGTCATCAGAAAGCGATGAAGAAAAGGTCAACTGGCTCCGGTCTGAACGAGACCAACGCCATCAACATAACCAGAGAGTGCAGTATCAATGCACTGGTTGGGGGGAAAACTACCCACGATCAGACTGCAAATTCCTCGACGCACTCTGCCATGTGTGTGGGAAAAGAGGTCACATCAGAAGAGTCTGTAGAAGCAAGCAAGGATCCAACCCACCTCAGAGGGGGACCAACTACTGCCAGCCCACAGGAAGTCATCCTGTGAATCGAGAATACTTAACCCACCAATGGAACAACTACTCCTACAGAAACAAACCACTAGCCCAGTCAACGAAACGAGAAGAGGCACACCAAACCATTACGATCGGTCACGCCTCATCATTAGACGCTAAGAAGATCCGGGTGAAGGTCGCCATCAAAAACCAGCCCTGCATGATGGAAGTCGATTCAGGATCATCCCTCTCAATGGTTTCCTGGAAGACCCTTAAACAATTAATTCCTACTGTCCGGCGGCAAGACCTCAGATTCCAAAGAATCATACTTAACAACTATCAGGGAAATCGAATTCCAGTCGTTGGATCCAGCCAAGTCCGTGTCTCATTTTAAAATCATACTGCATCCCTACCACTAACCGTAGTCGACAGGGATCGGCCTAGTTTGTTAGGCCTCCAATGGTTCTCCCCACTTGGAATTGAAGTAGCCGGCATTTACTGAACCAACAGCGACGACTGGGAAGAGGCCATCGTTCGGGAGTTCCAGGACGTCTTTACAGAGAAATTAGGCGAGTACAAGGGGACCCCAATATCATTTAACCTTAACCCCAAGGTAGCTCCCATCCGCCTTAAGCCTCGTTGAGTTCCATTTGCCCTTAAACCAAAGATTGACGAGCAGCTTGATAAATTAATAGCCCAGGGTGTGTTAGAACCAACCGACCACGCTCCCTGGGAAACCCCAATCATAACACCCATCAAGCTGGATGGATCGTTAAGAATTTGTGGGGACTACTGAGCCACCCTGAATCACGCCCTTCAGCAGAACGCTTACCCAGTACCGGTGGTACAACACCTTCTCCATTCCCTGGGGGGCGGAAAAGTCTTCGCTAAATTGGATTTAGCACAGGCATACCAACAACTGCCTGTAGACAAAAAAACAGCAGAGGCACAAACGATCGTTATGCACCGAGGTGCATTTAAGTGCAACCGACTCCAATTCGGAGTTAGCGTGGCCCCAGGAATTTTTCAGAGCTTGATGGAGAGACTACTACAGGGTATAAAAGGGGTTGTATCTTATTTTGATGACGTTTTAATTGCTGCTCCGACTAGAGAAATACTGAGGTTAGTTCTCCAGAAATTTAAAGACTCTGGCCTTAAAGTAAAAAAAAATAAGTGTCAACTGTGTACAGATAAAGTAGAATTTTTGGGGTACTTAATCGATAAACAAGGCATTCACCCCACCGATAGCAAGCTAAGGGCAATCAAAAATGCTCCAAGGCCCAGAAATAAGACTGATCTCCAAGCTTTCCTGGGCCTTATCAATTTTTACAACGTATTCCTGCCCCACAAAGCAACCGTAGCCGAGCCCCTACATTGTCTGTTGGACAAAAAGGCAACCTGGGTCTGGGGACATCGAGAGGAACACGTGTTCCGACAAGTAAAAAACTTATTGACTTCAGACGCTGTTTTGATGCAGTATAATGAGACTTTGCCATTAACGATTACATGTGATGCAACACCATTCGGAGTGGGTGCCATTTTGAGCCATGTGTTACCAAACGGTAGTGAAGCCCCTATTGCCTACTTTTCAAAAACGCTATCAAAAGCTGAATGTAACTACAGTCAAATCGATAAAGAGGCTCTTGCTGTCGTTTCTGCTGTTAAACGATTTCATGAATGTATTTATGGGCGAGTTTTTACTGTAGTTACCGACCACAAACTTTTGTTGGGGATTATAGCGGGGGACAAACCAACCCCTTATATATTATCTCCCAGAATGACTCGCTGGTTGGAATTCTTGGCTGCATATAATTATAAACTGCAACACCGCCCAGGGAAAGCCATCCCTCACGCTGACAAACTAAGCTGTGCACCACTTCCAGAAACCATTCACGACCCAGCTCCAACTCTCGCGACACTCCAGATGGAGACACTTCAATCACCACCACTAACAGCTCGAGATATTGCGATCGAAACCAGACGCGATCCCGTTTTGGTGCAAGTTCTTAGCTGGGTCGAGCGAGGATGGCCATTGGATCAAATCCCTGACAACTTCAGTCCTTTCAAGAATCGACAGACAGAACTGTTTTCCCAGAAAGGCTGCGTAATTTGGAGGGATAGAGTCGTCGTCCCAGAGCGGCTGCAACGAGCGGTATTGAAAACCTTGCATGAAGGCCACCCCAGCATCGTGTGCATGAAGGCGCTCACACGAAGCTACGCGTGGTGGCCGGGTATCGACAAGCAAATCGAGGCCTGGGTAAAGACTTGTTGCAAATGCCAGGAAGTTAGCAATGCCCCACCGAAAGCAACCCCAACAGAGTGGGAAACACCCAGGGGACCATGGTCCTGTATTCATATTGACTTTGCGGGACCTACTAAGGGACACACATTCCTAATAACGGTGGATGCCTACTCAAACTGGGTTGAAATCCATGAAATGAAAAGTACCACAACTGAATCCGTCATCAGGAAATTGGACAGATTATTCGCAACCCATGGACTCCCAGACGTTCTGGTATCCAACAATGGCCCCCAGTTTACCACGCTTTCTTTTGAACAGTATTTGGCGGACAGTGGTATTCGCAATGCGCTAACTTCACCGGTGCATCCTGCAGCCAATGGAAGAGCCAAGCGCACGGTACAATTCGTCAAAAAGACCCTACATAAAATGGACTATGGCGATATCGAAGTTAAGATTAACCGGATACTCTTTCTTCAACACATCACTCCACACAGCGTCACCAATAAGACTCCAGCTGAATTGTTAATGGGACGAAAACTCCGTTCCCACCTTGACCGACTACACCCATCGTACAAACCAGAAAAACCACACGGATCCAGTGGGAAATGCCGCGAATTTCAGACAGGCTACTTAGTCTTCTCTAAAAACTTTTCTGGCGATCCTATGTGGGTCGAGGCAACTGTAATCCAAGTCACAGGACCCAGGTCGTACCGAGTAAAAAGTCGTGATGGAAGAATATGAAAGCGCCATATTGATCAGCTGCGTTCAAGGCTGCAACCTTGTTTCTGCAACTCTGGAAACTTTCAAACTGAGGGGGGAGGAGATGCTGAGGAGACCCAGTTCAAAACGGCAGAAAGCACGAGTGGAAGAAGTGAGCATTCGGAAGAATCAGAGAGGATGGTGGACTTGCCTCAAAGAGACACCTCGTCAGAAGCAAGCCCACAAAGGCAAGAGGACAATGAGGACATTAGTGGCACCGAGTTTTTCAATGAAGGACCGGAGGCACCCTACTCGCCAGAAAACGTCCCGCCCAAACAAGATTATAAACAAGTACCGGGGGGACAGTGAAAATCTAACAGACAATCTTAACAACCTGCCTACCTCAAATTACCTCACCGCAGGTAAACCTGCCTACCTCAAATTACGTCACTGCACCCCTTAAACGGAACCCGGGGGGGAAGGGGTGTTGTGAATTAATAAAAGTGCTTAATAAAGATTATTAAAACCTTTAGAAAAGTGCAGGGTTCTGACCCTGCACTTCTGATTGGCCGATAATAGCGACATCTGATTGGTCCGTTCAGGAGAATCTGATTGGCTATTAGCGGGCCTCTCTCATTGGTTAAGGGAACTAACGCTTCCCGTTTCTTATTGGTTATTTGATCAGCAGCTTGCCTATAAAAAGGGCTGTTGCTGCCGTAGTTTTTGCTCTGTTCCACAATGTTAAATAAAGAGTTGAAGTTCACTGTTCATCGTCTCGTCTCCAATCCTTGCGCCCATGCGCAGAACATAACAGAAAGTCTGTCTTTCCTCCTTTCTTTTGGCATGGAATAATCAAGAAATTCACAGCAAATAACAGTTCTACATTATTTAACACCAAAAGTTGTTCATGTTCTGTTAACAAGACATGTTGTTAGGGATAACATTGTTTACCCTAACTAGTTTAGGTAAAAATAATAAATATGTTATCATAGTTTGTTAGTTAAAGTGTCTGCAACTTTAAATATAGGAATGTAATTAAGGGAGTGGTTGTGAAAGCACTTTAAAAGAAGCAAGACGACAGCTTGCTCTCTCTCTGGCTTTGATGATCCCTAATTACTGCATGGACTCAAGACTATGTTACTCGAACGGGAGAGAGACAAAGGACTGATTTGTAAGTGAACTGACATTGGATATTCTACACGGATTTTGCAAACTGAATATCCTTGAATGGACTGACTAAATGATACATGACTAATGGACTGTTATTTTGACTATGCTATAAACTCTAAATGGAATAAACTATCTTTTGATAGCACAAGCGTTTCTGTTATTTTTACTGTATGTTTACAAACATACAAGCTTAGCTCACTCATTTATCTGTGTGCCTATCTGACTAATGCTGCACATTCTGTTTAGCTTGTCTCCTTAACCCTGGTTGGGGAACCCAGGCTTAACACTGGTTATGGGCCCAGGCTTAACACTGGTTATGGGCCCAGAGGCTGCAAAGTCAGTTTAACTAGGATAAAACAAATTTATGTAAAAAGTGAGAGTTTGTGTTGTTATACATTACAGTAAACAGACAGCTGTGTTTTATTAATTATAGTTTTATATCCATATAAGACAAGTCAATCTCCAAAGTTTTTCCCTTATATGCAAGCTGGATGGAACAAACTATGTATCATGGTCTATGAAATGTAGTCTGCTTCTACAAAGAGAAGGTCTGTGGAACATAATTGAAAACCCACCAAACGTAGGAGAATGGGATCCAGAGGATGATGAAGATAGACTAAAAATAGAAGAATTTATGCATAAAAATGAACAAGCTATTTGCATAATAGGGTTAACATTAACTGACCAGCAACTTGTTCATATCCACGGAGAGCAAACGGCTGTTGGGTGTTGGCAGAAGCTGAAGAGGATTTATGTCCGAGATAACGTTGGTGCTCACATAAATCTAACACGGAAGCTTTTCAGGACACATCTCCAAACAAATGGTGATATGCTTAGTCATTTGAATACTATAAAAAGCATTTTTCAAGAACTGCACAAGAAAGAGCTTATTTTCTCTGAACTACACCAAGTCTACAAAATTCTATCTTCACTAGATGAAAGTTATGACAACTACGTCACTTCCCTTGAAATTTTGCCTAAGGAAAATTTAACTTTAACTGATATAACTGGCAGATTGATTGAAGAGGCCAGAAGAAGACTTGAAAGAGACCAGTTATGGAGGGAACAACCTCAAAAAGAAGATAATAAATCTCCTACTGCATACGCAATTAAAAAGTGTTTTAATTGTGGAGGAAGAGGACATTTGGCAAGATTTTGTAAAAAAGCAAAGCGCCAGAAAGCTGGCCAGAATACTAAAAGTCATCAAAAGATAAATAAAAATTTAGAGTTAGCCATGTATACTAAAGGAGCTGTAAAAAATAATTTATGGGTGGTTGACAGTGGAGCATCCCACTGTATAACAAATGATAACAAAAATTTTATTAAAATGTCCAAGAGTACACAGCAGATATTGTTAGCCAATGGCTGGAAACTGAAAGCTAAAGGTCAAGGTATAGCATATTGTTCTTTCATAACAGACAATGTAAAAATGCTATATGTACCACAACTTAAGTTTAATTTAATTTCAGTTAGAATTTTGGTTAAACTAGGATATGTAGTTACCTTTAAAGGTATAATTGAGAAAGAAGATAAGAAAATTACTGCATCTTTAAGAGGTGAATTATATGTGTTAAATGATAATGGTTTAAAGGTGGCTAACATGGTTTATGATGATAAGAAACCTCCTGATGAATGTATTCACTTGTTACACCGAAGGCTAGGGCATTTAAATTTTAAAATGCTTAAGAAAACTGTTGAATTATCTAAAGGAATAAGTTTGAAACCTTGTAATAAGTATTTGCAATGTAATGCTTGCAATCAAAGCAAGAGGAAGGTCAAACCGGCTAATAGAGTTGATGGATTTACCACCAAAGAGCCTTTAGAAGTAGTATTTGCTGATTTAATAGGTCCGAAAAAAACCAAGTGTAGGAGGAGCTCGATACATACTAAGTATAATGGACCATTATTCTAGATATGGGTTTTGCTATTTAATGAAGAGCAAAACTGAAACGTATCTAAATCTCTTTAATTGGATAAAATTTGCTGAAAGAAAAACTAAAAAGAAATTAGCAACTCTTATAACAGATAATGGTACGGAATTTACAAATAATAAATTCCAGAATAGACTTAGAATGTTAGGTATTCAACATGAAAAGTCTGCACCATATAAGCCACAACATAATGCCTTTATAGAGAGAAGAGGCCAAACATTACAATCAATGGCACGAACTATGATGTCTGATTCAGGATTACCTGACAATTTGTGGGGAGAAACAATAATGTGTGGTAATCATATATTAAATAATGTTGTTAATTCAACAATAGGTGAATTACCATTCACATTGTGGCATGGTACAAAACCTGATTTAAGTTACATGCACACATTTGGAGCACCAGCATGGGTGCATATCCCTACACAACTTAGACACAAAGGACAACATAGAACTAAAAGATTATTTTTTGAAGGATATAAATCTAATCATAGATCTTATAGATTCTGGGAACCAGGAACATCTAGAGTTTACACCAGTGCTAGTGCTAAATTCCTAGAACATGTAGGATGGAATAGATTAGAGCAAGATTTAAATAATGAAGTAATTATTGAACCCTACAAAAGGCAAAAAGATCAGACGAGTTATAAGAAGAGTCCAATTAAAGAAGAAGTCCACAAAAAACAAATAGGACCAGAACAAGAGGAAACAGTTGATCAGGAAGAGTTAGATAATCAAGAACAGTTAATAAATGAAAGTCTACCTGTAAGTCCTGTAATACCTAGACGTACTACATGTGTAACTAGACCACCTGATAGGTATCAAGCAAGTATAGTTTGCCAAGTAACTAAAGTTCCAACTAGTGTAGATGAACTTAAGATGTATCCTGCAAAGGATCAGGAGAATTGGCAAAAGGCAATGGAAAAAGAATTAAATTCATTAAAGGTAATGAAAGTATATGAAGATGCCAAATTACCTCCAGGAGAAAAATCCATTGGGTGCAAATGGATATTTAAAGTAAAAACTGGAAATGATGGGACTGTTACCCATAAAGCTAGGTTGGTAGCTCAAGGATTTAATCAAACTGCATCTGATTACGATGAAGTTTTTGCACCAAGTCTTAAAGCAACATCTTTAAGAGCAGCATTAGTGTGGGCAGCTAAGAAAAACTATGTCATTAACCATTTAGATGTAGAAACTGCTTATTTGCATGCATCATTGCAGCACACTATATATTTGAAAAAGCCAATTATTATAAAAGACAATAAAGTAAATTGTAATGATTGTTGGAAACTCAAAAAGAGTCTTTACGGATTGAAACAATCTGGCTTTGAGTGGAACCAATATATTGTGAAAGAATTAAACAATATAGGATTTAAATCTGGTTTAGCAGATCCATGTGTGTTTAAAAGAGAAAATAATGGAACGGTGTCATTATTGTTATTATTTACAGATGATATTGCTTTGATAACTAAGACTAATAATGAAGCTAATGAGGTTATATCATTATTAGCCAAAAAGATAAAATTAAAGCATTTAGGTGAAATTAAAAAGTATCTAGGATTGACAATTTACAAAACAAAAAATGGATTTAAGATATCTCAAGAAGATAAAATTTGCCAATTAATTAAAACGTATAAAATGGAACTTTGTTAACTGGCAAAGACTCCAATGAGTCAGGAAGTTTGCCAAACTGATGATCAAAGTCCCAAATTTGATAAGTCCATATATCAATCTTTGATTGGTAGTTTATCATATATCAGCAATTGGTCAAGGCCTGATGTAGCTTATAGTGTAAATCAGCTGGCACATTTTAATTCAGATCCACAACAATGTCATTGGCAATCATTAAAGAGAATTTTAAGATATCTTAAAGGAACAATGAACCATGCATTGTATATAGAACCAAAGGGTGATTTGAGTCTTAGTGCCTATGCAGATGCAAGTTTTGCAACTGATATAAACACTAGAAAATCAACATCTGGGATGGCTATATTATTTGGTAAGACACTAATAGGGTGGAGGTCAATCAGACAACAGCATATCAGCTTGTCCACGATGGAAGCGGAATTTTCATGTCTGTCATTACTATGCACTGACTTAATTCTGTACAAACAGTTATTATTAGACATGGGTATAACTGTTAAAGATTCCATTATTGTGTACGAGGACAACCAGGCATCCATAAAGTTAGCTACTAGTATTGCTGTAAAAACTAGATCAAAGCATACTGATTTAAGATACTTAAATGTTAGAGAATCTGTAAAGAATGGGCTAATTAAATTGGAATACTGCATGATGGAAGAAAACATTGCACACCAATTTACAAAAGCTCAAGGAGTAATTAAGTTTAAAGAGAGTTGTAACAAATATAATTTAAAGATGTAAATAGTTATAGTATTATTACATTTACCTAAAAGGGGAGAATGTTAGGGATAACATTGTTTACCCTAACTAGTTTAGGTAAAAATAATAAATATGTTATCATAGTTTGTTAGTTAAAGTGTCTGCAACTTTAAATATAGGAATGTAATTAAGGGAGTGGTTGTGAAAGCACTTTAAAAGTGCTTTCTATGGCTTTGATGATTCCTAATGACTGCATGGACTCAAGACTGCGTTACTCGAACGGGAGAGAGACAAAGGACTGATTTGTAAGTGAACTGACATTGGATATTCTACACGGATTTTGCTAACTGAATATCCTTGAATGGACTGACTAAATGATACATGACTAATGGACTGTTATTTTGACTATGCTATAAACTCTAAATAGAATAAACTATCTTTTGATAGCATAAGCGTATCTGTCATTTTTACTGTATGTTTCCAAACATAAATAAATGCTTATCTCACTCATTTATCTGTGTGCCTATCTGACTAATGCTGCACATTCTGTTTAGCTTGTCTCCTTAACCCTGGTTGGGGAACCCAGGCTTAACACATGTGTTTTCTGTAACTGCCTTGGGCGGTTTGGTGTTCTGAGGAGACTTTTTGCTCCATTGCAAACTTTTGATGAGTATGCTTTTACCAAGGCTCGCTAATAAACATTGTAAGCCGGGTTGTCAGAAGAAGTTCCTTACAGAAACTTAGTGGTTCTTCCAGGTTCTGCATAACTACGATATCTCTCCCAAATCCTCAACAAAATCGGCTTTCTAAATAAGGAAATCTATCTATCTATCTATCTATCTATCTATCTATCTATCTATCTATCTATCCATCCATCCATCTATCTATCTATATCTATCTATTTTATTTATTTTTATTTTATTTGGTATGTCAATTGCTTACAAGATAATAGCTATAAGTACAAACATAGTTATGAATATATATATTTAAGAAAATGAATACATACATATTATGAATACATACATTATGAATGCATACATATAAGAAAAATAAAAGAAACAATAGGACAGGGATGGTAGGCACATTGGTGCGCTTATGCACGCCCCCTACAGACCTCTTAGGAAAGGGGTGAGGTCAGTAGTAGACAGTCTAAGATTAAAGTTTTTGGGGTTTGGGGAAGAAACCACAGAGTCAGGTAGAGTATTCCAGACACTGACCATTCTGTTGCTGAAGTCGTATTTCCTGCAATCAAGTTTGGCGAGATTAACCTTGAGTTTGTATCTATTGTGTGCTCTTGTATTGTTATGGTTGAAGCTGAAGTATTCATTGACAGGTAAGTCATTGCAATGTATGATTTTATGTACTATACTTAGATCAGACCAAAGGCAGCGTAGTTTTAGGTTTTCTAGGTCTAGAATTTCAAGTCTGGTGGCACAAGGTATTCTACAATGAGTAGAGGAGTGGAGAACTCTTGTGAAATATTTCTGGACTTTCTCAACTATGCTAATATCAGATACGTAATGTGGGTTCCAGACTGATGAGTTGTATTCGAATATTGGTCTAGCAAATGTTTTGTATGCTCTAGTTAGCAATGTAATATTACCAGAGAAAAAGCTATGTAAGATTAGGCTTACAATTCTTAATGCCTTTTTGGCTATGTAGTTAACAGTGGGCTCTAGCACTTAGATCATGAGAGATGAGTATTCCAAGGTCTTTTACAGAGATTGCATCATCAACAAGGTCTTGACTATTCAGCTTGTATTTTATTTTCTGATTTTTTTACCAATATGTAAGACAGAGCATTTATTTGTTGAGATTTGAAGTTGCCATTTGTTTGACCATTCTGATACATAGTCGAGGTCTTTTCGAAGGGTAACAGTATCGTCTTTGGTGTTGATTAGCTTTACATCATCAGCGAAGAGAACGCAGTTGCTCTTAATATGATCACAGAGGTTACTTATGTAGAGTATAAAGAAAGTTGGTCCTAAAACACTGCCTTGGGGGACACCATTGTTGACAGGTACAGAACTTGATAGGATGCTCCCAGTTTTGACCATTTGTTGTCTTTTTGATAGGAATGCTTCTATCCAGTTACACAGGTATCCAGAGATACCATAAGATTTTAGTTTTAGTAGTAGTTTGTCATCTAGCACTGAATCAAAGACTTTTCAAAAGTCTATGTAGATTGCGTCCATTGCTTTGCCCTGATCGAGTTGTGTAGTCCATATGTTTTTGCAGTGTAAGAGTTGCAGATTGCAGGACAGTTTTTTTTTCTGAAACCAAATTGTTTATTAGAGAATAGGTTGTTTGTCTCTAAGTGGGGGATAATGGATTGGTTAATAATTGATTCCATGACTTTACAAGTAATGCAGCATAAAGATATTAGTCTGTAATTTTCAACTGTGCTGGGGTCTCCCTTTTTGAAGATGGGGATAACCGTGGCTTGTGACCATAGTTTTGGCAAGGAGCTGGTCCTGAAAGATTTTTCAAAGATCTATGTCTACATCTACATCTACATCAACTATATCAGGGGTTCTCAAACTTGGCAACTTTAAGACTTATAGACTTCAGTTCCCAGAATTCCTCAGCCAGAATTCCTCAGGGACTTGAAGTCCACAAGTCTTAAAAGTTGTCAAGTTTGGAGATCTCTGATCTATATCTATATCTATATCTATATCTATATCTATATCTATATCTATGTCTATGTCTATGTCTATGTCTATGTCTATGTCTATGTCTATGTCTATGTCTATGTCTATGTCTATATCTATATATCTCTAATCTCTCTCTCTCTCTCTCTCTATCCAATCTATCAGCTCTCTCTCTCTCCACACACACACACACTAATTGCTTCAGGTTTGATTTGAAAGCAACGACTTTTCTAATTTTCGTTTATGTGGGGGAAAAGATTACCTCAAGCAGCATATTTCCTTCTGCCCAGGCAGCCTCAAATTGCTTTTCACACACACACACACACCCCACTCCAGATCTAAGTTGATGACATTTTCACAAATTATTAGCATGGTGATAATAGACGTTTATAGAAAGGAAGCCGTGCGCTGGGCTTGTCACATTACGGGAGTGACAAGGGGTTTTCAAACTGATGAGGGCTGTTAAAGCTGATTATAGTTTATATCTGGAAATGATGGGGTATTGGATGCCTTGCAGTGGTGAGGGCCTGCAGAAATGTCCCTTCTCACCATGGGGCATAGATTGGCCAGGTTGCATGCAATTGAGTCTTAATAAAGAAAAGTCAACAAGATAAATGCTTAAAAAGCATTATATGTAATGCTTTTTATACGATATGCATGTGAGCCAATGCGGTGGATGTTTTCCAGTGAACACTCATCATTTTGAAATAATATTTCACATCCTTAACTGCTTGTTATTCTGGTTTTCTGTTTATGCTCAGAACTCTCTGATGAGTGCTCACAGTGGTTAACATTTGTACATTTCTATCATGTATCTATTTCTTTCTTTCTATCATCTATCTATCTATCTATCTATCTATCTATCTATCTATCTATCTATCTATCTATCTATCTATCTATCTATCTTTCTATCTATCTATCTATCTATCTATCTATCTATCTATCTATCTATCTATCTATCTATCTATCTATCATTATTTCCTGTACATAATTCCACCTTCTTCAGTTAGATGGGAAATTCTCTATTTTTTAATAGAATACATATACATTTTCTTTCTTAGATATTGGAACATTGGAAACTCTAGACCATTACAGAGAAAATGGCAAATTCTTCTTAAAAGCCTCCAGTGATGAAGCAGCCACAACTTTTGGAGGCAAGTTGTTCCACTGGTTAATTGTTCTATTATAGTGGTCTCAGCTGAGTATGGAATGCATTAAGCCTTGTATATAACAGAAAGACGGTCCTTCCTAGCAGTTAACAGAGTATGTTCATAGTTAGAAATTCTGTTTATATATAGCATCACAGAGCAAACAAAGAGCACAGTCACCATGTATTTTACTGCTCAACTGTTTTAACTGCAACAGGAAACAGGAAATTATTTAGAACAAAAGAGCATAGAGCCATAGATCCAAACTTGTGAACACTGCCATCTACTGGTTGAATGCTACTATAGATATTGCACAGAAATACATTCCAACAATGAATTCCAACAATACTTAAGCAGATAGTTGTTTTAGTCTGGCCAGATTCTGTCTATAGGTGAGAAATAATGAAGTAATTTAGAAGTAAGTCCACATGCCGAACTATAATCACTTTTATGAATATTTGAATTTTGAATAATATGGATGTGGCTTCTTCTCTAATCTGTATTCTGCTAAAGAGTTGGCTTGTTTTCTGCTAAAATATTGGTTGTTACTATGGTATGCAGGGGGAAAGGTTTTTCGGTTTTACATTTTGACTCAGAGACATTAAACATGCTCAGTTCCTTTGTTCTTTGGAAATAGCCTGTAGGGATAAAAAAAGTCTGTGTGGTAATTCTGCTTAGTATAATATTTGAAATATATAATTCAATGCATCCATTTTTAAAAGCATACATTTTGTCTACTTGAATAAACATAGTACTTCACAGTGGGAAATCTGAGAGAAGGAAGCCCAAGAAACAATATTTAAAATGAATTTTATTTGTCAATGTCATAGCTTTCATTGATATAGATCAGTTAGTTGTCTGTTCTTTTTGGATCTTCTTACACTAAAAGGCACGTGTTAAAAGATGGCATAAAACACAGGGGTGGAACAGAAAATAAAGTGAAAGAGGAGAAACCAGAAATAAATCTCATATATTCCAAGTACATTGTTGTCCTCCATGGAAAAATCACTGTATTTTCTTATTTATTGTGATATTTTTTATGTATTTTGATCTAAGTTGCAAGGTTTCCTAACAGGATCAGAATGAAGATCCTTGTATAGAGGATTTTCATAAATCATAAAATATATTATTCTTATATAGCATCATGTTACACTTGATTGTTCACTTGAAGAATGCAAAGATAGTTCATTCTACATTTGGGCAAGAATTAAATAGCTATGCATTTTATCAACATCATCAAAATGGCCGAAAGGCAGTTGCAGTTGTGGGTTTGTGGAAATGTGTGTCTGGTTGAGTTTTGGGTGCATTTTGGTTTGCAATAACATCACAGCTGTTTTGCTTTTTATTCCTGGTCTGTCTTTTTGCCTGTCTGTATGTCTGCAGGTTTAGAGGATGAATGGATGGATGGATGGATGGATGGATGTGGGTTGATGGATGGATGGATGGATGGATGGATGGATGGATAGCTAGATGGATGGGTTGGTGGGTTGATGGATGGGTGAGTGGGTGGGTGGAAGGAAAGATGGATGAACAGATGGATGGATGGAAGGAAGGATGGACAGATGGATGGATGGGTGGATAGATACATGCATGCATGGAGAGATGGGCATATAGATAGATTTGAGGTGATATTGATGTGAGGAAATACACGACTATATGAATAATACAATTTATTTGAGCATCCTATCCTTAGGTTGTATATTTATTAATTAACTTATTTCTTTATCTATGCATTTATATATTTAGTTATTTATTCATCTATCCACTCACATCTTTAATATTTGTCTTTTTGAAAAGATGTCTCCAACGTTGGTCCATTTATTATCTTGATTCATTTTTGATCAGTCTACCCAACGGAAGTTTGTTTGGAAAAAAGATTTGATGCCAGATAGAGTTGGCTCATAGAGATCTGATGACTAATTAGATCCTTTGTGTATTAAAGAATGGAAAGAGATAAAGATTTTTTTTCTTTTTTTTTCCAAAAGGAAGTTTGTGTCCACAGTCCAGTTGCCTTCTGGCAAAAAAAGAGCAATTGACTAAAATTTGCTGGTTCCGTGCTCATGAGACACATGGAAGATAAACAGAAGGAAGTTATGAGATAACCAACTAGCAAAATTAAGTTTGTAAAAACTTGGATCAGAGGAAACTCCAGAAGAAAAATGAATTGGGAGTTGTTACTTTATCCAAGCTGTAGCCTATGATTTCGGCACTTCCAGACCAGACAATGTCTGGAGCATGAAAGGTGATGGATGGATGAATAAATTCTTGACTTATAACCACAACTGAAGCCAAACTTTCCTTTGCTAAGTGAAACAGTTAGCAAACAGTCGCTAAGTGAATTCTGTCCCATTTTTTGCCTTTTTTTGGCCACCACTGTTAAGTGAATTGCCTCAGTTGTTGAGTTAGTCACATGGTTGTTAAGCAAATCTGACTTCCTCATTGACTTTTGCCTGTCAGAAGGTCGCAAAAGGGGATCATGTGATCCTAGGACATTGCAACAGTCATAAGTCCATGCCAGTTGCCAAACCTCCGAATTTTGATTGTATGACCATAAGGACGCTGCAGTGCTTGTAAGTGTGAAAAACAGGCATAAGTAACTTTTTCCAACTTCAAAGGGTCACTAAACAAATAGTTGTAAGTCAAGGACTAACTACATGATTTCCACCTTCTTCTGTTAGATGGGAGGAAAATTCTCTCTCTTTTTTTAATAGAGTATATAAAAGTTGTGACATGCTCCTGTTGGAGTCTGATTCTGAGGGGGAGATTGAGCAGCTGACAGGGAGTGGGAGTGTGGCTCTGGTGGCTGTGGAAGAAACTGGGGAAGGGCACAATCTGTCTGGGCTTTCAGAGGAAGACCCAGGCCCACCCCCTCTTCATCCTAGGGCACGCAGGGAGGAACAGAGAAGGGAACAACATGAGTTACGTGGGTTACAGGGGAGAAAAGGGCCCTGATTTCCTCCATTAGCTGCAGCTGGGAAAACAATATTTAAAAAGGGTGTTTGCACACAGCACCTTGCTGGAAGTGTGTGCATTATCTTTGTTTGTCAAGTCTTATCTGGGTTCTGGTGTCCTCCCAACTGTTATCTTCATTATCTTTTGAAGTCTGCAAGTCCTTATCCTACCCTGCCTTGTTAATTGATGCAGCATGGTTTGTGTTGGTTTTTATTTATAATTTATATGTACTTTGGGTTCGGATGGAATTTCTTCCCTTTAAAAACTGTTATTGGAAGAGTTTTTTCTCCAGCTGATGATAACTGGATATTGGGAGACAAGTTGGAGGTATTGTTCTGTCCTTTATAATTACTGGCTAAATGTATAAAGACAGACAGATAACTCTACAAAGGCATCCATACAAAGTTTCTTTATTGGTTCATCAGGCATCCTCATATATAACTCATGGTTATGTCAAGATTCATCTCAATGTCCAAATCTTTGCATAGAGTTGAAGTCCTCCAGGCTTAATGTTGCCAAGGTTAGAGACCCCTGCCCTCTACCATTCCAGACAAATGGTTGTCCAGTCTCTTCTTAAAAGCCTCCAGTGATGGAGCACCCATAACTTCTGAAGGCAAGTCATTCCACTGGTTAATTGTCAGGAAATTCCTCCTTAGTTCCAGTTTGTTTCTCTCCTTGATGAGTTTCCACCCATTGCTTCTTCTCCTGCTCTTCGTGTGCTTTGGAGAATAGCTTGACTCCCTCTTCTTTGTGGCAACTCCTGAGATACGAGAACACTTGTGGAGTTTCAGCTTCAGAAAAAACCCAGGAAGGGCTGACTTTGGTGGAAGAGGAACATGAGAACTCTCCAGAGCAGAATTGGATGGTGCCAGGAGCTATTTGGGGCTTCATGATGAAATTTCTCAAAAGTTCTCAATGAAATTTCCATCATGGAAGGAAGTAAATATATAATTTCCCACATTTCGTAAAAGCCCCTCTCTGATTTTTCTTCTTCAGCACTTAAGAACTTTCCCAAAGTACCTTACAAGGATAACTAAAAGCAATAGAATGAGATGCATAATGGAAAACACCCATTCAAGAAAAATAGAATGCTTTTTCAATATACAGCCAAATTAAAAAAGAGACAGTAGCACCCGGAAATCTCAGATCAAAAAACAAATATCCACCTACCCACCAATTTTTTCAAAGAAAAAATTAAAGCATTAGCAAGTATGAAGGTCTGTGAGCTTAATTCCGGTAAATCAAGAACCGCTGGCCAAAACTAAGAGAGAAAGTAGCTAACACAGTTTTGATAACAAACCCCATCCCTGTTAAAATATGATATACTTACCAGCCTAATTTTATAGGAATAAGACTCAGCACAGTGTCTCTGGCACTGATTTTAATTAGCAGACAGGCTTGTGGGAAAATAAAATAACCCCCTGAACCTGCTCAGCTGCTGGAATTTTTAAAGACTAGAGCCACTGTTTTAAACAGAATATGGAAATGAGTAAGCCATTAGTACAGATCTTACAAGAATAAAAAATATCGTCCAGTTGTCTGGCCTCGGATAGCTGCATTCTTTAGATCAATCAAAGTCTCTGGATGGTTTTGTGGGCAACAATCAGCAAAGCACATGACAGAAATGTCTACCTAGGAGAAAATAGTAAATAATATTTTAATTATTTTAAATAATCAAACTGAATTGTTGAATTCTCAACCAGTGAGTTGTCCCATGGTGAATTGGTTCTGGTGAGTTGGCCATGGTGTATTGTCCCAAAGTTGAGTTGGCCATGGTGAGTTGTTCTGTCATGAATTGTCCTGTGGCAAGTTGGCTAAGGTAAGTTGCCACATGGTGAGTTGGTTGCAGAGTTGGCCATGGCGTAATGTCCCAAAGTTGGGTTGGCCATGGTAAGTTGGCTGCAGAGAGTTGACCAAGGTGTATTGTCCTAAAGTTGAGTTGGCCATGGCAAATTGTTCCATGGTGAGTTCTTCTGTAGTGAATTGGCCATGGCAAGTTGCCTCATAGTGAGTTGGCCATGGTGAGTTGGCTGTAGGGAATTGACCACAATGAATTGTTCTGTGGTGAGTTGGCTGCAGAGACTTGGCCAGGGCATACTGTTCCAAAGTTGAGTTGGCCATGGCAAATTGTTCCATGTGAGTTGTTCTGTGGCAAGCTGGCTATGGCATATTGTCCGATGTTAAG
The DNA here is from genome assembly GCA_033807585.1 of Hydrophis major. NCBI lineage: Eukaryota > Metazoa > Chordata > Lepidosauria > Squamata > Elapidae > Hydrophis > Hydrophis major. The sequence goes on along the minus strand of JAUCBL010000067.1, from coordinate 636,139 downwards.
CTGGCTGTGGTAGAGTTGGCCTGGGTGAATTGTCCTGTGGTGAGTTGGCCATGGTGAGTTAGCTGGAGAAAGTTGTCTCATTCCAGTTACAGAGACTTTGCTCTGCATAAATTTTCAACTACGGCGCTGCTGTTCTCTAAAGCAATAAATAGATTGAGGAATGATACATCCTGCTGTCCAATTTCTGAACCATCTTTGTTCCCACTCCATCCAGGTGGGTGACCTATGTGCAGCCTTCATTCATCTCCCTGCCAAACAAAGCCACACTCTGCTCTGGCCAGCTGGCTGGATTGTGACATCCAAAATAGAAGCTCACTTCTCAGTGGAGAGAAAGGAAATGAGAAATGGCCCCTTCCCCATGGATGACTCAAAACTCTTCAACTCTTCAAAAATGCTTCACATTATTGATGATTTTGATATTTGTGTGATTTTGCTAAACTTGGTAAGTTGTACCAACTGGCTGTCTGAACCTGGAGGCTAAAGCAGCATTATGTTGTGGCTAGCAGCCAAAACAGAGGAGGAGAAGGAGGAGGCATGGGAGTCAGGATCAGCATCAAGGCAACCTGAGAGCTCTTAGGGGGGAGAGGGAATGGAGCTGGCAGAGAGAGAGAGGGAGAGAGAAAGAGAGGGGTGGAGCCTGGGCCTTCCGTCAACCCTCCGATGGAGAGTCAACAGCCCCCAGGTCTGGAGGTGGCTGATGAGGATGAGGAGGAACAACTGGGTTCAGTGCCTCACAAACAGATGCTCAGAAGGCAGAGGAGAGGGGTGGAAATCTATGGGTCGGTCTTTGGGATGGAAGAGCCACTGCTGCTAGCAAAGTCCCACCCTAGCTCTGGGGATAAAAGGCAGGGAGCGGAATTGGAGAGGTGTGGCAGAAAACTATTCAGCTGCTGGACAGATGGGCAGACTTGTTAGCCTGCATTGAGAGAGAAACTTTTTGCCGGGGCTGCTTGTGCTCCTAATAAAGGAATTTTTGAGTTCACGTCAGAGGGTTTGTAAGCATTATTTATTAGCTCGTGTTATGTCTTTACTTCTAAGCAGCTTCTTGGTGGCTCCAAGAAGGCATGTAAGCAAAAGCTTTATGGTCATGTGTGACCATGTCTCGAGATTTTTTTCTGGGGTGTTTGGACACAGAAGACCCTAAAACTATCTTCTTACTTTTGCTAATGCAAGTTCAGAAAGAGAGAAGGTGTGGGGAGAATTCTAGCATGTTGGCTATTGGTCTAGGGAGATGCACCAGGTTAAGACTCAAATGATTTATACATGCCCTCTTTGATGAAATTTGTTTTAAAAGATATATTTTAATGGATGGAATATTTATCCATTAAAATATTCAACTTGATTAAATTAAGAAAGAGCATCAGGGAAGAGTGACCAGGGAATTGCACATGCATTGCAAATGAATGGCTAATCCAAAGAGTTCCCAAAAACTGGGGAATCAGGACAAATGTCAAATCAAGGGAGAAGCACAGACTAGAAGCATTCACACAATTGTGGGTAGTTTTTTTTTTCCAGATTCTATTGAGAGATGCTAATCAGGGATTTAGGGTCAAGTGAATTCAGAAGTTAGAGAATTCTCCATCTGTCCATCCATCCATCCACCCACCCATCCATCCATCTGTCCATCCATCCATCCATCCACCCACCCATCCATCCATCTGTTCATCCATCCATCCATCCATCCGGCCAAACATGCATACATCCAAGCATGCATACATCCATACATCCGTCTGGCCTTCCTTCCTTCCTTCCTTCCTTCCTCTCTTCCTCCCTCCCTCCCTCCCTTCTGTTCATCCTCCATCCATCTGATCAACCTTCCTTCCTTCCATCTGTTCATTCTCCATCCATTTATTCCACCTCCCTCCCCCCTCCCTCTCTTCCTCCCTCCCATCCTTTTCATCCTTTTTCTACCAGAAGATTGTAGACAGACCTGGAGGTATTAAAGGATTGGATATGGGCCAATCATCTGAGAAAACAGAAGAAATCTTGATAGCCTTACAGTAAACTCCATAGATAGACTAACCATGGTTCTTTCTAGACCGGGATAGTCCATCTAGTGCCTTCATAACATCATGTCTAATTTTCTGCATAACTTCCACCTTCAGAGATGATTCAGGGAATCCATAAACACAAAGTGTTGACACCTATTGTGTGGTATTGGTGGTTGGAGTCACATTACACCAATCCTCACTGGTTATTCCTGGTAATCTTCTCAATGTTGAGTTATCGTCAAGATATTGGTGCTCATTCAGAAAATGCTAATGTTGTGGTTAGCCAGCAGCAGGTGTGGATGGTGGAGGACAGCAAGGACAGATGAGGGGCCAGGACCCTTAAGGGGTAGACTACGGCCTTCAGAGATTGTGGAGGCTGACAGCAGCAATGAGGAGATTCCCAAGGAGCCTGTGCCAAGTGCGTATGTGCACAGGATTGATCATAGGAAAGAGCAGCTGCAACAGCACAGGCGACTCAGGAGTAAGGCTGCAAGGTAATGGCCCCTGCTTCAAGAAGATAAAAGCCAGGTTTGAAGAAGCGTTCTTTGCAGAAGGCAAAGACTTTCTGAGACTCAGCCTCGTGGACGTTAGTATTTGAAAACTCGTGTAAACTATTTTTTATCTCTGGGTTTTTGGCAGCCTTGACAAACAACTTGGCAAGATTCTTTCTTGTCAGAGCTAATTAGTTGGAAGCAGCCTTTTATCTGTGAAGAAACAAAATTTGTGGATTAAACCTTAAAAGGTGAGGGCTGCTGCCTTTGTCTTGTGTTCGCTCTCTTGGAACCAGGTTGGGTCAGAACAGTTAAATGGTCTAAATATTTTTTGAAATCCCTCTGTTGATATTCCCCATCCCTTAATACTTCTTTAGAGAGCTTTGCTTGTAGTATCAACAATAATAAGGTTTACAAGGGTAGTAATCCCACCCATGGAATTTGCTGTCTTTAGAAATTCTTTGCGCATCTTCTATACTTTAAATTGTACCAACAATTTAAGGCAGACCTCTTTACACAAAACTTTCACGGCCTTCCTTGATGTGTTTGCTTTTATTATTATAAACTACACTGTGTTTGTCAAAGAGTCCTCTATAAATATAAATATTTATAGTAGCAACCAGGGCATCTTCATGAAGGGGACATCAGAAACAATTTACTGATGTCTTCTAATCCAACCTTTCTTCAGCAATATTTCCCTGAATTTCCTAATTAATTACATGGAAAATTAGAACTTTTAATTAATGATTTATCAGTTGTAGCTAGTTCTAATTCTTTTCTTGTAACAGCCCTCTCTCAGAAAAGTGTGTTTTTATAATTTTATTTAACAAAACAACAACCTTGAAGTATTTAATTACGGAAGGGATTTTTCATCATACAAAGAGTAGTATACATGAGTGCCAGTTATTCTTTTTTTTTGGGGGGGGGGGGTGTCTCTTGAAATATCTTCAAATTCTGCTTCCATTTCTCCTTTCTGTGTTTTGAGAAATGGGCACAAATGAAACAAACACTTCAGTTAGTATATCAACAAGGATTATCCATGCGAGACAATTTACTTGAAACACCGCTAGATCTGAAGAGCTCAAGGTCAATTTGTTTTTGTAAATGCTGAAAATCAAAACAACCCTTTTGGAAGAATTCTTATTTCCCCCCAATCTGAAGTCTATCTATGCCCCTTGATCTCGGCTTGCCTCCTGCTTTTCCACCACTGAATGGGCCATGTTAAAAATGAAGAAGACTTCAACTTAAGTCCTCTTGGGTTGTACAACACACTGGACAATGAGTATTCTCTGATGATATCAGTATCTCATAGAAATGTATGTGATTCAACAGTGCCACCATCTTTTTTACATGGTTGGTTTGCTAGCTGGGCATCTAACTTCTTCCCTTTTTCATCCAGGTTTTCTCATGGTGGGTGAGTTATGGTGGTGAAGCAGAGTGAACAAAATATATTTAAATTGACATCTGGCCAGTTCCATAAATTGTCTCTATTGCATCATAATCAGTTCATTGTAGAAATGTCTACTTATTGCAATGAATATGAGAAAGGACTACTGGTAGTCCTTGGCTTACAACAGTTCCTTTACTGACTGTTCAAAGCAGTGGAGGTATTCTACGGGTTTGGCCCGGTTCTGCCGAGCCGGTAGCAGCAATGAGCAGCGGAGACCAAACCAATTCTCTCCACTGCTCTGCTGTTGGGACCACCTGTCCACTCCCTACTCACCTTTATCCTCTGAATTTGAAGTGCAGCGGTTTTGCACGGCACAGATGAATGCCACACGGCACCTGCTGAAGTGAGCAGGATCATGTAGGCTTTCAGGAGGCGAGTTAGAATGCCTCTGTGCCTGCACAAATGCCTCTGCGCCTGTGCAAAGTGAACATTTGGTATGCATACAAATTGTGTGCACATTTGCAAAGTGCGCCCACCAAGGAACGCCCACCGAACCGGTGGTAAAAATATTTGAATCCCACCACTGGTTCAAAGTTACAATGGTACCAGTGGTGGGCTTCAACTGGTGCAACAACTGGTTCAGTGAGCGTATGCTTTGTCTGTGTCCTTAGGATCACCTGAGTAGTGCAAATGACAAACCTCCAAGTGGCCTCAACGACTCTCTAAAAGGATGCAAATGACTAGCTGTCTGCAAGGAGTATCAATCCTTCATTTCCCTACCATCCAGTCAGAGCTGAAGAAGCTTCTTGGATGAGAAGTGAAATGTCTTCAAAGAAAGACCAGAAAGTCCAGTTGCCTCTTGAAAAAACATCTTTGGGACAACCATGACCTGGATGATGGAGAATCTCCATAGACAATCAAGCTCAGAGATTGCCAAAGACCCTAAAAGAATATTTATTGTGTCAGTGTAAACCCATTCACTTTAGAATAATATCAAATATTGCCCCCAAATGTAGACATCAAACCAACAAGCTTTCCTGATTCTTCCCTCCAAAGCAATGAACTCAGTTTTGAAAGGCCACAAAAATTATATAGCACATTCAGACCTGTCCATCATGCTAGACATTCAGTAAACAAGGATATGTAGAGAAGTGGATCAAAAGAGTCAGAATAGAAAGCAGAAGAAATTGCATCAGGAGATAAAAGAAAAGGAAGTGAAATCTCATTCGATACACTAGCTCCGTTCATTACCCACCTCTCTTTGTTTTTCTACTCATAAAAATCAACCTTGATTTCACCCCCCATCAATTCATATGCTTCCTTTATTCTTTAAAATGCAAAAGAAATCCTCTCTTTGTGTGGATCTCATCAATTCCACCTACCCTGACTTTCGTGGCCAAGGGAAAAAACACACAGTGTTTTGTACTATTGTGTTGCTTTTTCCCCTCCTTAACCTTCATTTATTTGTGTGCAATTGTATCCTAATTTATATTCTCTGTATAATCAAAACACTGCAATATTCTGTATCATCGTCGTCAAGTATCTTCAGTCCACCTTCATTCATTCGTTCATTCATTGCCACATGCAACTTCGGTTCATTCCTTTCATGTTTCCCCTCCGATGTACACAATGCTCACTTCCATTTAACAACAAGCTTGGTTTTAAGATGTGCAGTCTTTTTAATTTTATTTGACAAAGAGCATAGACCAGGGGATTGTAGTAAGATGCCACCTTATTTTTTTCAGATGGCAATCAAATCAAATCAACATCGGAACACGGGGGCAACCTTCTGGTGTACTGATCTTTGAGAACATCACAAGGAATTAAATAGGCCTAGCTTTTGTTCATTGACTTTGAAGTGACTTTGACTTATGTTGCTCATCTTGAGTAGAACTTTTGGATTGACAGATGAGAAGACTGTAGGTTGTGCATGTACAACTTGGGTATCCCATTTTATCAGTGTAAAAAGGGACTAGATGACCAATGAGGCACGGTGGCACAATGGTTAGAGTGCAGGTCTGCAGGCTACATCTGCTGACTGCCGAGATGGAGGTTCAAATCTCATCAGGCTCAAGGTTGACTCAGCCTTCCATCCTTCTGAGGTGAGTAAAATGAGGACCAGGATTGTTGGGGGCAAGAGGCTGACTCTGTAAAACCACTTAGAGAGAGGCTGGAAAGTAATATATGTGTCCTTCCTTCCTTCCTTCCTTCCTTCCTTCCTTCCTTCCTTCCTTCCTTCCTTCCTTCCTTCCTTCCTTCCTTCCTTCCTTCCTTCCTTCCTTCCTCTCTTATTCCCTTTCTTAATCTCCTTCCTGGTGGTGCAGTGGTGAGAATGCAGTATTGCAAGGTAACTCTGCCCTCAGCCAGAAGTTCAATCCTCGCCAGCTCAAGGTTGACTCAGCCTTCTGTCCTTCCGAGGTGGGTAGAAATTAGGACCCCGATTGTTGGGGGGCAAGAGGCTGACTCTGTAAACTGCCTAGAGCAACTATAAAGCACTGTAAAGCGGTATATAAGTCTAAGTGCTATTTTTATTGCTATTTTATCATTATTGCAGCTTGGCAAATGTACATAGCCAGATGGCAGCTAATATTTGAATGGAAATGAATTTGTTGGAGTCCTGACACCAGAATTATTTCTATGGGATTGCATCCTTCCATTGGGAATTAAATTAATGGACCAATGCACTTTATATGTCTACATACAGGGCATTGGCTTTTGGGTCTGCAGGTAATTGTTGATTTACAACAGTTCGTTTAGTGACCAAAGTTACAAAGGCCCCGAGAAATGTAACTTATGATCGTTTTTCATACTTACAAGCTTGGTAGCATCCCCACCATCACATGTTCAACATTCACATGTTTGGCAACTGGTTCATACTTACGACCATTTGCTGTGTCCTGGGGTCACGTGATCTCCTTTTGCAACCTTCGAACAAGCAAAGCCAATGGGGAAGCCAAATTCACTTAACAATCATGTTACCGATTTATCAACTGCGGCAATTCACTTAACAGCTGTTGCAAGAAAGGTAATAAAATGGAGCAAAATTGACCTAAAATGTCTCACTTAACAACAGAAACTTTGGGCTCCATTGTGGCCATACCTCTATTTAGATGCTGGTACTCAGTGGAGTTACATGAAACAACATCCAGGATTTATCCGAATTCTGACCACTTTCCCTTAAATCCCTCAAATTTATCTGAATTCAAATGTCTCACTTAGCAACATACATTTTGGGCTCAATTGTGGTCATAAGTCTAGGACTCCCTGGAATAACATGTGGCCCTTATGATTCCTGTTGGTAAAATGAAAATTCTACATGATGGTGTAATAATAGTGATGCTTTGATTACAGGCCGCAAAGATAACTTGACTTTTTCCTGAATTTGAAAAAAATGTCCTATCAGTGAGACAGGATATGACTTGGCTTTGAGAAATGGCCGCCATTTTAATCTCTGTTTTTGTACATATACACACACCTGACAACTTGTAAGTGGAATGGCCCCAGGAGGCGCATCTTGTTGTGGCTTGAGTTTTCCTCCAAGGGGCAAAAAATGGAGGTTGGTTTTTCATCCATGTTGCTTTCCTATTTCACACAAGCTTGCCCATTTTTAATCACATGCTTGGAAATTTTGTCAGAATCAAAACCTTTAGGCAATCATGGGTTGCGAAACCTAGCAATTCTTTGGGGTTTAGCCTTAGCGCTTCCCCTTGATATCATTCCCTTTCCTCACAGCTTATTTCTATCAAGCATTTCCCACAGAACGGAGTTCTGAAGGTTCGTCTCTGGGGAATTTTGGGAGTTGAAGTCCACAGGTCTTAAAGTTGCCAATTTTGGTGACTCCTACATGCTGGCCGGGAAATTCCGGAAGATTCCCATTGGTGGAATTCAACCTGTATAACAACCAGTTTGGTAAGCACACACTTCCATACTACCGGTTTGCCTGAACCAGTCCATACCAGCTGAATCCCACCTCTGAAGATTTCTATATACTCGCTGGGAAATTCTGGAGTTGAAGTCCACAGGTCTTAAAGTTGCCAATTTTGGTGACTCCTACATGCTGGCTGGGAGTTGCCAATTTTGGAGATCCTAAAATGTTGGCTGGGAAATTCTGGGAGTTGAAGTCCTAACAGCAAAGGACAATTAACCAATGGAACAGCTTGCCTGCAGAAATCATGGGCACTCCATTACTGGATGTTTTTAAGAAGAGTCCAGACAGTCACTTGTCTAAAATGGTATAGGTTCTCCTGCTTGAGCAGAGGGCTGGACTAGAAGACCTCCAAGGCCGCTTCCAACTCATTATATTCTAAGCCTTAAAGTTGCCAATTTTTGAGACCCTGACATGCTGGCTGGGGAATTTTGGGAATGGAAGTCCTTGAGTTTTGAAGTTGCCAAGTTTGGAGACCCCTGCTCTAGACGGAGATGATTGAATCTTCTAATGACATTATCAATGTCATGAAATACATATTACAACAGGACAATGCAAGCTTTTTTTTTACATGTTCACCAAACATGATTAACTCTCCTGTCTTGTTCACACTTCTGACATAAATTTGAAGTTGCTTTTATACCTTCTAGACCTTAACTCCGGTGGCATATGCCAAGGGTAGCCAAAAAACCACTCCACAAGTGATCTGTTCAGTATAAATTGAAGTTTCACACTTTCCTAATCATTGTAATTTCTTTTCTTTTCAAGCCTTTTCTTTCTGACCAACTTGATTTGCTGTTCTGCCAAATAAGTGACAGAAAGGGAAAAATAATTTAAGCCTGTTTCTTCCCTGGCCTGGGAATTTATCATCAAAGCAAAGCAGAATAAACTGTGTCATGGGTTGCTACATAACCAGAGAGAGTTTTCTGTTTTTTCTTGAAATAAAAATAAATGATGGACATGAGAAAATGGACTTGGATTATAAATAAGTTATTGTGGTTCTCAAAATTATTCCTCCTCCTCCTTCTCCTCCATTTCCTCCTCCTCCTCCTGCTTCTGCTTCTCCTCCTTCCCTTCCTCCCTTCCCTTCCTTCCCCTTCCGTCCCCTCCCCTTCCTTCCTTCCTTCCTTCCTTCCTTCCTTCCTTCCTTCCTTCCTTCCTTCCTTCCTTCCTTCCTTCCTTCCTTCCTTCCTTCTTCTCCATTTAGTCATTAATATAGTATACAGAAGACAGGCCAATAATTTGCCAATAGATTTTGGGGCACGGTCTGTTTCCCAAGGGGTGAGAACCAATTTTGTAATAATGTATTAATCAGGATTCAGAGGGGGAGCAACATATGCATTTGTGTTCTTTTCTTGTCTTTGCGATGCACTTTTTAGATATATTGATTGTTTTGCATTTTCTTTCATTGTGTTTGTCTTTTTTTCAATTTTTTTTTGAATTTTGTATTTTAGCTTTCTTTTGAACAAAACAAAACAAAAAATAGAATGGAAAAAAGAGGGAGGGAACCAATCAGCTGTGATTGTGATGCAATGGAAACGTAAGAAGGCCATTTGGTGATTGATGGTTTGAACTCCTTTTTAAAATGCTGTTCTCATTTCCGACGGTCGAGAATAGAATTAAAAGTATATTTTTACCTCACCAGGAAGATGCTCTTATTGAAAATGACTTTGTCGTCTTTCTCTTGCCAAGTTGTCCTTTATCTGTGTTCTCAATATTATTACCTTTTTCCTCCGCTGCACTAGTGCCATGAACAAGGATGCTAATGAAGGAATGCCACAGAAGATTAAGCTCCTTGGGAGTCTGTTTAATGGGACCTCCTTCAAAAGACATAAGACCGAATTGCTTGTCCATTAAAAAGAGCTTTAAAGAGCAACAGGGCACTCCTTTCTTTGGCAGTCTTGAACAAACTATCACAACAAAGCACCCAAGTGTATTTAAGTGAAGAAAGGGGAGAGTGAAAATTTCAAAAAAAGGTGAATTTCCTGCAAAGATGCTGGAGAATATCTGAAAAATCCAAAGTGGGATAGGTCAAAGAAGATGTGCCTCTCCTCCAATATACTGACTTGGCCTCTTACTTACCTGAGCTATTTGTAATCTTTGACATCTTAATGTTGTTTGCACCTTCCTTTCTAAGTTCCCTAAGTTTCTTAATTATGTTGCCTACATTGTGATTTTAAAAAGGAAAGGAAGGAAGATAGATAGAAAGAAAGGAAAGAAGGAAGGAAGGAAGGAAGGAAAGAAGGAAGGAAGGAAGAGGGAGGGGAGAAGGAAGGAAGGAAAGAAGGAAAGTTGGAGGGAGGGAGGGAAGGAAGGAAGGAAAGCGAAAGAAGAAAGAAAGAAGGAAAGAAAGAAAGAAAAGAAGGAAGGAAGGAAAGGAGGAAAGTGGGAGGGAGGAAAGGAAGGTTAGAAGGGAAGAAAAAAGAAGGGAGGGAGGGAAGGAAGAAAAGATAAATAAATAAATAAGGAGGAAGGAAAGATAAATAAATAAATAAAAAAGAAAGAAAATAAGGAAGGAAAGGAGGAAAGTGGGAGGGAGGAAGGGAAGGTGAGAAGGGAAGAGAAAGAAGAAGGAAGGGAGGGAGGGAGGGAGGGAAGGAAGAGAGAAAAGATAATAAATAAATAAATGAGGGAGGGAGGGAAGGAAGGAAGGAAGGAAGGAAAGATGAAAGAAAAGGACACTCTTAGATGGCACAAATGGGATGGGTTGTATCACCTTGGTAGACCGTTAACTATCATAGATAGTTAGAAGCAAGCCATCTGAATCTATTGATGGTCGGTCTTTTCTTTCCAGGGGTTCAAAGTTCTGAGTTGTTTGCTGTCCTAACATTCTTGTTGCTATGAAAGCAGGGCCTACCAGAGGGAGCATCCGATACAAAGTTGGCCTTATGAGTAGCTACTCATCAAAGGCCTCTGTTGGACACCTGCCATGGTAACTGCTGGCTCACCCATCTCTGATTCTTTTTTCCTTGAGCGCCAAACACATATTAGGCACATAATCAAACAACTTCTCTCCACTTTTGGCAACTTTAGATGGTTGTGTTTTTTTGTTTTTTGTTTTGTTTTGCATCTGGGAATAGCCACTGATTCACGATCCAGAGAGTTCAGCTGCCACATTTCCCCCTTTTTATTGTTTATTTTTCATCTGTATTTATTTGAAGAGCTTTTGGGAGACTTCCATATTCCCTCCAACAGCTGAGCTGCTTATAAAGACAATCAGCAATAAGATGGATGACGCAAATGCAAGGAGAGGTTTCAGCTGTCAGATAGCAGAAGAACGGAAGAACAAAAGAGTTGGAAGGGACCCCGCCTGAGCAAAGTCCAATGCTTTGCTCCAGCAGGAAACTCTATACCATTAATGGATGTGTGGTACTTTTTTTCCCGGGGACGCAATGGCTCAGTGGCTAAGATGTTGAGTTTGTCGATCAGAAAGATCAGCAGTTCGGCGGTTCGAATCCCTAGTGCTTTGTAACGGAGTGAGCTCCCATTCCTTGTCCCAGCTTCTGCCAACCTAGAAGTTCGAAAGCATGTAAAAAATGCAAGTAGAAAAATAGGGACCCCTTTAGTGGGAAGGTAATAGCATTCTGTGCGCCTTTGAAGGCATTTAGTCCTGCCGGCCACATGACCACGGAGACGTCTTCGGACAGCGCTGGCTCTTTGGCTTTGTAACGGAGATGAGCAGCGCCCCCAGAGCTGGAAATAACTAGCATGCACGTGCGAGGGGAACCTTTCCCTTTCCCTTTATTTTTTTTCCCATTCGGGAAAAAAAATGAGAACAGTCTATTTAGAATCCCACTGCATTAAAACCGCTATAAATCCCAGAAATTAATTAATGGGTATGGGAGTCATTTTTTTCTCCAATTCACAGGAACAATTAATTTATTGCAAAGGGACATGAAAATTTTTGCAACTGTGTTTGTTGAAAGAGAGATATGGCTCATGATGTGTTTCAATACCATTTTTATGGCAAAGGCCTTGATGAACCGAAAAATGTCTCATTCTTACTTAGAACATTATTTTCCTGTAGTAAAGGAAAATGCACGTAGAATACTGCATCCAGTTTTGGTCATCATATTATGATGGAGATGTTGAGACTCTGGAAAATGTGGAGAAAAGAGCAAGAAAGATGAGTAGGAGATTGGAGACTAAAACATATGAAGAATGGTTGCAGGAATTGGATATGTCTAATCTAAAGAAGAGAAGGATTATGGATGACAGGAGAGCAGTGTTCCAATATTTGAGGGGCTGCCACAAAGCAGAGGGGTTAACCTATTCTCCAAAGCATTTGAAGGCAGAACAAGAAGCCATGGATGGAAACTAACCAAGGAGAACTAAGAAGAAACTTCCTAACAGAGAGAACAATTAACCAGTGGAACAACTTGCCACCAGAAGTTGTGGGTGCTTCATCACTGGAGGCTTTCAAGAAGAAATTGGACTCCCATCTGTCAGAAATGGTGTAGGGTCTCCTGCTTGAGCAAAGGGTTAGACTAGAAGACTTCCAAGGTCCTTTCCAACTCTTGTTATTCTGTTAAAGAGCATTTCATGGGACTAGAACAGGCTTGGTCCCAGGTGTGGATGAATGGAGCTCTGGCTATTGAAAGTGAGATTTTTCAGATGCTTCCCAAACATGCCTTTAGTTGAAAATGCTTCCATACAAGAATGAATGAATGAATGAATGAATGAATGAATGAATGAATGAACAAAGAAAGGGAGTTATTATGACAACACTATTATGATGATGAGAAGTGCTTGGGGAAAAAGACGATGGGGTGAGATTGGATGTGAGGCTAAAATACAGCTGTCATCAAACATCACTCAAAATGGTGACTGCAATGTATTGTAGATATATTAATAGAATATAAAATAAAAGAGTTGGAAGGGACCTTGGAGGTCTTCTAGTGACTAGTCCAACCTCCTGCTCAAGTAGGAGACCCTACATCCATGATGGCGAACCTATGGCACGTGTGTATTCCGGTATTTCTGGAAAAATAGGAAGTGATGAAACGGGGCTAATTTTTGGTCTGCAAAGCCTGCAGAAGCCTTCCTCAAGTCTTTGGGAGGCCAAAAAAGCCCCCAAACCCACCAAAAAATCAGTGGTGAGACGCAGTGCAGGTTAGGGGGCAGTGGGGGAGTGGGAGGGTGGAGTGAGGGATTGCATGTGCATGCGTAGCGGGTGTGGAAAGGCATGCATTGCCATCTTGGTGCTGTCACGTGAGCACAAGCATGCAAGCGCATGCACAACTTTTGGCACAGGGGCCCAAAAAGGTTAGCCACCACGGTCCTACATCATTCTGGACAAATGGCTGTTCAATCTCTTCTTGAATACCTTCAGTGATGAAGCTCCCACAAACTTCTCGAGGCAAGTTGTTCCATTGTATAAATGTTCTCACTATCAGGAAATTTCCCCTTAGTTCCAGGTTGCTTCTCTCCTTGATTATTTTCCCTCCATTGCTTCTTGTCCTGCCTTCGGGGGCTTTGGAGAATAGCTTGACTCCCTCTTCCCTCAGCTTCCTGCTAAACAGGGGTGGGATTCAATTTTTTTAACAACCAGTTCTGTGGGTGTGGCTAAGTTGGTGGGCGCGGCTAAGTTGGTGGGCGCGGCTTGGTGGTCATGTTATTGGCTGGGTGTGGCCAACTCAGTATCACTCACATCGAGGCACGCATCTTCTCGCCTGGCCTCTCATGACTGTGGGGATACTGAAATAGTCGTAAGTGTGAAAAATGGTCATAAGTCACATTTTTCAGTGCCATTGTAACTTTGAATGATCACTCCACACAAGCAAAGTACCAACAAAGGAGGGGAAAAAAACTCCAGAGAAATTCCAGAGACAGGAAGTCTAGTCCTGCCAAGAATGTAATAAGGGTTAACGGAGAGGCAGTTTCTGTAAGCAACACCAGAATGTTTCCTTCCTGCCTTCCTTACAGGATTAGGCCAGTAATTTCTTCTAACAACCGGTTCTCCGAACTGCTTAGAATGTTAACAACCGGTTCTATCGAATAAGTGCGCACTGGTAGAATCCCACCCCTGCTGCTAAATCGACAACCCAATTCTCCTTCATTGCCTTTATTCTATTCTCCATTGTGTTGTTCTACAGAGCATCTACAGCACATACCAGGCTTTGCTGGCTTGGGCTTTCCTGCCTCAGTTTCCACGTGTGTCCAGGGACTTATGCACAGTCTAGCAATTCCCATAAATGTTGTTTTCCTCTTCTGCTCCATGTTGATACCAGTCCTGGTTGTACAGCACCACAAAGGCTTGCTATTAGGAAAATGACAGAATAATAGAGATGAAAAAGAACTTGGGGGTCCTCTAGTCAAGCAGGAGACCTAGACCATTTCAGACAAATGATTGTCCAATCTCTTCTTAAAAACTTCCAGTGTTGGAGCATAATTTGCAACTTCTTGAGGCAAGCAGTTCCACAGATTAATTGTTCTAATTGTCAGGAAATTTCTCCTTAGCTCTAGGTTGCTTCTCTCCTTGGTCAGTTTCCACCCATTGCTTCTCGCCCTGCCTTCAGGTGCTTTGGAGAATAGCTTGACTCCCTCTTCTTTGGGGCAGCCCCTCAATTATTGGAAGACTGCTCTCATGTCATCCCAAGTCCCTTCTTTTCAGTAAACTAGACATACTCAATTCCTGCAACCATCCTTCATAGTGAAAGAACGAGAAAAAGAAGAAGAAAGAAAAGCAGAGGATTTTCAAACCGAGCCCCCCCTCTTCAAGGCAAACAGATAATTAGAAAAACAAGAACACAGTCAGGAAGTGGTATTCAGATTTGGCTTCCTTTTTAATCATGCAAATTCATCTGGCCCATAGCTTACAAGATTTATTTAGGAGAGGATTGAAAGGCTACCCAAATGCCAGCTTCGTTTTCCTTTTCTGTAATAACTTTGGAGGACATGACAGGAGGAAATAATAGTAATAGTAGTTGTAGTGGTAGTGGTGGTGGTGATGATGATAACATTATTATTATTATTATTATTATTATTATTATTATTATTATTATTATTATTATTATTATTATACCCTGGACGTAACAGTTGTCGATAAGAAAGACAAAAAAGTCTGGATAGTGGATGTGGCAGTGCCTGGAGACAGCAGAAGAGAAAAGACTGGAGAAGAAAACAAAATATAAAGAGCTACAAATAGAAATAGAATGACTATGACAAAGGCAAGCAAGGGTTGTACCATAGGTGCCTTGGGTACAGTCCCAAAACAACAGGAGCACCACTTGAACACTATTAGTGGCATTGACAAATTTGCCCTCAGTCAATTGCAGAAGGCAGCTTTGCTTCGAACCGCTTCCATCCTGTGGCGATCTCTGTAACACCATCAAACATCCAGATTTGCCTATCCCAGGTACTTGGTAAGTGTTAAGCCTGGGTTCCCCAACCAGGGTTAAGGAGACAAGCTAAACAGAATGTGCAGTGTTAGTCAGATAGGCACACAGATAAATGAGTGAGATAAGCTTGTATGTTTGTTAACATACAGTAAAAATAACAGATACGCTTGTGCTATCAAAAATATAGTTTATTCCATTTATAGCATAGTCAAAATAACAGTCCATTAGTCATGTATCATTTAGTCAGTCCATTCAAGGATATTCAGTTAGCAAAATCCGTGTAGAATATCCAATGTCAGTTCACTTACAAATCAGTTCTTTGTCTCTCTCCCGTTCGAGTAATGCAGTCTTGAGTCCATGCAGTAATTAGGGATCATCAAAGCCAGAGATAGAGCAAGCTGTTGTCTTGCTTCTTTTAAAGTGCTTTCACAACCACTCCCTTAATTACATTCCCATATTTAAAGTTGCAGACACTTTAACTTATAAACTATGATTACATATTTATTATTTTACCTAAACCAGTTAGGGTAAACAATGTTATCCCTAACATTCTCCCCTTTTAGGAAATAATAATAAATATAACTATTTACATCTTTAAATCATATTTGTTACAACTCTCTTTAAACTTAATTACTCCTTGAGCTTTTGTAAATTGGTCTGCAATGTTTTCTTCTGTCATGCAGTATTCCAATTTAATTAGCCCATTCTTTACAGATTCTCTAACATTTAAGTATCTTAAATCAGTATGCTTTGATCTAGTTTTTACAGCAATACTAGTAGCTAACTTTATAGCTGCCTGGTTGTCCTCGTACACAATAATAGAATCTTTAACAGTTACACCCATGTCTAATAATAACTGTTTGTACAGAATTAAATCAGTGCAAAGTAATGACAGACATGAAAATTCCGCTTCCATCGTGGACAAGCTGATATGCTGTTGTCTGATTGACCTCCACCCTATTAGTGTCTTACCAAATAATATAGCCATCCCAGATGTTGATTTTCTAGTGTTTATATCAGTTGCAAAACTTGCATCTGCATAGGCACTAAGACTCAAATCACCCCTTGGTTCTATATACAATGCATGGTTCATTGTTCCTTTAAGATATCTTAAAATTCTCTTTAATGATTGCCAATGACATTGTTGTGCATCTGAATTAAAACGTGCCAGCTGATTAACACTATAAGCTATATCTGGCCTAGACCAATTGCTTATATATGATAAGCTGCCAATCAAAGATTGATATATAGACTTATCACATTTGGGACTTTGCACATCAGTTTGGCAAACTTCCTGACTCATTGGAGTCTTTGCCGGTTTACAAAGTTCCATTTTATACGTTTTAATTAATTGGCAAATTTTATCTTCTTGAGATATCTTAAATCCATTTTTTGTTTTGTTAATTGTCAATCCTAGATACTTTTTAATTTCACCTAAATGCTTTAATTTTATCTTTTTGGTTAATAATGATATAATCTCATTAGCTTCATTATTAGTCTTAGTTGTCAAAGCAATATCATCTATAAATAATAACAATAATGACACCGTTCCATTATTTTCTCTTTTAAACACACATGGATCTGCTAAAACAGATTTAAAACCTATATTGTTTAATTCTTTCACAATATATTGGTTCCACCCAAAACCAGATTGTTTCAACCGGTAAAGACTCTTTTTGAGTTTCCAACAATCATTACTATTTACTTTATTGTCTTTTGAATTAATTGGCTTTTTCAAATATATAGTGTGCTGCAATGGTGCATGCAGGTAAGCAGTTTCTACATCTAAATGGTTAATGACATAGTTTTTCTTAGCTGCCCACACTAAAGCTGCTCTTAAAGATGTAGCCTTAAGACTTGGTCCGAAAACTTCATCGTAATCAGATGCAGTTTGATTAAATCCTTGAGCTACCAACCTAGCTTTATGGGTAACAGTCCCATCATTTCCAGTTTTTACTTTAAATATCCATTTGCACCCAATGGATTTTTCTCCTGGAGGTAATTTGGCATCTTCATATACTTTCATTACTTTTAATGAATTTAGTTCTTTTTCCATTGCCTTTTGCCAATTCTCCTGATCCTTAGCAGGATACATCCTAAGTTCATCTACACTAGTTGGAACTTTAGTTACTTGGCAAACTATACTTGCTTGATACCTATCAGGTGGTCTAGTTACAGGTGTAGTACGTCTAGGTATTACAGGACTTACAGGTGGACTTTCATTTATTAACTGTTCTTGATTATCTAACTCTTCCTGATCAACTGTTTCTTCTTGTTCTGGTCCTATTTGCTCTTCGTGGACTTCTTCTTTTATTGGACTCTTCTTATAACTAGTCTGTTCTTTCTGCCTTTTGTAGGGTTCAATAATTACTTCATTATTTAAATCTTGCTCTAATCTATTCCATCCTACATGTTCTAGGAATTTTGCACTAGCACTGGTGTAAACTCTAGATGTACCTGGTTCCCAGAATCTATAAGATCTATGATTAGATTTATATCCTACAAAAAATAATCTTTTAGCTCTATGCTGTTCTTTGTGTCCAAGTTGTGAAGGGATATGCACCCATGCTGGTGCTCCAAATGTGTGCATGTAACTTAAATCAGGTTTTGTACCATGCTACAGTGTGAATGGTAATTCACCTGTTGTTGAATTAACAACATTATTTAATATATGATTACCACACATTATTGCTTCTCCCCACAAATTGTCAGGTAATCCTGAATCAGACATCAGAGTTCGTGCCATTGACTGTCGTATTTGGCCTCGTCTCTCTATAAAGGCATTATGTTGTGGCTTATATGGTGCAGACTTTTCATGTTGAATACCTAACATTCTAAGTCTGTTCTGGAATTTATTATTTGTAAATTCCGTACCATTATCTGTTATAAGAGTTACTAATTTCTTTTTAGTTTTTCTTTCAGCAAATTTTATCCAATTAAAGAGATTTGGATAAGTTTCAGTTTTGCTCTTCATTAAATAGCAAAACCTATATCTAGAATAATGGTCCATTATACTTAGTATGTATCGAGCTCCTCCTACACTTGGTTTTTTTGGACCTATTAAATCAGCAAATACTACTTCTAAAGGCTCTTTGGTAGTAAATCCATCAACTCTATTAGCCGGTGTGACCCTGCTCTTGCTGTGATTACAGGCATTACATTGCAAATACTTATTACAAGGTTTTAAACTTATTCCCTTAGATAATTCAACAGTTTTCTTAAGCATTTTAAAATTTAAATGCCCTAGCCTTCGATGTAACAAGTATATACATTCATCATGAGGTTTCTTATTATCATAAACCGTGTTAGCCACCTTTAAACCATTATCATTTAACACATACAATTCACCTCTTAAAGATGCAATAATTTTCTTATCTTCTTTCTCAATTATGCAGTTATCTCCTTTAAAAGTAACTACATATCCTAGTTTAACCAAAATTCTAACTGAAATTAAATTAAACTTAAGTTGTGGTACATATAACATTTTTACATTCTCTTTTATGAAAAAACAATATGCTATACCTTGACCTTTAGCTTTCAGTTTCCAGCCATTGGCTAACGATATCTGCTGTGTACTCTTGGACATTTTAATAAAATTTTTGTTATCATTTGTTATACAGTGGGATGCTCCACTGTCAACCACCCATAAATTATTTTTTACAGCTCCTTTAGTATACATGGCTAACTCTAAATTTTTATTTATCTTTTGATGACTTTTAGTATTCTGGCCAGCTTTCTGGCACTTTGCTTTTTTACAAAATCTTGCCAAATGTCCTCTTCCTCCACAATTAAAACACTTTTTCATTGCATATGCAGTAGGAGATTTATTATCTTCTTTTTGAGGTTGCTCCCGCCTTAATTGGTATCTTTCAAGTCTTCTTCTTCCCTCTTCAATCAATCTGCCAGTTATATCAGTTAAAGTTAGACTTTCCTTAGGCAAAATTTCAAGGGAAGTTACGTAGTTGTCATAACTTTCATCTAGTGAAGATAGAATTATGTAGACTAGGTGTAGTTCAGAGAAAATAAGCTCTTTCTCATGCAGTTCTTGAAAAATGCTTTGCATAGTTTTCAATTGACTAAGAATATCACCATTCGTCTGGAGATGCGTCCTGAAAAGCTTCCGTGTTAGATTTATGTGAGCACCAACATTATCTCGAACATAAATCATCTTTAGCTTCTGCCAACACCCAACAGCCGTTTGCTCTCCGTGGATATGAACAAGTTGCTGGTCAGTTAATGTTAACCCTATTATGCAAATAGCTTGTTCATTTTTATGCATAAATTCTTCTATTTTTAGTCTATCTTCATCATCCTCTGGATCCCATTCCTCTATGTTTGGTGGATTTTCAATTATGTTCCACAGACCTTCTCTTCGTAGAAGTAGACTACATTTCATAGATACATAGTTTGTTCCATCCAGCTTGGATATAAGGGAAAAACTTTGTAGATTGACTTGTGCCATATTTTTCTTATATGGATATAAAACTATAATTAATAAAACACAGCTGTCTGTTTACTGTAATGTATAACAACACAAACTCTCACTTTTACATAAATTTGTTTTATCCTAGTTAAACTGACTTTGCAGCCTCTGGGCCCATAACCAGTGTTAAGCCTGGGTTCCCCAACCAGGGTTAAGGAGACAAGCTAAACAGAATGTGCAGCATTAGTCAGATAGGCACACAGATAAATGAGTGAGATAAGTTTGTATTTTTATTAACATACAGTAAAAATAACAGATATGCTTGTGCTATCAAAAATATAGTTTATTCCATTTATAGCATAGTCAAAATAACAGTCCATTAGTCATGTATCATTTAGTCAGTCCATTCAAGGATATTCAGTTAGCAAAGTCCATGTAGAATATCCTTATGTCAGTTCACTTACAAATCAGTTCTTTGTCTCTCTCCCGTTCGAGTAACGCAGTCTTGAGTCCATGCAGTAATTAGGGATCATCAAAGCCAGAGATAGAGCAAGCTGTTGTCTTGCTTCTTTTAAAGTGCTTTCACAACCACTCCCTTAATTACATTCCTATATTTAAAGTTGCAGACACTTTAACTTATAAACTATGATTACATATTTATTATTTTACCTAAACCAGTTAGGGTAAACAATGTTATCCCTAACAGTAAGGACTCAAACAGGGAGACAAAAATGCCAAACCCAGTCTGAATATCATAATTCACATTCAATGTCTGAAGAGGAAGACTACCATATCTGCAAAACTCTGCACAAGCGCTAAAGATTGAGTCAACCTTTTCTGGATGTCCTTGCTCCCATCTAGTGGTTATCCGGAGCTTTACAGTCCAGCTACAGTAAATCAAGTAAAAAAGAAAGATTGAGCCACATACATGAGACTGACGGACAAAACTTTCTTTATTCCTTATAAAACATTGCTGCATGGTCCATATGCAATTTTGTTTTGGGCACCTGTTGTTGTGTAGGTGTCAATAATAAATTATGCATGCTGTTGCTATCCAACAATATTCTGGGTGAGATTTGTATACCAAGAGGAGGCTTGCAATAATTGAAGTGATATTTCACAATATAATTGCCAGGAATTGGGCAGCTCTACTCTAATATAGAGTGGGACATGGTGGCTCAGTGGCTTAGACGGTGAGCTTGTCAATCAGAAAGGTTGGCAGTTTGGCAGTTTAAATCTCTAGCACCCCGTAATGGAGTGAGCTCCAGTGGTGGGATTCAAAAAATGTTTTACTACCGGTTCTGTGGGCGTGGCTTGATGGGTGTGGCATGGCTTGGTGGACATGACTTGGTGGGCGTGGCAGAGGAAGGATACTGCAAAATTCCCATTCCCTTCCCACCCCAATAACTTGCTTTCCAGCTTCCTTCTCCTGTGCAGGGCAACCAAAGAAGACCCAGACGATCAGCTGGGACTCAGTGGGAGGCAGAGAAGAAATGGGGTTGGCTGGGCCAATCAGAGGTGGGATTTGCCGGTTCTTCGAATGACTCAAAATTTCTGCTACCGGTTCTCCAGAACTGGTCAGAACCAGTTGAATGCCACCTGTGGAGATCTCCCATTCCTTGTCCCAGCTTCCCTCACAGTTCGAAAACATGTAAAAATGCTGTAAGTAGAAAAATAGGGACCCCTTT
The DNA here is from genome assembly GCA_033807585.1 of Hydrophis major. Lineage (NCBI taxonomy): Eukaryota > Metazoa > Chordata > Lepidosauria > Squamata > Elapidae > Hydrophis > Hydrophis major. The sequence goes on along the minus strand of JAUCBL010000067.1, from coordinate 614,891 downwards.
GGTGGGAAGGGAACAGCATTCCGTGCACCTTTGGTGTTTAGTCATGCCGGCCACATGACCATGGATCCATCTTCGGACAGCACTGGCTCTTCAGCTTTGTAACAGAGATGAGTACTGTCCCTAGAGCCAGAAACGGCTAGCACATATGTGCGAGGGGAACCTTTACCTTTTAGTCTAGACAAAAGAAGGACTAGGATTGATATGATAGCAGTCTTCCAATATTTGTGGGGCTGCCCCAAAGAAGAGGGAGCCAAGCTATTCTCCAAAGCCCCTGAAGGCAGGACAAGAAGCAATGGATGGAAACTGACTTAGGAGAGAACCAACCCAGAACTAAGGAGGGATTTCCTGACTATTAAAGCAATAAATCAGTAGAAGTTGCCTCCAGAAATGGTGGGTGCTCTGTCAGTGGAGACTGTTAAGTGGAGACATTTATCAGTGGAGACATTTCATTATAAGTTTCTCCCCTTTTATATAAAAAAGTTCCTCATAGATCCAATCACAGAGATGACGATAAATTTATTCTCCAAAGCAAGAAGCAACTGGTGGAAGCTCATTCGGGAGAGACCCAATCTAGAACCAAGGACAAATTTCCTGACAGGGAGAACCATAAACCAGTAGAACTGCTTGCCTTCAAAGTTGTGGGTGCTCCAACATTGGAGGCCTTCAAGAAGAGATTGGACAGACACTTGTCTGAAATGGTGTAGGGTCTTATCCCTGAGCAGAGGGTTGGACTGCAAGACCTCCAAAGTCCCTTCCAGCTTTGTTATTCTGCTAATTTGTTAACAAACTCTGTCAATTAAGTTTTTTAAAAAGGAATTGCATGCAGACAACCTGCAATACATTTCCTCCAAAATTGGAAAGTATGGGAAAGGAAAAATAAAATAAAATAAAATAAAAGCATTGTATCTCTATTTGGAAGGGGAAGGAAAACTCTCTAATTTTTATTAAACTTTGATCCATCTTTCATAACTTGCACCAATACGTTTGCTTTTTTTATTTTTTACTTTTAGAGGTACCAGCATGGAATTATCTTCTCTTTGAAAACATGCCCCTTTGTAGAAAAGATTCCAGGCCAAACACTGCAAGAATAATATAATAATAATAATAAAAATAACTCACGTCCTTTCCTTCCCTCAGTTTTGCATTGAGTGTGGAAGGATGAATGTGAAAACCAATTGTGTTGAGCGATTGCACGGAGGCGCTTCACAAGGTACTGTGTGGAGAAGAGGGAAGAGATGTTTTTGTAAACACAATCTGAAAATACATTGGCCTGGCCTTCAACTCCCCAGAAGGAGTGAGAGCATCTGAGAGAGGAATTGATGGGAAGAGATGCAATATATTAAAGCTTTAATCTGATTGAATTTTCTTTAAAGGAGTTACTTAGCATAGCTTCAATTCAGCCCACTAATGTCATCGACACACACCTGGGAAATGTCACATTATGGATAGGAATATGAACAAAAGTGATTCACTTTTGATCTGAAGGGATTGTGGAATTAGCTTGGAAGTGAATTTGGTGCTTGGATTTTGTTTTATTAAAACAGGGGAAATGCTTTTGTTAAGCCCTCAACATCCAACCGTACGACAATAAGGCAGGCTGGTTGTTAAGTGGGTCATCGTGTGACTGCTCCCAATGATATGACCTTTTGGGCAGCAGTTGTTAAGTGAATCCATTGTCTGCAATGGGTGGGTTTTTTTTTGTTGTTGTTAGAACGTTGGCCGTGAGAATTGAATTGAGATGGTGAAAACTCTACAATAGATATGAATGATGTGTTCATTCAAGAACAGAATGGAATAACAGAGTTGGAAGGGAACATGCAGGTCTACTCCAACCTTCTGCTCAAGAAGGAGGCCTTATACCATATACCCTATGAAGGAGACCCTATATTCATATCCCATATGAATGGTTGTCCAATCTCTTACTTAAAACCTCCAGTGTTGGAACATCCACAACTTTCGGAGGCACGTTGTTCCACTGATTAATTGTTCTAACTGTCAAGAAATTTAATTCTGCGTTGCTTCTCACCTTGATTAGTTCCCATCCATGGCTTCTTGTCCTGCCTTCAGGTGCTTTGGAGAGTAGCTTGACTCCTTCTTTGGGGCAGCTCCTCAAATATTGGAAGACTGCTATCATGTCACCCCTAGTTCTTCTTTTCATTCAACTCGACATACTCATTTCCTGCAACCGTTTTTCTTCGTATATTTAGCTTCCAGCCCCCTAATCACCTTTTGTTGCTCTTCTCTGCACTTTTTCTAATCTCAACATCTTTTAATAACGATGCCAAAAAATGACCATCCAAAGAAATTTTTTTCAGAATCAATGTTTTCTATCAGAGTGAAATTACACATGGCAAAAAATAATAATAATCTGTTCACTAGCTGCCCAACCCCAGTGTGTTATAGTATCGGGGCGGGATTCAAAAACCTCTGCAACCGGTTTGCTGCCCGGTTGCTGGGTGCAGAGGTGGCATTCAGCAGGTTCTGACCAGTTCTGGAGAACCGGTAGTGGAAATTTTGAGTAGTTTGGAGAACTGGCAAATCCCACCTCATCTATTCTGGCCCCACCCCATCTATTCTCCGCCTCCCATTGAGTCCCAGCTGATCAGCTGGGTCTTCTTTGGTTGCCCTGCATAGGAGAACGGAGTTGGAAAGCAGGTTATTGGGATGGGGAGAGGGAATGGGGATTTTGCAGTAACCTTCCCCTGCCATACCCACCAAGCCACGCCCACAAAGCCAAGGCATGCTCACAAAGCCTTGCTCGCAGAACCAGTGTAAAAAAAATTTGAATTCCACTACTGGCTGGGTGGGCATGGCCATGGTGGGTGTGGATGACCCAAACTTCTGGGAGGGCCATTTCAGAGGTGGGATTCAAATTTTTTAACAACTGTTTCTGTGGGTGTGGCTTAGTTATTGGGCATGGCTTGGTGGTCAGGTTATTGGCTGGTCATGGCCAATTCAATATCACTCACATCAAGGAACGCATTTCCTCGCCTGGCCTCTCATGACTGTGGGGATGCTGCAACAGTCATACGTGTGAAAAACGGTCATAAGTCACTTTTTTCAGTACTATTGTAACTTTGAATGGTCACTCCACACAAGCAAAGTACCAGCAAAGGAGGGGAAAAAAACTCCAGAGACGTTCCTGAGACAGGCAGGAAGTCTAGTCCTGCCAATAATGTAATAAGGGTTAACGGAGAGGCAGTTTCTGTAAGCAATACCAGAATGTTTCCTTCCTGCCTTCCTTACAGGATTAGGCCAGTAATTTCTTCTAACAATCGGTTCTCTGAACTGCTTAGAATGTTAACAACCGGTTCTAGCGAATAGGTGTGAACTGGTAGAATCCCACGCTGGGCCATTTTTTCACCTTTCCCAGAGTCTGGAGGCTTCCCTTGGGCCTCTGGGAGGGTGAAAACTGCCTCCCCTGGGCTCTGGAGGCCCTCCAGAAAATGGAAAAACAGGCCCATTTCCCGACTTTCAGAAGGCCCACTTTTCCCCCTCCCTGAGCCTCCATGCAAGCCCTGCACTTACCTGCATCCAAAATGGGCTGCATGGAGACTCTGGGGAGACGCAGGGAGGGGCCAGATGGGCAGGGCCAGTCGGTCAGTTCCACTACCAGTTCGGCGAACCAGATGTAAATTTAACATCCAGTTCACGTGAATTGGTCCGAACCGACTGAATCCCACCCTTGTGTAGTATTCACAATCATATGGAGGTAGTTTGCCTGATAGGAATCTAATAACATTGTTGATCTTTCATTGAGGTCATGGACATATAATTGATTGCCAAAAATAAATAATAAAAGGAGGAAACAGGAAAGGAACAAAATGAAAACTATAAAGAAAGGAATTGAAAAAAATAATTTAGCAAAAAACACCCCCTCTGAAGCACAGAGAACTGGGAGAGGAGGTACCATAATTAAAGCAACATGAAAGGAAAAAAGGTTACATATTTTGTTCTGGGATATCTCATGGGAATAGAAGGAAAAAAAAATCATTGCTGAGGAAAGAATTAATTTTTAATATAAGCTGAAGTCAAATCTGGAGGGTGATAAATTTCCTATGTTGTAATGAAACTTACCAAGCCAAACTGTCTCTGTCAGCGTACAAGAGCTTCAAATATAATCCATAAAGTTTAAGGAGTGCTTTTTTTTTTATAACACAGATATAATTTTATTATATTTTAGCTTCTCCTCAGTGGTTGTTCTGACCCAAACCTTGTTCCAAGGAAACAAACACGAAACGGAGGTAACAGCAACATCTTTTAATGATTCTTTACGAATTCCGTTCCTTCCCAGTTAAAAGGCTGTTTCAAACTAATTGTTTCTTATAAGAATGAGCCTTGCCAAGGTTGTGCAAGGCTGCCAAGAACACCAGATAAAGTTACTAAGAAATATTTCAAACACAAAAAGTCTCCAAACACAAACCAAGATATTCTGAATGTCCACAAGGCTTGAGTGCAAAAACTTCTTTGCTTCCTGCAAAGAACTCTGGTTTCTCAGCTGACTTTGATCTCTTGAAGGAGGGGCCATTACCTTGCAGCCTTACCCCTGAGTCACCCGTGCTGCTGCAGCTGCTCTTTTCTTCAAGCAGCCCTGAGTATATGCGCACTGGGCACAGGCTCATCTGGGGCCTCTTCCTCACTGCTGCCAGCCTCCACAATCTCCAAAGGCAGCACTCCACTCCCTGATGATCCTGGCCCCATCCCTGCCTCACACGCAGGCCCCTCATCTGAGCCCTCGTTTTCTGAGACCTCAGCCATCCACACCTGCTGCCGGCGAACCACAACACTGGTTAACGACAGCCTGTTTTGGTTGAAATTCTTAACAGACTTCTAATGGACTCAAATCAGGTACGGACAGTCCTTGACGTACAACCACAATTGAGCCCAAAAT